>OX632364.1:20069555-20669555 GCA_951751655.1 Ophion costatus | reverse complement strand
TCCTTAACAAGGCTTCAAACAACACGCGACAACGTTATTCTTGCAGTCCTTTTATTGAGTTTCGATGAAGTCAACTTACAAGGAAAGGCTGCGAGATCGATCTCTCCAATTTCGATGGAATTTGGCATGCTTGTAAAATGGGTGAAAATAGGCGACAAGTATTTTATTTGTGGGTGCGGAACTCGATATTTAAGGGTTGAAACGCACCCTCGAAGGTTGGGGTATTTTTCGTTTTTCGTCAATAAGGTTTTAAAAGTGCGAGGTATAAAAAAAATTCAAGTTACAACTCAACATTGGAGATGAGAACGATAACGTTATCGACGAAAAACGAAAAACACTCCTATTTTCGGCGGTGCGTTTTACCCCTTAATAGTCGGGTTCCGAAGATATAAAAAAAATACGTGGCGCTTATTTTTACCCATTCTATAAGCATGCCAAATTTCATCGAAATTGAAAAGGTCGACCTCGCAATCTTTCCTTATCGCGTTAACTTGGATGCCCATGTCTCTTGAAAGTTTTATGTTAGTTAAGGGGGGAAATCACAGTAGCACACAAAAAAATAGGCATATTTTCGGGAATTAATTTTGGCTGAATAAAAGTATCAATCGAAAATCTGTAAAGTAGGTTTTATAGCAATACTAAAAAAGTACAAAATGTAATTTTTTCAATAAAAAATATTTAAAAATGGCGGCTGCGCAGCATATGCCCCAAGGCGCCTATTTTTGAAAGCGTGTCGATGGCCGAAGACGTAGACTCCTTAATTTTTTACCTGGAAGAAAAAACCAAATTTTTTTAGTTTCCATATAACAACAGCTAGCGAGCTACGTAGGATTTTTTCAATATATTGATTTTTCGCAAAATGGTGCATGTTTGAAAATAAAGTTAAATTTTTAACAAAAAAAACGCCATAAAATCGCTGATAACAAAAAACTAAGCCATATAAAATAAAAAATCCTACGTAGCTCCGTGGAGAAAGATGTTTCGAAGCTACTGTCAAAATTTCAAGTCGATCGGTAAAGATTTGCTCGAGTTATGTCTTCGGCGAGCTCAAAAAAAGTGGTTTCGAGAAAAACACGTTTAAAGTTTTAAGTACTGAGAAACCATAGGAAAATTTCATATACCTCTAATCTGCAATGCCTGCACCGTACAGTCGATTTTCGTACGCAGTATCCTTTTTCGTCCCTTTTCTAACACGACTCGACGATGTGTCACTCATAATGACAAGGATTTACAAATATCACTGTTTTTTATCACTATTTATGTTATATATGTATGCACGAAAGTGAAGCGTCGTGAAAAAGCGTTGTATTCAACGCAAGAAATTTGGGCACTCGGACAGTTTTGCCGTATTCCATCATTTGGTATATTATTTTTAAGACCCTAAAGCACCTTTTAAGCGAAAATTTTTTTTTTCGAAAAATTGAAAATTTTACTGTGATTTCCCCCCTTAACCGAGAATATTTTTTTCGGAAGTTCTAATCAAATGCTGGTACCTAGAATTTTGTCAATTTTTTTAATCCCACGGTTGAAAAGGTTAAAATAGGGGGAGAATGCTTTACACATACCTTAAGAGCTTGATATTTAGCGAACGGGGATTAAAACTCAAAGATGGTAAATGAAACTTCATTTCATTTTAATAATGCTGTCTAATGATACCGCACCCGACGGGGTGCGCGAAAATAATGTTGCTTCTATTTTGCATAAAGGGAAAAAGCTTAAAACAGTTTATTTTCAGAATTTTGCTACCAATCAATTAAGATTGCTATCTTAAGCACTTACTTGTAAAATTTAATACACATGGGTCTAAAACTGTAGAAACTGTGGGGCTGCGACATACGGACAGATGGATGGACATGCCGAGGTTCCGAGGGCTCCTCGTTTGACTACAAAACCATTAAAAATATCTCCGGGAATTTAACAACCGAAAAATAAACACGCAGTAAAAACCTTGCCATCACGCCAAAAAAAATATAGATATTATTACGTTTCAACACGAATTCTGTAGGGCTGTAACTCACCGATGTCGAATTTTTTGCCATTTTATTTAAACAGTTTTACAAATCGATGATTCCAGATGACAGAATTAATAAAAATGTATCTTTTATTTTCAAAAATGTCAAATTTCCTATGAAGGATTCGCAAACAGTAAAGAATACTGCGACGGCTTCCAATCTTTTCTACAAAGCAGTTTCATGAAGGAATGTGTTTTTTCAATTCTTCAACAATAATACTGTAGCTGATAATTCAATAATAAACAATGATGCTGATGATGATAATGATAATGATGATTTAATATTGGGTACGACTGTGAACATATTGGATATCACGGTTTTCCATATCTGTATCTCTCATCCTGATCCACTGTTCAAAATAAACCAAGTTAGAATGAGTAAAAAGAGACGAATGAAAGAAAATCAATATCTTGATCTCAAGGATGGAATCGGAAGAAGCACGTACCGTAATATCCAATGGATCTCATAATTGTGTAAGTGGCCATCAATCAATTGGGCACACGATGATAAGCTTCGCTGTCGACAAGATTGATTGGCATATACAAGCATTGACCGTTCGAAGAAAAGATCCGTGTATCAAAAATCCCGGTAGCAGCGCTTATCAAATGGTCGCAGATATGATGAGGAAATACCCAATTCCATTCTAGGCTAAAGTAAAGCAAAAGCGATCCTCATGGAATCTCGAGGAATGAGGAAAGGTTGGCACACAATATTGTTATCAAGATATCGGAAATAATTTAGCGCAATCAATTTTTACACGCGCTATTAAAATGCTGAACGATTCGTATTTGCACTCGATATCCGATTCCCGTAGACGCTTTTATAGAACTAGTTCAAGCGATGGACAATAATAAAATGTTGATAGCCTCAGTCAAAATTTCAGCCTTCTCGAAAGATAAATGTCCGGCGAGGTGCGCAGTGAGCGCACAACGTTGACTGGATCTTCGATGGGGAATTTAGATAAGGGATTTCTGATTTACAATCAGAGCCTTGGGATGCAGATACGATTTGAAAATTCATCAGATTTACCCGTCTGAGATAAACTCGATCTTTCCTGAAGTCAAAAATGCGGATACTATAAAAGCGCTTCTCCAAGTGTATCGTTACGCAGTCGTGAGCCTTCTTACTCAGCTAACGAACATCCGACAACAATTATGAGGGCTTTGATTCTTGCTACTGTCGTTTTGGCTGCGGTCGTTGCGGTCTCCGGTAAGCAATGCAAGCGATTTGATTTGAACGATAAGATTTGAAGAACACGCGCCATCATTCTTTTTGTCACCTCAGCGAAGTATTTCATTGAAATCATATCTGGAAAACGTTGATCTTCGTTGCAACTTAGTATCCATTTTGTTGTGGAATGAAAAATCAATTTGGCCCAAAGTAAAATAAGTTTAAAAGTGAAAGGATCGGGATGTTGATTTTTTTCGACAAAAAGTGACAAAGTGGGTATGAAGGCACGTTTTGGAAAATGTTAGTCCTTCTTGGACGCCGTGAGAAAAATATGTGAGCCTAGATTTTAATTCCTGTCGAAGAAAGTAAACGTAAATAGGTATCTGATGTTATCGAGAAGAGAACAAATTTTTTGTTGGTGTGTGCATAAAAAGTTATATAGAGTCAACAAATCGTAATCGAAATTGAAATATTGAGCATTATTGCCTTTCAACAGGTCGACAGATCAAAAGCCGCATCGTTGGTGGCAATGATGCGCCGGATGGAAAGTATCCCTATCAGGTATCCCTTCGGAAGCGTAGTCACTTTTGCGGCGGTTCGATCATCAATAAACGTTGGATCTTGACCGCGGCTCACTGTATTGTGGGGTAGGTTGAAAAAGGCTTTCCACACGAGCTTCAGATTTGTCTCCCGCTCTCATCCGTATAAAAGTAAGCTTAGAAATGGACAACAGATCAAGTAACTGTGGTACTCGTCAACTTTGCAGAGCGGGTGCTACGAGCATTAACGTCATAGCTGGAACGAACCTCTTGTCGGAGACTGGAGACTCATACAAATCGGACTTTGTACGGGCCCATCCGGACTACAGTCCTTCCTCGTTCACTAATGACATCGGTCTCATTCGCGTCAACAAAGATATCGTCTTCACGGATAAAGTACAGCCGATTGAGCTGCCCAGCGGCGACTTCGTCAAAGTTGATTACCCATCAACTCTCTCTGGATGGGGGAGCACTCGGGTAAGTTTCATTCCATCATTTGAAGAAGACAAGATGCTTTTCAGTTTATTGATTTGCGATTTTTCATTTTTTGATTCCACAGCTTGGTGGTCCATTGCCCAACAACCTCCAGCAGATCGATCTCAAGATAATATCCCAGAAAAACTGCAACAGCTATCATTCAATGATCAGCAAAAGTCACATCTGCACTCTTACGAAGGAGGGCGAGGGCGCTTGCCACGTAAGTTCGAAAATCGTTCCCTCGCTGAATTTCAATGCTGAACAACTTCGCAGCCGACGTGTCGTTCACGTGTACTTGGAACATTTTCAGGGCGATTCGGGTGGCCCACTGATCGCGGACGGTCACCAGATCGGCGTAGTCTCATTCGGCAGACCTTGCGCGGTAGGATATCCCGACGTCTTCACCAGGGTATGGACCTTTGTCGATTGGATCCACGCGACAATGAAGAATCACAGTTAAATTATGCGAGCCGCAATATGACACTGATTTCACTTACGACATTTTGGCTTTGTTTTATTAATTGAAATACATTGATTTGATCAAGTATCGTTGAACATTTTTTTTAACTTCGAATATGAAGACCCACCCCTAACGGAAGATATCGCAGATCAATAAACATCGATTAATACATTAATGTGACGCAATAAAATTAGGGACTTAACGATCGAATGACTCTTCTTATATTGGTGGATTATGTTTTATTTGAGGACTCTTTTAGGAATCGTGAATACTTTAAAGAGTTAGGCCACAGTAACGGGTATAAAATCATGTGCGTATTTAACAACTTTTTTTCGTATGAAAAAGTGATTCGCTCAGAAAATTAATTACACATCTATTTTGTATGAATATCAAGCTGTTAGAAAGTATTTTTTTTTTTCGATGTACAAAATGGCCGATTACTAATATTTTCTTTTATCTTCTTTTTTTGGCGCTCTGCGGCGTGACATTTAGCATCCACAATTTTTTTCCTAGAACAAAAAACAAAACTTCTCGTCAACCTACATTAGAATACCTAGAGAAGTACGTACGGAATTTAAAAAATATTGTTTTATTCAAAAGTTGTAGGTATTTGAACTTAAGAAATTAATTTTCAGTGAAAAATTCCGCATAAAACTGTTCATAAAATGAAAAGTTTTCGATTAATCAGAAATTCCGTACGTACTTCTCTGGAAAATGCAATTATGAACATTACTTTTAAATTTGAAGTCAATCGAGTGAAAATTGTTGAAGTTATTTGTCACGCCAATTGGAAAATAGCTGTTTCGAGAAAAACGCGTTTGAAGTTTCACATATAACTTTTTTGTTGTTCAACTTAGAAAATGCATCTGCAAAATTTTTCTACCGTTTTTCTGTGATGCCCGCTCCCTAAAGTTGCCCCTGCAAGGCAAGATTTTCCTCCTTTTCTGCTGTTCTCGACAATTTTGCGCTCGAGCGCGCGTCCCTCCGACAGCGATCTGTCAGCGTAGTCGACGCGCAGTGTGTCCGCTTCTAAGCAAAATTGGAGCAAGTGGGCCCTACGGTCATGCTCAAAACTTCCATAACGTTCATTATACTGCTGAGGCCATCGTTGAAAGTGCCCGCTGCAATATCGGAAGCTACTAGGTGCACAACTAAGTTTCCGGGTTTTTTTTACCAATGAAAAATCAAAAATTTCAAGACAAATACAAAAAATGGTTCATTCGAAGTATTGTCCCTCGCTATTTACACATTTTTGCCATCTCTCTGGCAATACATAAATACCGTGACGATAAAAAGACACGCGTCTTTGGACTAAACCATTCGTCCAACCAATTTTGTACTGCATCGTAATTGGCCAAGTGTAGCCCAGCCAAGTCATGCGCCATCGACCGGAACAAGTGATAGTCCGAAGGGGCCAGGTCTGGCGAATACGGCGGGTGCGGTAGCAGATCCCATTTCAGTGTTTTTATGGTGGCCTGGCCGTTTTTCGAGCAATGCGTGGTTCAAATTGACTAGTTGTTGTCGGTAGCGATGCCCATTGACAGTTTCGCCGGGTTTCAGCAACTCATAGTACACGATTCCTTTCTGGTCCCACCAAACACAAAGGATTGTCTTTTTTCCGAAGCGATTTGGCCGTGCCGTCGATGTTGACGCTTCGCCAAGTGAAAGCCACGATTTTCTGAGTTTGGGATTCTCGAAATATATCCATGTTTCATCGCCAGTAACAATTCGATGCAGGAAACTCTTTCTGTTCTGCCGCAAAAGCAAAATTTCGGAAGTGGCTCTTCGATTTTCCGTTTTTCTCTCAGTCAACTCATGCGGCACCCACTTTCCTTCCTTATGAATTTTTCCCATGGCGTGCAAACGTTTCGAAATACATTGCCGAGTCACATTTAATGCCTCGGCAAGTTGATCTTCTATGTGAGTGTCATCTTCATCCAATAACGCTTGCAGATCGGCGTCCGCAAATGTTTGCGGTCTTCCCGAGCGCTCCTTGTCCCCAGTCTCAAAATCGCCACTTCCGAACCGCTTGGACCAATCTTTACACGTTGTTTTTGATGGTATATGTTTGCCGTAGGCCTCCTCAAATAACCGACGTGCTTCACACATTTGGCACAGTCTTTGACATTTTCGAGGTTAGAAAAAAGGTCGTTGTGTTGCGATATTTGTTTATATTACGACTGGGTATTCTTAACAGTTATTTAAGCTATAAAGGCACCCAATTTCAGACCTGTATGCCGACCACATGTGTCGCTAGCGCCATCCATGTGTGAAACCCGGGAACTTAATTGCGCACCTATATAGTATATCTAAAACCAATTTTCCGCTCTACGGGGTCTTTGGTGCCAAGTTCCACACAGTAGAATTTAAACTCTCGTTGCTGTTTGACGTAAAGCTCTCTAAACAGCGAGTTAGCAGATCATCGTTTGACAGCACTTCATAAATTGGTTTTATAGCTTAAAAACTTCGATATTAAGCGGCTTATTGAGAAGAAGTAGAAGTAGGTAAGAAGAAAGAGCATCGGTCGCCTTCGCTTCCTGCCATGTACACCACGAGTCGGCACTGGGTGGGCATTTATCGTGCTACGGTTTTTCGTCAGTGAAAAGCTTTTGGTAGAGCGTGGACCAAATTTCCTTCTTCATATCGTCCATACAATCTGTGTTTCTCTTCGTATTGCCAATCCGTAATATATGCGCTTACGATTGCGGTTCATCGATCAATTTTCCCGTCAACTTTCCTTCGCCGCCAAGCCATTTCGTTTTTTTTTTTTTTTTTCAAATTTCGGAGTCGAGTGCCCATACGCTTCTGAACGTGATCGATACATTCTTCTTTTCGAACAGTTAGATTTTCATAAGGCGCTGAATCTTTAATACCATTGAAAGTCTTGCTGTCGCCATCTCCAATATAATAGGCATACTATATTGGATATGATAAGAAAATGCCCAATTCCATTCTAGGGTAAAGTAAAACAAAAGCGGTCTTCATGGAACCTCGAGGTATGAGGAAAGGTTGGCTCACAATATCGTTTCCAAGATATCGCAAATAGTTTAGTGCAATCAATTTTCACACGCGCTATTAAAACGCTGAACGATTCGTATTTGCACTCGATATCCGATTCCCGTAGATGCTTTCATAGAACTATTTCAAGCGATGGACAATAAGAAAATGTTGATAACCTCAGTCCAAATCGCAGCCGTTTCGAAAGATAAATGTCCGGCGTGGTGCACAGTTATTGTACAACGTTGACTGGATCTTCGATGGGGAATTTAGATAAGGGACTTTCGATTTACAAGCGGTGCCTTGTGATGCGAATACGATTAGAAAATTAATCAGATTTACCCGTTCGAGATAAACTCAATCGTTCCTAAAGTCAAAAATGCGGATACTATAAAAGCGCTTCCCCAAGTGTATCATTACGCAGTCGTGGGCCTTCTTACTCAGCTAACGAACATCCGACAAGAATTATGAGGGCTTTGATTCTTGCTACTGTCGTTTTGGCTGCGGTCGTTGCGGTCTCCGGTATGCAATGCAAGCGATTTGATTTGAACGATAAGATTTAAAAAACACGCGCCATCATTCTTCTTGTCATCTCAGCGAAGTATTTCATTGAAATCACATCTGGAAAACTTTGATCTTCGTTGTAACTTAGTATCCATTTTGTTGTGGAATGAAAAATCAATTCGGCCCAAAGTAAAATAAGTTTAAAAGTGAAAGGATCAGGATGTTGATTTTTTTTCGACAAAAAGTGGCAAAGTGGGTATGAAGCCACGTTTGGGAAAATGTTAGTCCTTCTTTGACGCCGTGAGAAAAATATGTGAGCCTAGATTTTAATTCCTGTCGAAGAAAGTAAACGTAAATAGATATCTGATGTTATCAAGAAGAGAGCAAATTTTTTGTTGGTGTGTGCATAGAAAGTTATATAGAGTCAACAAATCGTAAACGAAATTGAAACATTGAGCATTATTGCCTTTTAACAGGTCGAGAGATCAAAAGCCGCATTGTTGGTGGCACTGATGCACCGGATGGAAAGTATCCCTATCAGGTATCCCTTCAGAAGCTCAGTCACTTTTGCGGCGGTTCGATCATCAACAAACGTTGGATCTTGACCGCGGCTCACTGTATTCTAGGGTAGGTTGAAAAAAGATTTCTACAGGAGCTTCAGATTTGTCTCCCGCTCTCATCCGTATAAACTAAGCTTAAAAATGGACAACAAATGCCAGTAACTGTGTTACTCGTTGACTTTGCAGAGAGGATGCTACGAGCATTATCGTCTTAGCTGGAACGAACCTTTTGTCGGAGACTGGAGACTATTACAAATCGGACTTTGTACGGGCCCATCCGGACTACAATGGTTCCTCGTTGACTAATGACATCGGTCTCATTCGCGTCAACAAAGATATCGTCTTCACGGATAAAGTACAGCCGATCGAGCTACCCAGCGGAGACTTCGTCAAAGTCGATTACCCAGCAACTCTCACTGGATGGGGGAGGACTCAGGTAAGTTTCATTCCATCATCTTGAAGAAGACAAGATGCTTTTCATTTTATCGATTGGCAATCTTTCATTTTTTGATCCCACAGCGTGGAGGTCCCAGGCCCAACAACCTTCAGCAGATCGTTCTCAAGATAATATCCCAGAAAGACTGCAACATCCATCACTCCATAATCAGCAAAAGTCACATTTGCACTTTCACGAAGGAGGGCGAGGGCGCTTGCAACGTAAGTTCGAAAATCGTTCCCCCGCTGAATTTCAATGCTGAACACCTTCGCAGCCGACTTGTCGTTCACGTGTACTGGGAACATTTTCAGGGCGATTCGGGTAGCCCACTGGCCGCGGACGGTTACCAGATCGGCGTAGTCTCATTCGGCATACCATGCGCGGTAGGATATCCCGACGTCTTCACCAGGGTATGGACCTTTGTCGATTGGATCCACGCGACGATGGACAACCACAGTTAAATTATGCGAGTCGCAATATGAGACTGATTGCACTTACGACATTTGGACTTCGTTTTGTGAAATACAATGATTTGATCAAGTATCATTGAACATTTTTTTAACTTCGAATCTGAGAACCCAGCCCTAACGGAAGATATCGCGCATCAATCAACATTGGTTAATACATTAATGAGACGCAATGAAATTAGGAACCTAACGATCTAATGAATCTTCTTATATTAGTCGATTATGTGTCATTTGAGGACTCTTTTAGAAATCGCAAATTCTTTAAACCAGAGTTCAAATATTTCAGAAGGGGAGCCGCATTTGCGTTTAGGAATTTAGTGCTTTGAATTGCTGATTCATTATGGCTGATGAGTAAATGCAATGACATTGTGAGCCGTCTGGAAACAGACAGTGACTGCGGAAATAAAAACTCGAAAGATGCATTTTGATGAGCCTTTGGTCCGTTTCATCGCGGCCGAGTAAAATAGAACGAAGGTAGGATATAAACAAAACATCATTGCATTCTGCATATGGAGAATGCAAACGAAAGGATCCACGTTTAGGCTAAATGGCGATGACGGTTGCCACTTAAGTTCAAAGATCGCCATGTTACGTGTCTGTCGCTTTTTGCGTTCGAAGGAAACGGGTATTCTGAACATTTTCGGGGTGACCAAGTTGGCATAGACTCGTATGGTAGTCCACGCGCGCGATGATATTCCAAAGTCTTCGCCGGGAACCTTCATGGATTGGGCCTGAACTATCGGGACCCTTGCCGATGCTTTTTTCTCAATTTATCAAATCAATCGACAGAAGTTCATTTGTTCTAAGCTAGATACTATGTTTCTTGCTTCGAGTGTTAGGATCACATCCCTCATCACAAATGTGGTGTCAGTCGATCGATGTCAGATAATGAAGTAATGAGACACAATCGAATGTTCGAAGAGTAACGATATCATTGTTTTTCGCCTACTTTTTTTTACTCTCTCTCGAGGAACTTGAAACAGGGACAAAGAACAAGTTTGCTCGATTACGGATACAGTTTGATCAATTTAGAATTCATAACGGGTGACGAGAAATTCTCATAGCAATCGGAGCCGTGTGCACGTGTAGACGAGATGAATATTAGCGGCATATTCAAACAGCCAATATCGCCAAAAAGGCGGTCCTATATTTAGCCATAATCACAATATCGCTGCAAGATTAAAATGTATCAAAAATACAACCAAAGTTCACCTAGATTGCCCACCTTTCCAATTACTCACAATCAGATGGATATCATACGTGAATGCGACATCGAAATAATTATCGATTACGAAAAACTCCGGTATAAAGCAAGCTGTTTTTGCCGAAAATTCAGTTCAATTTTGGTACGCTCAATGATGAATGTTCTTGGTAAACTCGTTCTTTTTGGTTACTTCGGAGCTTCGGCTTACGGTAAGAATCTCCAAACTCTGGCACGTTTCCGAAAATCTTATTCTCGTTATCTCCTCGCCCGTTTTTTTTAATATCAATAACTTTTCACGCATTTTCAATCCTGTATGAAAAAAAAAAAATTCTTACACTTTTTGAAACCAACATTACTTTTTATCAGACGTACTTTGAAATGTATTATTTGGCTTTCATTCGAAATCAAAATAAGTGAATACCAATGATCGATTGACGGTGATTGCACATTTTTTCCCTACAATCAGCTGCTCCTCGTGTCGTGGGAGGTCACGACGCACCGAATCACAAATATCCGTATCTGGTGTCGCTGCGAGGAGATGAACACATATGCGCTGGCTCTATCCTGAACAAACACTGGATCTTGACGGCAGCTCATTGCATCTTCGAGTAATAACCCTACTTTTCTGCATTCATCGCCGAGAAAAATATCCCAAAGATTCTTATCGTATTTTCTTAAAGTCGGAGGAAAAATTATTTTTCCATCTGCAGTTATTGCACCTTAACCCACGTCGATAATATTTTTCTACTTGTCTGTTGTAGCATCGATGCGGATGCTTATTCGATTTCGGCCGGCACGAATAATCTCGATGAAGATGGTGACATCTATTTAGCAAAATTTCATATCATTCACGAGAAATTCGAAAACTTCCATTACAACGATATCGCACTGATTCGCGTTGCCGGAGAAATCGTTTTCACTGATTACGTCAAACCGATCATGATTCCCGATGTTGATCTCGAGAATGACAACATGCTAGCATCGTTTGCTGGTTGGGGAAGCACTAAGGTAAAAATGGCGTGCAAAGATTTAAAAAATGCCGCAAATAGCATAATTTTTCGGAACAATTTTTTTGGTGTTTTCTTTTAGTAAATAACGCACGAGTCATTAAAAAAATAATAATTTCGAGCAAAAAATGATTCAAACGAGTCTATAAATTTTGTCACGTTCTTTAGTCAGGCTAGAAAAATGACTAAGTAGGTAAAATTAATTTGTAACTATTCAACGACAATAGGTGGGAGAGCCTTCAGCGAATCGCCTTCAAGAAATTGGTCTCCACACCATGCTCAACAAGGAATGCAAACGTCAGAAACATCACGTGACAAAAAGTCACATCTGCACGTACAACAGAGTCTCGGAAGGCATTTGCCACGTGAGTAGTCAACAAAGCTTTGAATACTCAGAGCACGATTACCGAAATGAGTAACTGAACAGAAGATAAATATTTTCCACGATTTAGCAGTCTTTTGTTATGGACTTGAAGAAAACTATCCCGATACATTGAAAACACGCTGATTTTGATCAACTAATTTTTATAATTGCCACAGGGTGACTCCGGTGGTGCTCTAGTTATGGACGGTTCTCAAATTGGGATCGCTTCGTACATTGTCCCCTGCGCTGTAGGAGTTCCAGACGTGTTTACCCGAGTTTACTCACACCGGAAATGGATCGAAGCCAACATTAACCGGGACGCAATCGGATAATTTTCTTTATATACCCATACTCGTATATACCATATTTTCATTCAACGCTGCATCGATTTCTATTGTCTATTAAAAGGTGTGCAAAAAGGAAAAATAAATCTTTAAAAAATATTATTATACAAATATTAAATATTCAACTTAAAAAAAGTATAACAAAAAATATATAAAAGAGTGAAATGACTTACGGAACTTAAAAAAATTAGTGTACCTTCATCTCTATTTATTTTATTAAGGTTGTTGCTAAATCATTTTTGAAGGGCGGGAGGGAAACGAAGTTCCTAATCCATTGTGGAAATGATTGTAGCAGAATATTAATGGCGTGTACGAATGAACACCGCGAAAATTTTCAAGTGTCCGATAAGCAATCGTAATTACTATTTACATACATGTTAATTTCAAGGAGTTAAGGTTACCAGGAAATAAATGTTTCATGCTTAAAAATCCTATTAAGATAGACACGAACTTTGGCAACGTCGCACAGTTCTATCATAACGCGAGGTTATTAGGTTGTCCGCGAAATGTCACGCGAAAAAGTGGCAATAAATGATTCAGAAGAAAAGATAAGTTCGCCGTAAAGTTTCTCGCGAAAAGAAGCTAGAAAGAAGGGAACGCATCACAATAAATAGATAACTTAGTTCCCGTTACTCACATTTGACTTTAACCTATTTAAAATTGGCCCGCTAGGTCTTTGATTGGTTCCACTATCCCCATAGTACCGACGTTGCCACATTTCAATACATACGTCTCAACAAGACTCATTTTTTCCTAAACTAGTCGCATATTCTTTATACATTCTCATTAATTAGATCGTTAAACTGTCTTTTTCGGTGACATTGTTCTGTACAATATCCTGCACACAATATTCGTTTCTTGGATCACTTTCTTCACATATCTGGAAGCTATACCCGAGAAACTTGAATGGCAAAGCGGAGGTTGACGAAACTTTAAAATTTAATATTTAGTAAACGCGTGCGGATACCTCCGTCCTCCTTTTGCAAGTATATTTAGATAATATATCACAAAGACTAGTAAAGTTTTCACTAATATCTGTTCACGTCAATACTTTTAAGCAACAACTTTAACATGCTGTTGTACACATCGACACCATGTTGAACATATAATTTCATGATGAACAAAACAGTGTAATGAGAACTGAATGTAGCCGATGTCGGAGGTCATTCTCATTGTTTAGGCATAATTGATTTGTATCTTTTGCAGACGCGACCAGCCCCGACATGAGCTACGTTAGTTCATCATCGTATTGTTCCGTTCCATGTTGAATTATATGTATAGAGAGTACTGCACACGATGTACTGCTCACGATAACATACTTTTTCTTTTACGATAAATATTCAAATGAATGACGTCGTATGAATTCAAAGCCAAGCTTACATCCATTGCGGATTATTATCATAATGAAATAAAAACAGTTTCAGGGCATTAGTTACTTAAATAAAAAATAGAAAAATAAAAAAAACCACGCATAGGTCTACGTGTGGAAGACGAGATACTTCAGTCTAAGATGACATATGCCGAATTATGCTCAGATGCATCAATTTCTGGGTTGAAGATTAGTTTATAGCAACCACTATTTACTGGAACATCATTATAGTGACGATGAACTGTTGCCTGCGGTACTTTGAAACGGTCGAATGCTAAAAGCCAACCCAGTGTATTCTTATTTACAGCTTCAATGACCTTGATCGTGTGTTCTTGTGATTAGCTCTTGCGTGTTTTGTACGCAGCAGGGTAAGATGACATGGTGTGTAATCTTACACCGACGTCTGGTATGTCATCTTACCCAAAAGTGAATGTAGATTTTGTTTATCTATTGTGACAAAAACTTTGGAGTTGGAATATCCGTTGGGTAGTATTTGTGAAGTTCATCGAGCCAAGATTATGAAGAAATTGGTTCAAAAAAGAAAATCTAACTCGACGGGTATTTTAAGGACCATATAATAACGTGGTCAGCTCTTTTGCATTTCAAAATCATGAAATTATTTACTACGTAAAAGCTCGCGTTCATTGACGGCTATACTAGATTTCGCTAATATAGCGATACTTATTGGCGGACCGCAGGACGTCATCGTTACTCGTATAGCCCGGACGTTTGACAAGATATTGAATGTGTGCCGTCTTATCTGACTATGTCATCTTGGGAACGACTTCCCGATTAGCTCATTGAGTATGAAATGTCCGACTACCTCAAGTATCAAGTTTGATTCCCGATATCTCTGATATTTCACTTTGGAAGTCCTTGTTTTTTTTATCGCGATGGTGCAATATCAAGCGTTTCAGACGCACGTTTCGGTTCGTGGTTATCTCTCGAATCGCCACTTGCAGATTCATTTTATAAACTACGGGAAAGTAAAAAGTTAGCGTTGTTTTCGAATATGAGTTTTGTCGTGGAAGTAATCTAGTGCGGACAACTCGAAGTGTCATCAAAGTGTTTAGCAAAAATGTGGCTAATGAACGCAGAGTACGTCGATGGTTTAAAAAGTTTCGGTCTAGCCATACTGATCTTCAAAATGGACCACGTGAGCGACCGAATAGCAAGGTGGTTAGTGATGAGCCTAAAGCTGTAGCGGAAGCACATACCAAACTACGCGGAAATCGGCAGCAAGGTTCAACGTTTCCATTTCAACAACATTTGAAACAATTTGACACAAATCGGTGAGGTTAAGAAGCTAAAATTTTCATACACAATGATCTAATAATCTGCCGAGGCCGAGAATGAAGAAGGCTGGATAAACCCATCGTGCCAGTGTGAGATCAAAATCATTCAGTCCTATAAGTTGCTTAGCCAGCCATGAGCCATATGCTCGATGGAACTACACGTAGTCAAATAGCCACACTTTGTCACTCGTGACCAAGACCTGCTGGGCAGTGACTAGCCAAGGGTTACATAGCCGCAGTTGGCTAGTCTAGGTGAGAAATAACGAGATAACGAGAAATAACGAGAACTAACGATAAATAACGATAAATAACGATAAATAACGATAAATAACGATAAATAACGATAAATAACGATAAATAGGGATAAATAACGATAAACAACGATAAATAACGATAAATAACGATGAATAACGATAAATAACGATAAATAACGATAAATGGGGATAAATGATGATAAATAACGATAAATAAAGATGAATAACGATAAATAACGATAAATAACGATAAATAACGATAAATAACGATAAATAACGATAAATAGGGATAAATAACGATAAATAGGGATAAATAACGATAAATAACGATAAATAACGAAGAATAACGATAAATGACGATAAATAACGATAAATGGGGATAAATAACGATAAATAACGATAAATAAAGATGAATCACGATAAATAACGATAAATAACGATAAATAACGAGAAATAACGAGAAATATCGATAAATAACGATATATAACGATAAATAACGATAAATAACGATAAATAACGATAAATAACGATAAATAACGATGAATAACGATAAATAACGACAAATAACGATAAATAAAGATAAAAAACGATAAATACCGAGAAATAACGATAAATACCGAGAAATAACGATAAATAACGATAAATAACGATAAAAAACGATAAATAACGATAAATAACGATAAATAACGATAAATAACGATAAATAACGATAAATAACGATAAATAACGATAAATAACGATAAATAACGATAAATAACGATAAATAACGATAAATAACGATAAATAACGATAAATAACGATAAATAACGATAAATAACGATAAATAACGATAAATAACGATAAATAACGATAAATAACGATAAATAACGTTAAATAACGATAATGCTAGGCTAGGTCATGGTGACATGCCCACATGAGAACTTTTTTCTTTTGCAAGGCACCATCTGAAACTCAAGTTGGCTAGCCAGCCATGAGTCATTCGCTCGATGGAACTACACGTAGTCGCATAACCTCACTTTGTCATTTGTGACCAAGATCGGCTGGGCAGTGACTGGACAAAAACTGGATAAGAAAACATTGAGAATATTACTAGCATATAGCGAAGCAACCATTGATCAGTTCGTATGAGCTCAATTGGGCGGATCAGTTACTATGTCGTAAATCAGACAGGCTAGCACAATTTCTACTCGTAAGTCAGACATGCTAGCACAAGTGGCATCGCGTGTAGAACCACGCATAAAAATATTAATATCTTCTTAACGAAAAATATTTTGGTTAAATACTTAGAGACTCTTCTCATATTGACTTGGGGGTGTAATCTCAGTAAAATCAAGGCTGCCACAATGGCAAACTTCAACATAGACTAAACAGAAGTGCCCAACTGGTGTGCCACAAACTAAAAACCTTAGAGTCAGCTTGAAAATTAAGTTCCACGGGGGGTGGGGGGTATTTAAAACTGAATCTATACAAGTTCATGACTTTGTCCTAAATATAGTATGCCCTCGCATACTATATTTAGCGCCCCCCCCCCCCCCCCCCCCCCCCGGGAGGCTATAGCTTCTTCATCATATAAAACGTGTGGAAAAAGTGATCGAGAAAAAAATGGTTTTTCGCAGCACTCTGGCGATAACGAAATAGCCCCGATCAGCTGATTGCCGTCAAACGCATAGCTCTCATCCTTTGCCTCGAGGGCAGCCAAAAGTAACGAAAATTGAACGGCGCAAAATATATTCTTGAATATTGTAAGCACTGTAAGCAATATTGTAAGAACACTATAATATGAAAAAATAAAGAACATCAACTAATTGGTTCAAGGACAACAGACTGCCTTTCTTGGTTTAAGGAAGCTTTCCAGTGTGACAGCCCGAAAAATCGCTGTTTTTCGCGATTTTTTTTTTTAAAGAAAAAATAATCTAATCGGTCTGGTTTTTTTTTGTATATTAATTGGGTATTGAAGAATACAAAACAATTTTTTAAAGATCGATTTATTTATTAATTAATATCTATAAAAATGATGAAACAATTGTTGCAGAAAATGCACTTGGATGTGGTGTCCACGTTGGGGGTCACAATTTTGATCTGAAACAAAAAACACAAAAAGATTATTGATCGGTATATAATTGGCTTTCGTGCTATGGAGGCTTTTTTTTTTTTTTTTGCAAAAATGGCGCCGGTTTGAACAAAAAGTATCGATTTTAGCAGTTTTTTTTGGCAGTTTTTTTACAAAAAAATAGGAAGATGTCAAAAAAAAAAAGCTTCCATAGCACGATAAACAATGACGTTAAGAATATTGTGTAAAAAATTCAACTCGATAGCTTTAAAACTCTGCCCTCCAAGTTGGACACCGTTTTGAAAAATGCTGTTTCGAGAAAAACGCGTTCAAAGTTTCGCTGTAGCTGTAGCGCTCCGTTGCCTTCTTCCAAGAAATGCTGTACAGTAACCGAAATAATCTGAATTTCGGCATGAAAATTTCAGGGAATATTCGGAAGAGTGTATACTATTCGATAAAGCAAAAAAAAAAAAATCGATTTTTTGAAAATTTCACACTGGAAAGCTCCCTTAAATATCAAAATAGCATCCCTAATCACAAATGTCATCCTCATTGATCGATGTCAGATAATGAGTTAAAGAGACATGATCAAATATTATAATAAAAACGGTATCATTATCCTTCTCCTATTTTTGTTTGATGTCTCTCTCATTGTAACTCGTAATAACAGGGACTGAATGAATTTCGGATTTTTGGCAAGTGGTAATGGAATCTTTTTTAGCTGAGAATCTGAAGTCTTTTTTCCCTATATTCAATCATACTATTAATCATACAATTAATAGGTGAAACTATAGTCCAAGGTTTGTATAGATTGTGCTACTTTGCTATCAAGCAGATCGATGTCATAAGATAGTGTGACATTAATATAAATATCGATAAAAAAATCACTAAAAAAATGTCTTGCGATATTATGATATTAATATAGATATCGTTAAAAAAATCGCCATCATAAGGCAAGCTGTTTCAGCCGAAAATTCAGTTCCAATTTTGATACGCTCGACGATGGATCTTCTTGGTGAGCTCGTTCTTTTTTGCTGCTTCGGAGCTGCGGCTTACGGTAAGAATATTCAAACCTCGGCATATTTCCAAAACAATTCGTTATCTTCTCTCTCGCTTTTCTCAATATCAATAATTTTCCACGGATTTTGAACGAGGTATGAAAAAAAAATTGTAATGCTTTTCGAAACCGACTTTTTTTCTTTACCTCTACCTACTTTGAAATGTATTATTTTGCTTTTATTCGAAATCGAAATAAGTGAATACCGACGACCAATTGACGGTGATGGCATTTTTTCCTACAATTAGCTTCTTCTCATGTCGTGGGCCGTCACGAAGCTCCGGATCACAAATATCCGTATCTGGTGTCGTTGCGAGACAATGAGCACATATGCGCTGGCTCTATCCTGAACGAACACTGGATCTTGACTGCGGCTTCTTGCATTGCTCAGTAATTTTCCTACTTTTTTGCCGTACACATTTTCACCACCGAGAGAAATACTCAAAAATTTCTTGCTGCATTTACATCGAGGCGAAAACAAAAATTGTATTGACATTTTTTGCACGCCAACCAGAATTCATCATCTTTTTCAACTTGTTGGTTGTAGCCGCGAAGCAAACAGTTATTCGATTTCCGCTGGCACGAATAATCTCGATGATGATGGCGACACCTATTTGGCTAAATTTCACATCGTCCACGAGAATTACAACGCTTCTTACCTCAATGATATCGCGCTAATTCGCGTGCGCGGAGATATCTTTTTTCATGACCACGTGAAACCAACTGGGGTTTTAGCCTCTGGTATCGGTATTATTCACCGTGATGTAATGCTCGCCGGTTGGGGGAGCACTTCGGTAAATAACGTCATTTTTCAGTACCACCATCTCGATAAACAATGAGAATAAACCATAACATAATAAACCACAGAATGATTTACAATGAGAATAAACCACAAAACATAAAATGCAAAGATCGAAAAACCGGTCCGGATGTGATTTTCAGATCGTTTTTTTTGTTCGTGAATAACGCAAAAAGCTTTTTGTATGATGTCCTTCAGGACATGAGAAAATTGTTCAAGCGATTCTTCAAAAGTTCCACCCGTTTTTACTCTCGTGAGAATAAAGATTGGATGAACTACCTTCATTTTTACTTATTCAACAACATCAGGTTGAAGGGCCTCTATCGAACAGACTGCAGGAAGTCAAGCTCACCGAGATGCCCTTTAGGAAATGCAAAAAACGGCTACGTGACATAACGAGAAAGCAAATTTGCACGTACAGCACAGTCTTGGAACATGCTTGCCATGTAAGTAAATTTTCAAAAACTCACAGAATTTTTTTTCCATTAAGGGAGTACTAGCGGATTAACTAATCAACAGAAAATCTATAAATTATCGAGCCTGAAAAGGGTCAAATATAATACATTTGGGTATAATAATAAACTACTTAATAATGCTATTATTAACTTAATAGCAATGATGATAAACTTAATAATACTTCATAATAATAAACTTCATAATAATAATAATAATAAATAAAAATCAAGTGTGCGTTTGTTTACCGTATGTGTAACCGTGTGGTTGTAGGGTGTGTGAAATGTGCATATTGTAAAGGGAGAGATGACAGACGCGTCTAGCGGGCGCAAAAATTATTCGATTCCACCCATAATATCTACTCGAAATATCCGGTAACCAATATTTTCTAAGGGACATCCATGACCGCGACAGTTTTCTTGTTATTTGTCGCTTTTCGCATAGCTCCGATCTAATCGCGAACTATTATTATTTCCGTTCCAATGTTTGATCGACACGGAGCCTCTATAAGGTGCGGGTTGAATGCATTGATTTCGCAAATTAAGGCCTTAGGCCACTTAGGAGTTTGACTTAGGAATTTAACAATTTTTTTTCGTATGAAAAAGTGATTTACTCATAAAATTAATTACACATCTATTTAGTATGAATATCAAGCTGTTAGAAATTTTTTTTTTTTCGATGTAGAAAATGACCGACTACTAATATTTTCTTTTGTTATTTTTTTTAGGCGCTTCGCGGCGTGACATTTTGCATCCACAATTTTTGACCCAGAACAAAAAACAAAAATTCACGTCAATCTACATTAGAATACCTAGAGAAGTACGTAAGGAATTTAAAAAATATTGTTTTATCGAAAGGTTGTAGGTATTTGAACTTACGAAATGAATTTTCAGTGAAACACTTCGTTATAAACCGCTCATAAACTGCTTATAAAATGAAAAGTTTTCGATTAATCGGAAATTCCGTACGTAATTCTCTGCGAAATGCAATTAGGAACATATCTTTTAAATTTGAAGTAAATCGAGTGAAAATTGTTGAAGTTATTTGTCACGCCAATTGAAAAAAGCTGTTTCGAGAAGTTTCGAGTAGTCGGCCATTTTCTACGTCGCAAAAAAAAATCTAACAGCTTGATATTCATACTAAATAGATTTGTAATTAATTTTATAAGTGAATGACTTTTTCATACGAAAAAAATTGTTAAATTCGCACATTCATACCCGGTACTGTGGCCTAAGGCCTTAATTACTATTGTATTTAGCCGGTAAGGCATGCAGAGTTTTCGCGGACGTCATTATGTATGTCTATACTACAGCATATAAAAAAATCAATTTTCTTTCTAATGAGGAGGTTCGTGCACATACTACCTTAATTTGAAGTTCTCTCGATACATTAAAAACACGCAGATACATCGAACTAATTTTTATATTTGGTACAGGGCGATTCCGGGGGTCCCTTGACTTACATAGCAAGCGGGCGTCCTCTCGGCATCGCCACGCATCGAATATCCTGCGGAACTGGAATTCCGGATATCCACACCCGAATTTCCGCCTACCAAAATTGGATCGCGACTATTCTGGAACTTCACGCAAACGAGTAATATTTGCTCGTTTATTTATCAACATGGCTTGTATTGAGTGGACTCTGCATTAATTGGATCGTTTGTAGAACTAAGCAGCACGAACTATATATTTGAATTTGTTTTATGCATTATCCATCGTTCGAGTAAAAAGGTACTGGAACATGGAGCCGAAATTAATTGTCGGTTCTACACCGTTAATAAATGAGATACGTTATCCACTGTTCGGCCACCGGCAATCTTTAATACCTACGATCACACTTCGATCATCGTGCAAACGTTCGCAGAACGAATAATAACAATAATGGCAAAAAAATCTATCCATCTATTTGAAAAATTTTGTTCGTGTCAATTTTTCATCTTGTCTATAAAAATTAATTTCGCATTAAGGGATCACACCACTCTAGCGGCGGAAAATAAGGCTTAACTTTGACAATTTATTTTGGGAGTAAGAAAAAAGAAATAGGATTTCTTTTCAGAGGGTTTAACAGATATTAAGGCATGAGAAAATTTTTTTTAAATTATTTTCATACAAAATGGCCGCGCCAGAGTCCATCTGGAAAAAAACGTGTTTTTTACAAATAGCTTCACGGGAGGACTGTTTTCTCGTAAAGTATAAGACCTGGAACAAAAACCAAACAAAAATATAATCTATATATTATAATCTATAATTATAAGCTATGGGACTATGTAGGGATTTTTATTTAAATTTTGAAAAAATATCGCACGTTGGAAAGAAATATTCTCTCAATTTGAAAAAAGTGGTTTCGGGAAAAACGAGTTTAAAGTGGTACGAGCCCTTTAAACCTTGAAATTTTTGTTTACTTTTAATCTGCGATGCCTGCACTATATATTTGTCCAATTGCATATTCTTTTTGTGACCCCAAAGTATTTTCTACGCCAAAACACTGATTTTTCCAGAATCCTAGAGTGGAGTTATCTCTTAATGTTCTATCTTATCTATAAAATTCGCGTATGCAGTATCCGGCGTCTGTATGAAAGTATTTTTATCGACCGCTAATAGTCGAGAAATCTATGTAGCCGACGAACGGTAAGAGGACGAAAGGCACATTACCGTCAGATGGAAACGGAGGTCTCCAGATTACTCTCCTACCAACCGACGCACTCCTATGATAAAATAGAACGTATCGACAGATAAGTCCGACCACGCACGTAAAAACCATCGATAAATGTAAGCGACCTCGAAAACGACACATAATGGAGAAAAAATATCTAAAAGGAGGGTTATCTTATACGGGGCATGGTCACATACGTGTTCAGCTCATCCTTGTTTTTAAGGCATTCCTTTCCCGCACGGCCGTATTTTGTGAGGGCATCAGGGCCCTTCTGAATCGGTATAAGAAATTACAGTGGCGATTAATAAAAAATAAGTCATAATCAATTATTATACCCGACTATAAACTGGAATTAAAAAATTCGTCCAAATTTAGTAGATTTAGGCAATTTTACATTTTCTCTGAAAAGTCTCGGCTACAAAAATTCTTCTGCTAGTCACATTTTTATAAGTTTTATCGTTAATGTTTTCATGAAACATTCGTTGACTCCGTGTATTTGTTGTCGTTACGGAATCTTTAGAATTTTCAACATGTGTTGAGCAGTTTATATCAGGCATCTAGAGTTATTTAGTGCATAAATTATTAGGTAGGGATATGGCCAATGTGTCATCTCCATAAAGTGCCGTATAAATGAGACGATTTTGAAAGTCGTAATTTTTCGTTGAAAGTTCGGTAACTTGGCTTGAAATTTGACCACCAGTATGCTGGTATGTATTTTTACTTAATTATAGACGAAAGGCAGTTGATTGTTGAATATTCTGAAAGGAATACCTTAACTTCCACTATATCACACCGGAACTAGTCACAAGACATTTTACATTTTTATAGGGCTAACGATAAGTAGAAGCTGTACCGAAGCTGTCATTTTCTTTATGAGTGATGAATGATTACCATGCCAATATGAGGCTTGTAGAAACAGACAATGACTGCGGAAATAAAAACTCGAAAGATTCATTGTGATGACCCGGTTGTCCGTTTTATCGACGTCGCTCAAAATAGAACGAAGATAAGATATAAGTAAAAGATAATGGCAATCTGCATGTGAAAAATGAAATTGAAAGGAGCAAGCGATGATACGCCCAACGTATCCTGAAATCCTGAACGTTGCACTTTTAGGAAAAATGACGCGGGCGATTGCCACGTAAGTTCAAAAGTCGCAATGTTTTCCGAAGTCTTCGTCGCTTTTTGCCTTCGACGTTAAGGGGTCTTCTCACTTTAGACGCTAAAAAGGCCACTTTCATGAATTTTTTCGATAGGCTTATAGTATAGATAATGATATAAAAGTTGTTACACTTAATAAAAACACTTTCGAAATACATTTTTCTTTAATTTGATTTATCACTGTTTATAGACGAAAATGATAAGTAAAAAATGGCCTAAAAAATTGTAGGTCTGCGCTGTTGATGAAATTTGGGAGATGGATCTTCCGAAACAAAAAAATCAAACGGTTTTAGATGCCGTATGTTAATAGCTATAGCGCATATCATACGATTTTCGATATCTGCAAAAATTACGAAATGGCGAATATTTTTCGAAAAAACGAAAAAAACCTTTTTGTTTTCACGGTTTTTTGGCGAAAAAAATAATGAATATTAAAATTTAAGAAAATCCTTTATCTGCGCTATAGCTATAGCCGTAAAGTATGTGGTTAAAACTTCATAAGGGTCGGTTCAGTAGTTTCGAAGATTTTATTAGCAAGCCGTCGAAAAACATTGTTTGGAGGAAAACGCGTTCAAAGTTTGTTTGGGTTACTTAAGGATGTTGCGTCCCTATGAAATATGTTAATGTTAATTGTTCAATAAATAGCTTCTTAATCGTCATGAAATTTTTACCCGACCTCCTGAATACTTCATGTAAAAACATACCAAATTTTCAGAATTTTATCATCATTACTTCAACCTCCTTAAGGGTTGAAATAAAAAATGATAAGAAAATTCTGAAAATTTGGTATGTTTTTGTATGAAGTATTTAAGAGGTCGTGTTATAATTTCACGACGATTAGGAAGCTCGTTATTAAAAAATTAACATTTTGTTAAGAACAATTTTTAAAAGAAATAAAAAAAAATTATCAATAAACTTCGTTTTGTTTCCGTTGCTTTCAGTATATGCTAGATATTACAAAATTGAGAGGTCAAAAAAAAAACTTATTGCAAAGTTACATAAGACAACATTTAATTTGTGAATGTTAATTGTTCAATACCGAGCTTCCTAATTGTCGTGAAATTTTTACACGACCTCTGAAATACTTCATACAAAAACATACCAAATTTTCAGAATTTTATCATCATTTGCGATTTGGGACTCAGCATCCTTAAATACATAAAAAAATGTTTTTTTAAAATGTATTTCGAAAGTGTATTTTTAAGAGTTACAACTTTTATATCAATATCTATAGTATAAACCTATCTTATATTAATATATTCAGTGAAGATCAAAAAAATTTGTGAAAATCCTATGGATTGAAGCCTGGCGATAGGATTACCTTAAGTGTCCGCCTCTGATTTGGTTGAAACTCATATATGTCATAAAGCATTGAAAACTATTAGACACGTATTTTTTTTTCTACGGAAAAAACGTTTTTAAAGGGGAAACGACCCCTCGAAGAAAGACGTGTCACCCCTCAATTTCATTTATTTTTCTACCAATCTATAGTGGATTTCTCATCGCTTTACATTAGAAGAATTTTGGTTTTTGTTTCATTCAGATCGTGGGCTGCTTGTGGGTGAAACTGCAAAACCACCCTTTCCTGGAGTGGCGATCCCCCCCCTTAAACGCGTTTTTCCGCAGATAAAAAAAGATACGTGTCTAATAGTTTTCAATGCTTTATGACATATAGGAGTTTGGACAAAATCGACGGTGGACACTCGAGTGATGTTCCTCGTTGGTTAAGGGGTTACCCCCACTTGCGATTTTGAAAAAATCGATTTTTTTTTATTGTTTTTTTTAAGTATAAGTATCTGAGAATATGTGCTGAAAATTTCAAGTCGATCCGAACAAAATTGACTGAGATATGAGCGTTGAAAGAGAAGAATCCGTTCTTCGTGTAAACTGAAATTGAAACTTTAAACGCGTTTTTCTCATAATGGCATTTCTGAAGTGGATGACCAAGATTACTCGAACACTAATGAACCGATCTTCTTAAAATTTTGCAGGCTTATTTAATACATAAAAATGTAGTCTTCAATCGTTCGATTTTTTTTTCGAAAAAAAATGGCCGTTTCATCGCCAAAAACGGCCGTTTTTTTTCGTTAAAATCGAACCATTAACTTTGACTGTCCGCCATTTTGTGAAAAATGAATATTTTTTAAAATCCTTCGATTAAAGACTAGTTTATACTTATATTTAACTAAATCCATCCGCATTTTTTTTTTTCAGATGATCCACTTCGCCGCAATGTTGGTTACCGCAAACCGTGTATATAAAAACATTATTTCATTGACGGCCATTTACCACTAAACGATGTAATATTTTTCAATAAAAAAATTACTGAAAGTTCTTCAAGATGGGTTCTTTAAGATGGTATATTAATCGATTAAAAAAGTTTTGTAGTTTTCTTTAAAAAAATTCATGGAAAAGGCCTTTTTGCGCTACAAGTGGGGGTAACGCCTTAAGGACAGGTTATCGTTCACGACGATGAAAAACTGAATTCTTTTTATGAAACAAGGAAGAAGAACAAATTTGTACGATCATGGGTATAGCTTGATAAATTTCGAGTTTTTAACGGGTGATGAGAAATTCTCCTGGCAATTGGAGCCGTGTGGACGTGTATAGACGAGATTAATATTGGCGTGAGATTCAAACAGCCGATATCGCCAAAAAGTCTTTCCTATAGTCAGTGATAATCACATTATAGCTACAAGATTAAAATATATAAAAGTGGATCTAAATGTCGCCGACATTGCTCACCTTTCTAAGAGCTCAAAATCAAATAGATATCAAACGTGAGTGCGACGCCAAAATAATTATCAATTACCAAACACTCCTATATAAAGCAGGTCGTTTGGGCCGAACATTTAGTTCAATTTTGATAGACTCAATGATGAATCTTCTTGGTAAACTTGTTCTTTTTTGTTACTTCGGAGCTGCGGCTTACGGTACAAATCTCCAAACTCCGGCATATTTCCGAAATAATATCTCACCGCCCGCTTTTCTCAATATCAATAATTTTGCACACATTTCAAATCCTGTATGAAAAAAAAAGAATTTCTTACCCTTCTTGAAGCCAACATTTCTTTTCATTACTCGTACTTTGTAATGGATTATTTTGCTTTTATTCAAAATCGAAATAAGTCAATACCGATGATAGATTGACGGTGATTGCACAATTTTTTCATACAATTAGCCGCTCCTCGTGTCGTGGGAGGTCACGATGCACCGAATCACAAATATCCGTATCTGGTGTCGCTGCGACAGAATGAACACATATGCGCTGGCTCTATCCTGAACAAACACTGGATCTTGACTGCAGCTCATTGCATCTTCAAGTAATGTTCCTACTTTTCTACGTGCGATTGCTCATCGCCGAGAATAATATCAACAAGTTTCTTATCAAATTTTCGTAAAGTCGAAGGAAATATTATTTTTCCATCTGCATTTATTGCACCTTAACGACACATCGATAATCTTTTTCTACTTGTCTGTTGCAGCATCGATGCAAATACTTATTCGATTTCGGCAGGCACGAATAAGCTCAATGAATATGGTGACGTCTATTTAGCAAAATTTCACATCATTCACGAGAAATTCGAAAAGTTCCATTACAACGATATCGCGCTGATTCGCGTTGCCGGAGAAATCGTTTTCACTGATTACGTCAAACCGATCACGATTCCCGATGTTGATCTCGAGAATGACAACGTGCTTGCATCGTTTGCTGGCTGGGGAAGCACTGAGGTAAAAATGACGTGCAAAGATTTAAAAAATGCCGCGAGCTGCATAATTTTCCAGAATGATTTTTATGGTGCATTCTTTTAGTACATAACGCACGAGTCATCAAAATAAATATAATTTTGAGCGTAAAAATTATTCAAACGAGTCTATAAATTTTGTCACGGGCTTCTTCAGTCAGGCCAGAAACGTTACTAAGTAGGTATAATTAATTTGTAACTATTCAACGTCAATAGGTGGGAGAGCCTTTAGCGAATCGCCTTCAAGAAATTAGTCTCCACATCATGCTCAACAAGGAATGCAAACGTCTGAAATATCAGGTGACGGAAAGTCACATTTGCACGTACAACAGAGTCTCGGAAGGCATTTGCCACGTGAGTAGTCAACAAAGCTTTGAATACTCAGAGCACGATTACCTAAATGAGTAACTGAACGGAAGATAAATATTTTCCACGATTTAGCAGTCTTTTGTCATTGACTTCAAGAAAACTATACCGATACATTGAAAGCACACTGATTCTGTTCAACTAATTTTTATAATTGCCACAGGGTGACTCCGGTGGGGCTCTAGTTATGGATGATTTTCAAATTGGGATCGCTTCGTACATTGTACCCTGTGCAGTAGGAATTCCAGACGTGTTTACCCGAGTTTACTCGCACAGGGAATGGATCGAGACCAACATTAACCGGGACGCAATCGCCTAGTTTTTTTTTCTATACCCATTTGCGTATGTACCTTATTTCAATTCAACGCTGCATCCATTTTTATTGTGTCTCAAAAGTTTTGCCAAAATAAAATAAAAAATTTCATCTCCGTGGAACTCTATTGCCTGCAAATGAAGCTCGGAAAATTATTATTTTTCAAAAGGTAAAAAAACATCATGACGAAAATATACAAAAGAGCGAAATAATAAATGAACTGCGATGAATCAATTTTTCAAGAATAATTGACGATTTTTTTCTTCGAATGTTAAGATCCCATTCCCGGTTACAAATTTGATCTGCATTGATCGATGTGAGGTAATGAATAGAAAGACATGATCGAATAATAGAATAATAACCTTATCATACAGACTCGATAAATTTCGGATTTACAACGAGTGATGAGGAACCCTTTTTAGATAAGAATGCAGAGTATCTTTTAGCCCATTTAATTATTATCATACCATTACGAGAAAACTTATTGATCCATGTGTGTAATCAGAATGTAGTTAAAATTAATTGAAACGTCAGTCCAAAGTTTGCATAGATTGCGCTACTTTCCTATCAAGCAGATCGATGTCATAAGATAGTGCGATATTAATATAAGTATCGATAATAAAAATCGCCTACATAAGGCAAGCTGTTTTAGCCAAAAATTCAGTTTCATTTTTGATACGCGCAATGATGATTCTTCTTGGCAAGCTCGTTCTTTTTTCTTTCTTCGGAGCTGCGGTTTACGGTAAGAATCTCCAAACTCCGACGTATTCCCGAAATAATATCTCTCTTTCGATATCTCCTCCCCCCCTTTTCGCAATATCAATAATTTTGCACGCATTTCCAATCATGTATGAAGAAAAAACGACATTTTTTATACGATTTGAAACTGACATTTCTTTTTCGTTAGACTTACTTTGAAATGTATTATTTTCGTTTTATTCGAAATGGAAATAATTGAATACCGACGATCAATTGACGGTGGTCGCCCATTTTTTCCCTGCAATCAGCCTCTCCTCGTGTCGTGGGCCGTCAAGAAGCACCGGATCACAAATATCCGTATCTGGTGTCGTTGCGAGACAGTGAACACATATGCGCTGGCTCTATCCTGAACGAACGCTGGATCTTGACTGCGGCTTCTTGCATTGCTCAGTAATTTTCCTACTTTTTTTCCATACACATTTTCACCAACGACAGAAATGCTTTAAAATTTCTTGCTGCATTTACATCGACGAGGCGAAAACGAAAATTGTATTGACATTTTTCGCACGACAACGAGAATTCATCATCTTTTTCGACTCGTTGGTTGTAGCCGCGAGGCAAACACTTATTCGATTTCCGCTGGCACGAATAATCTCGATGATGACGGCGACACCTATTTGGCTAAATTTCACATCATCCACGAGAGTTACGCGGGTTCTCATCTCAATGATATCGCACTGATCCGCGTGCGCGGAGAAATATTTCTTAATGATCGCGTGAAAGCAACTGGGGATTTAGCCGCCCGCGTCAGACTTGACGACCATGATGTAGTGCTCGCCGGTTGGGGTAGCACTTCGGTAAATAACGTCATTATTCAATACAGTCATCGCGGAAAACAATGCGCTCTGGGATAATAAAAAATGACATACAAAGATCCGAAGACCGGGCTGGATAAAGTGATTTTCTAATCGTTTTTTTTTTAGTGATAAGACCATTCTTTTTTCATAACAACCTTCAGGGCATGAGACAATTGTTCAAGCGATTCTCCAAAATTTCCGTCTGCTTTTGATGGTGGAATTTTCAATTTTTTAACACTAGGCTAAAGGGCCTCTATCGAACAGGCTCCACGAAGTGAAGCTCGGCCAGATGGCTCTTGAAGAATGCCAAAAGACGCTGCCTGACGTAACGAGCGATCAATTGTGCACGTATAGTACAGCCTTGGAGAACGCCTGCCGTGTGAGTAGATTCAAGGGATCATCACAGTGTGACGCATAATGCAAGAAAATCGATTTTTCGAAAATTTTACACCGTGATGATTACTTTTAAAAATTATATAAAAGTCCACAGCAATATTTCGCCATCGTATTTGACGAGTTATCTTGATACATTGAAAACACGCGGTTTTTTGGAAGTAATTTTTGTAATTGGTACAGGGCGATTCCGGTGGCCTGTTGACTCACGTACCGACCGGGCGTCATCTGGGCATCGCCACGCAGCGGATATCCTGCGGAGATGGATTTCCGGATGTCTACACCCAACTTCACTTCTACATAGATTGGATCGAGAGAACTCTGGAAATCCACGCAAACGAATGATATTTGCTTACATATTTATCAGCATGCATACTTTATATTGCTTGGACTTTGCATTAGTTGCATCGTTTGAAAAATTAAACAGCGCAAAATTTATATTGAAATTCGTTTTTTTTTTTCGATTACTCTTCGTGCGAATAAAAGAGGGCCAGAGCACCCGGCCGAAATTCATTAACAGTTCCACCGTTAATCAACGAGATACGTTATCAAATGCTCGGTGCTCGAAAATCTTTGATACCTGCGATTGCACTTCGATCATTGTGCGAACGTTCGCAGAACAAACAATAAAAGTAATTTCAACAAAATCTCTCCTTCAATTATTCGACATATTTTTATCGTTTTAATTGTTCATTTTGTCTAGCAAAAAGTAATTGTATTTATTCAATTCGTATTCGCGTTCTATATTGCCTGTAAAAACAAGCATATGCAGTATCCGGCGTCTGTATGAAAGTATTTTTATCGACAGCTAATAGTGAAGAATTCGACGTAGCCGACGAGCGATAACAAGACGAGAGTGACGTTACCATCTAACGGAAACGGAAGTCTCCAGCTCACTGTCCTACCAGCCGATGTGCTCGCACGATAAAAACGTATCAACAGATTTAGCCACACACGTAGAAACCTTCGACAAATAAACGGGACCTCGACAACGATTTCATAATGGAGAAAAAGATATAAAAGCAGGGTAAACTCATGCGGGGCATAGTTACATACGTGTATTTATCCTTGCTTTTTTAACCTCCATCATATGACACCGGAACTAGCCACATCAGACTTTTCTGCATTATCTTCTAACGGCTAGGTAGCAGCTGTACCACGTGACACATGAGTGCGAGAGATAGCTGGATTTTTTTAACAGAAATTTGTCAGAGATGAACAATATTTCGGGCGAAAACGAATCGTCAAGCTGTGCGTCAGTGAATTCTACAAAGCCTGATGCTCCATTTTTTTTCTTAAAAAGAACTTAAGACGGAATGACACCTCATCGCGGTCGGTATGATAGAACAATTATAGATACCCAAAAATCTCTGAAACGGCTCTTCAGATCCCGTCGAAACTTTTCCAAACGACATCAAATAGATAGACGAACAGCTGTCTGCCTCTGAGATTATCTGAATTTGAGAGAAAATAACGTAGATCAGCTGATGATAGGCCAAACTACGTTTTTTTTCTTAAATTCATAAAATTTGAGGGGCAGACAGCTGTTCGTCTATCTATTTGACGTCGTTTGGCAAAGTTTTGACGGGATCTGAAGAGCGCTTTCAGAGATTGTTGGGTATCTATAATTGTTCTACCATACCGACCGCGATGAGGTATCATTCCGTCTTAACCATCTATGAGAAGCCTGTTTGAAAATTTGTGAGGTTATGTTGACGTTGTACCTGGTCTTACGACTAAGTAGGAGCTCTACCACGTGACACATGAATGCGAGAGATGGCTGAAATTTTCGAACAGCGATTTTTCAGAGATCAATAATATTTCGGGCAAAAGAAAATCGTTAAACGGGCAAAAGCGACTCGTTTTTTAAATATTAAGAGGAAAAGTGGACAAACTCCATTTTTTTCGGGAAAACCGTTGGTAACAAAGAAACGCATTTTATAACACGAAGATACATACGTTGAGAGCCTTAAAGAAAACTGCCAAAAAGTACAGAAAAACGAGAAAAATATGGCCGCCAGCGAATGATAAAATTTTTTTCGCGACCTTTAGCGGTGGATACTCTTCAGCTTATACGGTCCGTCTGAAATCTAAAAACCAAACGAGCTATTCGCGGTAACGATAAATGCGAGTCGTTGACGGTCGTCGATTTTTCAAATAATTTTATTAACAACGTGGCGACAAATTTGAGCTCAAGCATGCAAAACCTATGGAAAGAGTCGTCATTTTTCGTAACTATTAAAAATCGAAAACGCGGATAAAGTTTGAAGTCCGATGCTGCTACCGCACTGAAAAAAAAAAATCTTTCATCCATCCAAAATTCAATTGGTTTAACAAAATGTATTTTTAAATACGTTCAACTTGATTTTTGATTGGCATAAAAAAACAATATAGTTGGTGGTAAAACAGTATAGTGATGTGAACTGTAGCTTATTTAGCATGTCTGAGAAAACTGTTAAAACAACAAAATTTCGAGACAACAAAATGCATTTTGCACATTCAACGATTTCTTTTTCTTATTGCGCTCGCCCAGCCGACTGTTGAGGATGTATTGCCCGTACATTCCCCAGGAAAAGTGATTTTCGGCGAGAATTTTGAGTACTTCGCGATGAGATTGAATTTAAAAAAAAATTAACCACAATGAAAATGCTAAGAACATTCATTTCGGGTAATAATAATGCAAAAAGGTTATAAGCAAATTGTTCAACGAATGTCCGGCAAACTGCAATTTTTTACATTGTAAAATGAATTGGTAAATTTTTTTGCATACGTATGAATTTTTTTAGAATGTCCATTCGATCTTCGTTTTTATTTTTTTAATCAAGAAAAATAGTTGACGAGTCACAAATCTTCAATATGTTTTCGGAGCAATATTCCATATTAAATCCAAGAAGTATCCGCGGGGTATTGAAATAAGTGTCTTAGGTACAGCCTCAGAAAAATTCCAAAAACGGGATTTTCGAAATAGAGAGAAAATTCGTTAAAAAATCAAATATATTCATTAAAATATCATAATTCATTTAATGTCACAAAAAATCAAGTTTACCGAAGATTGCTTAAACAAATTTTTGTTTGAAGAATTTATTTATAAATCGTTGGCATTCTTATTATTCAAAACCGATGTTCTTCGCATCCTCGATACGGTTGATTTGTTTCGAATTTCAATGTTATCGCAAAGTACTCAAAATTCTCACTGAAATTCGCTTTTGGTAGGAAATGTGCGGGCAATACATCCTTAAAAGCTGTAGGTCATTCAATTTTAGGAATATTTTAATGAAATTTTTCCGGGAATATAGCTAAAAGATGATACCATCGAATAAAAATATATTTGGAAAATGGAATTCTTTGACCCACCCAGGTATCTACAGCCCGTTAAAAAACTAGCATTCATGAATACACTCTTCGAAAGTTTGGGTGGTCATGGTGACCCCGTACATGCCTTTGAAATTCCATTTTTTTTTTTGCTTCTCTTCCCAATAAGCGCGGAAGCAATAATTTTTTTTCTCGCAAATACCACAAAACTCGTAAAAGCTCGAGTAATTCGGTAAAGTAGCCGGAAAATGAATTATCCAATTACTTCGTTCAAATATTCGAGCCCATTAAGAAACGAGGTTAAAACAATAAGATACTTATTAGCTCGATTAGTTAATCATGTTGTTAAATACTTAATTATTTAAATTATACTTTTCACCGGTTGTTTTTAAACCCTTTTGTTTTGTGTGTTTCCCTGTATCATTCATTCACGTCGCGCCTATGCCATTAGGATTTCCCGCTGTATAATCACTTCCGTAGTTGCGATTATATTGCACTTGTACGGTGTTCTATGTCACGTCGTTTTGCAATAGAAGCTTGATACGGACGTGAGATACATTACAAGCTGGTTCTTTATGCGATCCCATAATCTGACCCAAATTTAAATATCAAGCTCGATTCTCCCATTTTTTTCGCCTTCCAAACATGCCCGACGCTATTGTGTCAAGTGTACGTAAATATATAAATTGAGCGTGCGGACACCATGACGGAAAACTAGTTCGTCGAACTCTTTCGAAGCCGGAGCACTTTGGCAACTGCAGAAAAATGCTGCTCGCTTTGTACACACTCGCTGCTTTCGGGACCGTTTTCATTTCCGGTAATTATTGGAATTTAACCATAATTACCTCGGATATTTATCACACGAACATCATGAAATTGAAATGGCAAATCCAAACAGAAGAGAACTATTTTTTAAATATTTAATTACAATAATTATAATATTGTGAATAGGTGACATCGAGGATCAATTGTTGAAATTTATTCAAAAAGTGTATGCTTTTTTTGGGTATTTTTAGCCGACGACGGTCAGACAAAAATCGTCGGTGGTGCTGCAGCCGAAGATGGCCAATTTCCTTATCAAGTTTCCCTGCGATTGAGAAATCGGCACTTTTGCGGCGGTTCAATAATCGAAAAACGATGGATCCTCACGGCCGCCCACTGTCTCCAGGGGTAATATAGACCAGCGAAATATAATTCTAGCGTAATTATTAAATTCCTATCTCAGCGAGTGAAAATAGAGGACCAATGATCCTTCAACGGGTCTGCATAAGCTTGGGGCCAAAAAGACAGGACGATATTCAATATTTTTTTCGCATGAGAGTATCGGGACGACGGGGTCGGAATTTTACACACAACTGACACATAGTCTTACAAATTAAGCCTTATTTTTTCGTTGAAATATATTGATAAACAGTGAAGTTATTATTACTCAAAGAAAGTGCCGCCGTTGCTGCATCGCTAATCGGAGTAGGTGGTTCCGGCAATTAGGGTGATTTGAAATAAAAAATAAGAAAATGTATTTTCAGTATGATAATACAACTTTTGTACGACCGGATGCATTTAGAAATTTTGAAAATTACCAAAACGGCAAGCTGCAGAACAAAATATTCGATTCTCGGCAAAAATAAATAACTTTGTTCATTTTTTATTAACAAATAAATCAAATTTCTTTGGCGGATTTTGAAGAGCGTACTCGCGAACGGCACACAAAGAATGAAAGATAAAGAGAGGCCGGTCCATTTTGGAGGCGTTAGTTGCGATTTTTTAAAATAATTAAAGCCCTGCTAAAATCCCAAAACTACCCAAAAATTGAACAGCACGTTCATAACCGTCTATACTATCGAGTACTGCAAAAAAAAAGATTTTTTTGAAGATGTTGCACTGTGATTGTCCCTTAAACAAATTTTTCGACGTCATGAGCAGTGGAAAGAGAGGGTGGTTTATTCTGAGCGCTTTAGTTTCAACGACACTGCAATAACGGTGATGACGGGAACGAATACGCTGGACGAGGGCGGCGAGGAGTATCGATCGGTGAAAATCCTTCCTCACGAAAAATACAACAGTTTATTGATCAGAAACGACATAGGATTGATACAAGTGGACAAGGACATTGTTTACGACGACAAAGTGAAGCCTGTCTCTCTGGCGAGCGAGAACTTCAAGAAGAGCGATTATCCAGCAGTTTTATCCGGTTGGGGAAAAACCCAGGTAAGCACAGCCGGTCCTTTCGTTTCTGCACAACTTTCATGCTGTAGAAAAAAGGGTAATCCTCGACAAAAAAAACATCTTTGATCGTTCCATCGGCAAATGGCCAAACGGATCGAGAAATCGTCATAACTCGATCAATTTTTGGAACTTTTACGAAAACTTCGCTGCAAATTGAGGTTAAGGCAGTTTTGTGGTCTAGGGGCCTGTTTTGGAGGTGATTTTTAGGGGATCGCCAGAAAAATTACTAAAAAAATTAATATACATGTTTATTGATCCTTTGGAATATATACAAATTTAAAATAAATTATAAATGGCGGCATGCTAAACTTTGATTATCAATTTTTCCTATTTTTCTGACCATTTTACGAGTGTGAGTAGCGGAAGAATTTTCGTGGCCGTGACTTTTCAGAGAAAATTTGACAATGCCTAAATCTACTGAATTGGCGTGACATTTTTTATTCCGGTTCGCCGTTGGGTATGATGATTGATTGGGATTTATTTTTATTAAGCGTCACTGTAATTTACCAACGATTCAAAAGGGCCCTGCTTATGCCCCCGCAAAATACGGCCATGTGCTCCCCAATATACCGAAAGGAGTACCTTAAAGTTTGCTGCGTCTCGAACGCATGATTTCTTTTTTTTTCTTTAAGTGTCAAAGTAACCTCGAGTGTGGGGTTTCGTTGACAAGGCATTGAAATGCAACTTATGTCAAAGATTACATGTTACTTCGCTATCATTTTTATTTTAAAAATTAATATTTTATGCATTATACATGAAATGAAATGAAAAACCACAATTTTTTTACACTTATATTGTCATCTTTATTAGAGAGCTACTGTGACAGCTCGAAAAATAAGCGATCTTTTAATATATTTTTTAACTGCTGCATGTATCGGTACAAACTTTTTCGCTCAAAAATACGTTCTTACAGAATAGAAAACAATTTTTCTTGTTGCATATGAATGTGTATTTATTTAACAATTTATAATCATGTAAAGGCATGAAAAAAATATGTTATCGGCGTTAACGATTTGCCCTCTCCAGGTGATCAGAAACAAAAAATTCAAAAAGATTCTCAATCTGTATAAGTGTCGCTATAGCCCGAACTAGGATTATAATATTATATTGCAAAATAACAAAGCAGCGTAGTTTTTTTCAAAAGTGCTCAGAAAATACGTTTTTTTTCGTCATAATTCGAGCGAAAGGTTAAGTTCAAATTAATACATTTTGATCATCATAGTTCAGGCCATAGCCATATCCGTTAAGCCGTTTTTCCGAAATCACCAACGGCAGGTGAAAAAAGTCATCGCGAGCAAACGCGTTTAAAGTTCAGTGTACTATACTATACAATACTAACCGGTGGAGCGTCCTTTTATTCACGCAGTGAAAAAAGACACTACTACTATACAGTAAATGTATACAAGTTCAAAACAGCTGTTCCCATCATCTACCAGGGACGCGCAGCGGGTGGGCGTAACGCGTGCACCGAGCGCGACTACTTTAAAGCGCTGTACTGACTGAGTCGATAAAGTGAAAATCGACTTTACCAGCAATTGGATATCAATTATATGATGGAATAGAGTTGAAAAAATGCAAAAAATCTAAATTCGATATTATCAACCCGTCACAGTATAATAGCCTCTTAAGGAAACATTTTACACAAAAATATCAAGCACCCAGGGTACTATTATAGGCACTTAATCAGTCTTATAATTATCAGTGAGATCAAAATCAACTTGAGCAACATTGCAATCAACTTCAGCATCATTATAACGAACTTTAACAACAAATTTGAGCAACAATAGAAAAAGACGTTGAAAAAGAATCAGTCAAAACCGTATTTTGGCGCTTTGTTAAAGTAGCCCCAAAACTGTCAAAGTTACCCTTGATGGCAATTTAACCCCGTTTTACAGTACTCCTTATAATTCCTACAACTCTGCTAATTTTATGAGTATCAGCAAACGGTTAATAATAAAATGAAATATAAAAAAGAAAACGACGTTTTTCGATGTTATAGACAACAAGGCCTTAACGTTAAGACCAGGCTATAAAAATATGCAATGAAGATATCGTTTTTCTGAAAGTTCGAGCCTATGCAGACCCCTCGAATGAAACTATTATTCCCATTATCACAGCATCCTGGAGAAATACCAAACGAACTCCAGTACATAAAGCTCAATGTGATAGACCAGCGTGAGTGCCTGAATGCGAGTTTCCGTGTCACCGACAACAACATATGCACATTGAACAAGGAGGGCGAAGGGGCTTGTCACGTAAGTGGTCCACTCGAGGTGCGGTAAGCGGGCGCTCCACGAGTGCAACTACTCTCGTTATTTACATACTGAGCATTTTGTGCTCGTTCTTTTTCCCATCTCGTCGTCTCACAAAGAAAAACAGGTCACCGGCAAAACGTCATTTATTCCGATTCTTATTCCGTTGACTTGGAACAGAAAATTCACTCGCTTGAGCACAACCGCGAGTTGCTTCACTAAATAATGAGGGAAAGTAATTCCCGCTTAAAAAATGTACCATAGTGGAAAATACTCCGGGGTGAAAATTTGTGCTCCTTCACTATAAACTGGTTGGTGAACTGGATGGTTCTTTAGAGATTCCCAGGGAAGCAATTTTTTCCGAAATCACCGCGAAAATTTCGTAATCATAAAGGCCTTAGGCCACAGCAACGGGTATAAAATCATGCGCGAAAGTAACTTTTTTTTTCGTATGAAAAAGTGATTCACTCATAAAATTAATTACACATCTATTTAGTATGAATATCAAGCTGTTACAAAATATATATATTTTTTTTCGATTTACAAAATGGCCGAACATCCCTCAGGTGACACCCTTCGATTTTGTTGAAATTTGGATATGTTATAAAGCACCGAAAAGTAATCGATGCGTATTTTTTATCGGCGGAAAAACGGTTTTAAGGGGTGAAACCACCCCTCGAAAAAAGGAATCTCTAGGGTGGTTCACCCCTTCATTTTTTTTGCAATGTCACTATAGTGGATTTTTCATTGCTTCGGATTAGAAGAATTTTCGTTTTTGTTTCATTAAAATCGGTGGGCTCCTTGTGTGTGAAACTGCTATATTACCCCTAGAGATGTCTTTTTTCGAGGGGTGGTTTCACCCCTTAAAACCGTTTTTCCGCCGATTAAAAAAAATACGTATCGCTTACTTTTCGGTGCTTTATAACATATCCAAATTTCAACAAAATCGAAGGGTGTCACCTGAGGGATGTTCCTTGTCAGTGTTATTCAAAGACGATGAAAAAATAAAATAAAATCATGAATTCACATAGAAGTAGAATACTTTCTCGATTTTTTAAAGTATGTTTCATGAATATATATATATAATTTTTGCATTGCTAAAAAGGCGATTTGATCAATTGGAGTTTTGCGATAGGGTGATTCGGGTGGTCCGTTGGTGGCTGATGACGTTCAAATCGGCGTAGTATCCTGGGGGAGACCGTGTGCCCGAGGTCGCCCTGACGTCTTCACGCGAGTCTACAGTTACAAGGACTGGATCGACGCCCACATCAAGGAATAATTGCGGAACCCATTCATACAAATGTCCCAAAATTATTCTCCGTAAGCTTATGGCTGACGATTTAATAAATAAATGAAAATGCGATGTAAAAAAACTTTTTTTCCCCCATACCGTCGATTTACCCTGTTCGATTGAAAGAATCTACTTGGTTCGAAGTTGAACGTTAACGTATCACAAAGAGAACCTGACGGCCGTAAATTTCTCTTGAACGTCTTCGTTGTACGATATTCCATATGGCTCGACGAGGTCGTCCGTTTTCCCTCACCATTACCAAAGAAGGTGTCCGAGACGTGAGTCTTTTTATTTATTCGCACATGGTTAGAGACAATGTATATAACAAAATATAAGCATTTCTACGATAGAAGAAAAAATGTTTATAATAAAATAATATAATCAAAGAATACAAGACTAAGAATAAAAAGAGAAAATAAAATAATAAAACAAAAAATGTACATCATTAAAAACGTAAAGTAAAGAATAAATAAAAATAAATTAATAAAGATAAATAAAAATAAATTAATAAAGATAAATAAAATAAATAAGAATAAATCATTATTTTTTCAATTATTCATCAACTTATTGAACTCGTAAAAAACGCGGCAGCATTTTTTTTTTGTACCCATACTAAAATTCCAAAATTGGCATGTGTCCAAATAAAATAACTCCGATATATTTCAGTTACGATATTACTCCGAACCTTATTCATTCAGCTTATTTCAATTGCGAAATTACTCGAAAAAAAACATACTCAAAAGGCTGCAATTTTTTTTAAATAATTGATTATGCTGCGCTCGCGTCTCTGTCCGATCATAGGTCGAAGCACGACTCGATCGCAATTCGCTGGAAACTCGAGGTGGGATCTACGAGTTAGATTTTTCTCCATCTAGTATAGAGGAGACGAAAAAAAACCCGTCGTGTCTTCGCGCTGCGAACCGAGAGACAGGTTGGTGAAACAACTCGTTTTTTATTAAATAAATGTAGAATCGAACGTAGGCGAGTCACGTAGAGAAACGTGAACAAAAAAAAAGTCAAACAAAGAAAACGCAGGTACGATTCCCTCGTCGTTTCCTCGACGCTTCACAATCGGACATTCAAGATTATACATTTCTCGTGCGAGCACACGGGGAATTTTAATTTTAGAGTGTCACGAACCGGAGAAGACGAGGTTGCTGCTTATTACGGGGTTCAAAGTTATATACATACATGTATAGTGATGTCTAAACGGGCGAGTCGGGAAGGACTAAAAGTCTCCAAACTTTAGCAGAATTCGAAGTATAAAATTTTTTTTAAGTTTCGCAACTAATCTTTTGAAAAAAAGGGTGCCCAAACTCTGGTAATTAACGAAATTCTCACGCAATCTAACCAATTTTTTAACAATTTTTTCGGCCGAGAAATCGTCGACAGTCATAGTGCAAAAAATTTCAGTCTGATATCTCAATATATGTGTAAGAGGTCTGGATGGCTTCAAAATACCCACTAAACGATGTGTGCGAGCACAGTGATGGAGTTTGCAGCTGAAGGGGGGGGGTGAGGTGAATGAGCGAAAAGTATCAACTGTGGCGGAAGCAAGCGTCTCGAGTGAGAAAACAATATCGATTTTTTCACAAAACGATGTAATTTTTGGTATAGTTTAACATCGTTTTATTTCATTTGAGTTGCTGATATTGATTATAGTAGTCAGGTAGAAAAACACAATGGAAGTACTAATTATTAATATAATAAGAATGGTTTGTCAGAAACCATTAATTCCGCCTATCATGTTAATTCCGCTAAGGTAATTCAAGCCTATTTTAATAGGTTTTCGGCTGATTTTTTGTCTTTTTAGTCCTTTTTTATGGTGGATCTGTTAATATTATTATCACGAAGATTACTACCGAGTCGTTGACAATCTAATTTTTCAGTTATTATTTGTTCACGTGCAATAAATTCCTCATTTACCACAACATATGACACACTATAATTGATAATACACGGAGAAAACAGGAGCCTCGAAGTTTAGAATTAATACTATGCTTCTAAAAAAAAATATAAAATAACAAAAAGTATTGAATGGAAGGTACAAATTGTAATTATGGTATAGTAATAATGAAGAAATTTAAATTTTAACCGACGATATGGCACCTAAGCTGATACAAATAATACATTTTATTCGGCATATTGTGATTTTTCGTAGTATTCAAAAAATATTTTGCCCACGTGATTGGAACAATTAGTTTTCAGTATTCTACAAATAGTACACGGTATAAAGAGTCACATTTTACTAATCAACTTCGTAATATTTTTCGCTATACGCCGAAGATCGGCGTATACTATACTATGCGTATAGTAAAATCTATACATACACGAAGATTCATGCTATACGTATAGTAAAATCCACATGAAAATATAGCGTGTAATAAAGGTTGGTATTTTACAAAGTACGCATTATTTTTACTATACAGCGTATAGGACTCGCGCCTATGCGAGAATAGTTTCAAATGTAATATGCACGCATCATTTTTACTATACGGTGTGAGAATCATTTTTACACTTCTATAACAATTAGTCTTAGAATTTCCGAACTGGCAGTAAACTGCTATATTTTCTAGCACTGAATATTAGAATTCTGGCAACGAGTGTTATAATTTGAGGCCGTATTTTTCTCCGTGTACGAATAACCAACATGAATAAACATCAATCAGAGCAGCTGTGGGTAAAATAAATGTAGACTCTTTTTTGACCCCGTGGAAGTGATCGTATCTTCTTAATTAAGGGAGCTTTCCAGTGTGAAATTTTCAAAAAATCGATTTTTTTTTTTTGCTTTATCGAATAGTATACACTCTTTCGAATATTCCCTGAAATTTTCATGCCGAAATTCAGATTATTTCGGTTACTGTACAGCATTTCTTGGAAGAAGGCAACGGAGCGCTACAGCTACAGCGAAACTTTGAACGCGTTTTTCTCGAAACAGCATTTTTCAAAACGGTGTCCAACTTGGAGGGCAGAGTTTTAAAGCTATCGAGTTGAATTTTTTACACAATATTCTTAACGTCATTGTTTATCGTGCTATGGAAGCTTTTTTTTTGACAGCTTCCTATTTTTTGTAAAAAAAACTGCCAAAAAAAATGCTAAAATCGATACTTTTTGTTCAAACCGGCGCCATTTTTGCAAAAAAAAAAGAAAAAGCCTCCATAGCACGAAAGCCAATTATATACCGATCAATAATCTTTTTGTGTTTTTTGTTTCAGATCAAAATTGTGACCCCCAACGTGGACACCACATCCAAGTGCATTTTCTGCAACAATTGTTTCATCATTTTTATAGATATTAATTAATTAATAAATCGATCTTTAAAAAATTGTTTTGTATTCTTCAATACCCAATTAATATACAAAAAAAAAACCAGACCGATTAGATTATTTTTTCTTTAAAAAAAAAAATCGCGAAAAACAGCGATTTTTCGGGCTGTCACACTGGAAAGCTTCCTTAAAAATATATGTTGTACGGTACAAATCGAAGACTAATTTTTGCTTCCAAAATTAAAAGATTATTAAATGTTGATTAGTTTAAAAACGAATTAAAGTTGACTGACTCATATATGTATTGTTTTATTTGAACATGACCTTAGCGTCATCATCTCGCCACGACTTCCCCTACACCATCGATGACGTTTCCGGATTCCGACAGTCTACCCTACGGATGACGTTCAACGGCACGTTGCCCATACGACGCTAACCCGAATATAAAATTCCGTAAAAAATATAGAGACGTCGCGGAGCCCGTTTGCAAATACAGCTCGAACAAAAAGAAAATCGGCAGTCGCGTGTCGTCGGGCCGTTAAATCCCGGATTGTACGCTGCCATGACCTACGATAGACGGGATGGATTCGCGTGTGCGAAGCTTCGGCTCGATAGAATCCATCCGGGCCTGGAACCGTCACCCACGAAACTGCAACGTCGGAAGCTCGCACACTTGTGCAAGCTCGAAATAAATTGCACACACGTACAGGCACAGAAGCATATCGCGCTCATGACAGCTCTCCATGCGCGTTTGTATTTTCTCGTGGAGGAGGAGGCGGCTAGGGTGGAGGGGGTTTGAACTGGCGCCTTGAGTATGCGAAGGGTGGTTTTGCGCTCGCGCAATTCGACCGCTACAACACAAAATCCATCCAGTTCGCCACTGCCCGTGAAAAAGCAATGGCCGCGTTTAACACCCCGTCGAATCCGAACCGGCTCGAATAAACACAAATTTCTCCTTTTTCACTCGAAAACGCGACTTTCGAGGATCGGAGCTTTTTCGAGCTTGCTCGAGAGTAGGGCGAAAAAAATAGCGATCGGATACCGAAAGTTCGGGGGCTCGCGAATGCGAAGTTTGTTACAATTCGTGCATAGTTGACCGTCGGCCGAAAAAACACTTCCTCATTCGCGCCGCGTTAATGAGGACGAAGAAAAAATGACGTGAGCCGGGAGGAGGAAAAAGTGCCGGAAGAAAAAGCGGAGCACACTTGGCCGAGAGTGAAGTGTAAGGAGCTAGTAGGTGAAGCCTGGTGGAGAAAAAAAAACAGAAAAATCTGCCGTCAAGAGTCGTGTGAATATCGGTCGAGTGCCCCCCCCTCCCCCCCCACCTGCGTGTGACCCCAATATCGTCGTTCTATAGAGTCTCGAAGGCATTCGTGGGATAACCCTTTCTTGACGCTGTCTCCAGCCTGATTTCCTTAGCTATTCGGCCGCGGAAAAATGTTCAACGTTGGTCAGTGCGAGTTTCGATTTTTTGTATCGATGTGTTTGGGCTTGCTTTGGAGTACCAAATTGGGGTATCTCAAGGAGTCATTTGGAAAATGATTCATCCGATTGTAAAACTGTACGAGATTGACGTTTGCATCGTTGCGGTGCAATGGGAGACAATTTTTCGGTCACACGTTTCTCGTGGCAGGTTTTCAATGCAAAAAGAACCCTTAAGGCGTTACACCACCTTGGCGCACGGAAAAATAGGTATACAAATATTTGAACAAGTCAACGCGACTGTTAAATATATATATAATCATTTTTATTTTTCTCAAATACATGGTAGTTTTAAGAACAAATTGACAAAAAAAGAAACGAATTTGGAAAATAAAAAATGACGGAGGTAGGAGTCGTCTAGTAAAATCTTCTTTCAAAAATCCATGGCGAGGGTGGAATTTTTTCTCTGCCAGGCAACGTCAGGAAAATTAAAGAAAAAAATTTCATATGGAAAAGTAATGGCTAAAGTGTAGCATATAGGTAATATGAATTTAAAAAATTGTAGTAATGACAGCTGTTTGAAAAAATCGGATTTCTACCTGAGTTTTTAGTTTTAAATATTAATAAAAAATTAACGCAGGATTCAGCCGAAAAAATCCTATGCTACATCGTAAATAATATTATAAAGAATGTATGGTATAAATTTCATCGAAATTGGTTGAGTAGATGTCCAGATATTTTGTCCACCATTGTGGGAAAAGTAGTTTGAAAAAAACGCAAAAGAGACAAAGTACCACGTCAGCGTCTAAAAATCAATTTTTTAAAAAATATTCCGTTTAATCTGCTATATAAGACCATATCCATCATTAAGGCGTTACCCCCACTTGTAGCGCAAAAAAAGACCTTTTTCATGAATTTTTTAAATGAAAACTACAAAACTTTTTTAATCGATCAATATACCATCTTAAAGAACATATCTTGAAGAACTTTCAGTAATTTTTTTATTGAAAAATATTACATTGTTTAGTGGCCAATGGCCGTCAATGAAAGAATGTTTTTATATACACGGTTTGCGGTGACCAACATTGCGGAGACGTGGACAATCTGAAAAAAAAATGCGGATGGATTTAGTCAAATATAAGTATAAACTAGTCTTTAATCGAAGGATTTTGAAAAATATTCATTTTTCACAAAATGGCGAACAGTCAAAGTTAATGGTTCGATTTTAACGAAAAAAAACGGCCGTTTTTTGGGTATAAAACGGCCATTTTTTTCGAAAAAAAAAGTCAAACGATTAAAGACTATATTTTCATGTATTAAATAAGCCTGCAAAATTTCAAGAAGATCGGTTCATCAGTGTTCGAGTAATCTTGGTCACCGACTTCAGAAATGCCATTTTGAGAAAAACGCGTTTAAAGTTTCAATTTTCGTTCTTCAATTCACGGATTCTTCTCTTTCAACGCTCATATCTCAGTCAATTTTGTTCGGATCGACTTGAAATTTTCAGGACATAGTCTCAGATACTTATACTTAAAAAAAATGCAATAAAAAAAGAAACGATTTTTTTCAAAATCGCAAGTGGGGTTAACCCCTTAAATTCACTTGCTGGAATATAAAATATAATCTCAATGATTCTTGCACCACTGAAACGTACTTTTGGAGCCATTATTAATCTAATCCTTCTTAACAGCATTCTAACAACTCGGCATTAATTAATTATTTGTACACCGGTTAAATAACTTTTTGGACAACTATAAGAAGAGGATTTTTATGCTTATAAGAATCCAAAGTTCCAAATAATTGGAATTTTCACACGTTTAAACGCTTAAAATAATCTTCGATGTATAAATTATATATCCAGCCTAAAAATCATTTTTTTCAAATCTCGAGGTGGTGTAGCCCCTTAAGTATTTCTTAAGATGCTCATTTAGAGGCCTACAATCCAAATTCGCGTAGGAATATTTTGCATAATAATAAGCATTAGTAAATAAAAATATGAAAAAAACATTCGTTGCGCTCCAACGATGCAAACTTCGACATCATAAAAATATGCACTAATTTTAAAAAATGGACCTCAGAGCTACTGAATGTCTCTTGGGCTTCGTTCTGCTCTAAGGGCTGTCCTCCTGGACCAAAAGGAGCAAGGCGCAGTCCTCGGAACGAGTGACCTCGTTCCGAGGTGCACGACCCTGGTTGATCAAATTTGAGCCAAAAAGTTCACGCGCCCGGTGCTCTCTCAGATCTAACGACCAACAATTCAATTGCAGGCCAGCGCAAATACCGTCGAAAATAATGGAATTGCAGTATTCCATTTTTCCGTCGTATTAAAACAAAACTTTCAACAAATAAATAAATAATTGAATATATTAGAAATCGACAATTATTTTAATTAAATCATTAATGTTATGTTCAACGTTATTAAATAGTTAAATAAATAATTATTTATATTAGAAATAAATAATTTTGCCCTGATCAGATGTATTTCTATTTTATTCTTTTTTGACAAATACCTTATTTAAAAGAGTTTGTTTGAAATAGACTTTATTTAATAAAAACTGTTTATTATTTTCATTTCAAAGAGCTCGAGTTCGAACTTTCGAAAGATTTGCTTCCGAGCCGCGCACAAAGAAACTGCTGGCACAAAGAAGAGGGGTCGAGGAATAATTCTCTTTCGCAAGGTCCTTTAAGGTATTCCTCTCGCGCAGGGCCGTATTTTGTGGAGGCACAAGCAGGGGCCTTCTGAATCATGTGCAAACTACAGTGTGCGCTTAATAAAAATAAGTCAAATCAATTATTATACCGAACGATAAATTGAAAATGCTTCGGCTAGTCACATTTTTTAAGTTTTATCATTAATATTTTCTTTAAACATTCGTGGACGACGGGTTTTCATTGTCATTGCCGGATCTTTAGATTTGATGACACGCGTGATCAGTTTATATCAGGCATGTAGGGTTATTGAGTATATCAATTATCAGTTAGTATATATATATATATATAACAACGAAAATAATTTTGGCCGCCTAATGTGCGCTGGCCACATTGCTAACTGATAATTTATATACTCAATAACAATATACTCAATATGTTATATATATATATATATATATATATATATATATATATATATATATATATATATATATATATATATATATATATATATATATATATATATATATATATATATATATATATATATACTTTTGTATTCACTCATACCATGAATTATTATATATATATACGAAGAAAAATTGTTAAATTCGCACATAATTTTATACCCGTTACTGTGGCCTAACGCCTTAATCTTTCGAAACCATTCAGGACAACTTCCCTCACTTGAAGCAGCCTCACCATATCCTTCTACAAGCAATCGATGCGCCTCAGCTGCAGAGTTCGTCAAAATGGAACAAGTAAATCAAAAGTTCCCGCAAATAACGCTTATTCGGCTCAAAACTCGACATTTTCTCACGAAAAAAATTATGCGATGCTCATAGAAAATCGCTAATATTTCAAGGTTATGATCTTGCCAGATGTCCAACTTTACGATATGACGTTTTACATCTGACAATTTCAACCATAACCTCCTGGTGGGGCCTTCCTGGGTCGGTGACTTATTTGTACTCCCAATACAAATCGTTGTTTGTTATATTTATTACAAATCATCCCAGGAGGGTGACGGGAGGGGTCGTCCTCAATGTTCACTGTCTATTCAACATTTTCAGTTAGCATTTGTTTTAACTGGGACAAAATTATCGAATTCTATTTTTGGCCGCCTAATCAGCAGAAATACCCCTATGGGCAGCGTCTCATTTTCATAAAGCGCCGTATAAATGGAACGATTTTCAGAGTCGTCATTTTTCGTTAAAAGTTCGGTAATTCGGCTTGAAATTTGACCACTATACTGGAATGTCTTTTTACTTTATTATAAGCGAAAATTCATTCATTGTTTAAAAAAAAATCGGGTTTGTGAGAGGAGTACCTTAACGAATCCTCTGTAATTTCACGGTCTTGAATATTGCATCGTTGGAACACAATGAAAATTATTTTTTCTTCCTTTATTGCTTTATTTTCATTATTAAAGATAATATTTTCCTGCCAATTTGTGTTGTAGACTTTTAGTGAGGATCCTGAAAAACGTCGACGTAATTATTGTAGCCCGAAATTGGCAGAAATGTTTGGCAATCCAAAAAATGAATTTTCGTTGCGTTCCAACGATGGAAACTTCAACGTCGTGTAATTTGTTTTATGGTATTGTGATAGTGGGTACTTCGTGATGGATCGCTGCATACACGATGCCTGACACCTGCCGTGCTCTCTCTCTCTCTCTCTCTCTCTCTCTCTCTCTCTCTCTCTCTCTCTCTCTCTCTCGCTCTCTCTCTCTCTCTCTCCACTCTTCCGTTGCACCTGGCGGTTTAATCAAGACGCGTGCCAAGAATCGATGCCTGATAACGTTCATTATCCGTCGACGTTTCTCTTCTCCGTATGGTACACGTATACACGCAGCACAAAGAACGATACGTGTACTACCTGTATATTCACATACACATTACCGAATCTTCAATAAAGCAGCCAAAAAAGGGCACCTCGCACGTGACCGTCTCTAAAGACTGGCACACAGGTGTCCTCGGTTGTGCAAAGGCACCAGGGCCATTTTCAGAAGGTACCGTAAAACGCGGTTAAATTGACATTAAGTAAAATTGACAGTTTTTGGGACTACTTCAACAGGTGGTGTGCGAGGACACAGTTCTTTTTTAATTTTTTTCAATTGTTGCTCAAATTTATTGTTCAAGTACTTTATAAAGTTGCTAAAGTTGATTGTAATGTTGCTCAAGTTGATTTTGATCTCAATCATTATTATACGACTGATTAACGAGTAAGGCCACTGTAACGGCCCAAAAAAAAAGGTTTTTTCACTAATTTTTTGCTCCCGAAATTGAAGGTATTTGAAAAAAAACTTTTAATAGTGTTATCGGGCATACATTTAACTTTATTATAAAATTTTTTTACAGTAAAAAAAAAACAACTTGGCGGTTCCACAGCTATCTTCCCGGGACATGTTTTGGTTCCAGGGCTCCGCGGCACGCAGCACCACTGGTGCACTTTTGAATCTAGAACAAAAAAAAAAACCATTAATCTAGAGGGCTATAGCTAGAGAATGTCGATCGGATTTTAAAAAGTATCAATTTTTGTGGATTTGGCGTGCGTTTGAAAAAAAAATTGATTTTTGACGAAAAAAACGGCAAGTTTTTTGTTAATAAAAAATCAATAAATAAAGTTCTTGAAAATTCCGATCGACATTCTCAAGATAATGTAAATGTTCACATTTGGTTAAAATTTCAAGTAAAAAAAATGAAAATTGTTCGAGTTATGCTGCGTGCCATTTTGAAAAACCATGTTTCGAGAAAAACGCGTTTAAAGTTTTGCGAATAGTTTTTTATTGGAAAAAATTAAAAAAAGAAGTTAAAAAAATTTTTTACCGTTAGTCTGCAATCCCAGCACCATACATTTGTCCTTCAATAGCCAAATTTTCGTCTTCTTCGTCTTTCCTGGTTGATTTTTGGAGCGCGCGCGCACTTTTGGCCGCGTCGCTCAGAGATGTCTCCGCGTGCGTGATGCGTTTGGCGTCGGCTTCGATGCAGAAATTATATAACTGTACACCAATTTCCACCTCCAACATCTTGAATATTTGCAAGACGTTGGTAAGGCCGCCATTGAATATGCAAACAGCGATATCCGTCGCAATATCTAGTACAGTTTTTCCGCTTGAGGATGATTTGGGGGCCAAACTCCAAACGGTAGCGTTGAAACTTTTGTTATTGTTTTGAGTATAGGCCCCCAAGCAACGCTCCAGCAACTCGTCCCGGCTCAATTCCACGTAGATGGGTTTGATGGCTTGATAAACCTCCTCACTCATTGGCTGATTGTGATGATACGCATCCAAGGCATTTTCTGCTTTCGCTTTCTTCCAACTGCACCAATTCTCCGAACATTTTTCGTGCTGAGGCTTTTCATCCGTTGACATTTTGTGAAAAAGGGTTGCCCAGATCTCATTTTTCATATTTTTGATGGAATCGGAATTTCGACGGATTGCTAAGCCGTAATAAATGCTTAGTTCGTCAATCAATTTGGCAGTGAGTTTTCCTCTTCCCCCGAGACCTTTTGTTCCTTTTTTTAAGTTTCTCAATCGAGTGCCCATTCTTTTTTGCACGTGATCTATGCACTCTTTTTTTTTAACATCAACATTTTCATAAGGCTTCGAATCCACGATGCCTTTGAAAGTTTTGGAATCGCCATCTCCGATATAATTGCAGTCGTTTCGGAGCAAGTTTTGACACGCTTGACGGCGACCTTCATTTCTTAAGGACAACAAATTTTTTTTCGCACAGGACCTTTTTTTTCTTATTCTAGAGGGCTTAAACTATTTTTTAAGCCAATAAAAAAAAAATCGATTTTTCAAAAAATTTACAGTGGCCTTACCCCTTAAGTGCCTATAATGGTACCTAAGGTACTTGACATTTTTGTGTAAAATGGTTCCTTAATAAAGATGACAATTTGATTATAAAAAATCGTTGCTTTTCATTTAACTACATGTATAACGCATAAAAAATTACATTTTTTTATCAAAAAGATGACAAAGTAACTCTTAGTCTTTGACAAGAGTAGCATTTCAATGCCTTGTCAAAGAAACCCCACATTCGAGGTTATGTTGACACTTTGATATAAAAGTATATATAAAATTGTGCGGGGAGGGTGGTGGGGCTTGACTTTCTTATACATTTGATAGCCAAAGGACAGATCGTTCTATTGCAGCAAAAAAAGTTGGAATTTCGGATGTTGAGGAGGTACGATCATTACTACGAATCCAACTTTCCGATTTGAAATTTTCATACGATTTTGACGAATACTTTATGTGCCTATTGCCAAAATAAAACTGCAAAGTCGAGCGCTTTGAGTTACCGAAGCACGTCGTCTTATGGAGACGGTCAATCGGAAGTGCGGTGATCGTGGTTCTTGTGCTCACGCATCCAACTAAACCCGTTGGAAAACTGAAGTTCGATAGATTAGATATAATAGATATCGTGAAAAATAAGAAAATCAATGTTCACCGTGTAGTTAAAGCACTACATTACGATAAAGTTTTAATTTCCGGTTGAAAATTGTCAGAACGACGAAATAGCACCCACAGACTTAGCAACGTCGCGAGTAACAGCTGATGCGTTTGGCGAACATAACCCAGCTTTGTTTTGAAATTAATTTGAATAGAAGCCGCCACAAAATATGCAAACAACATTTTATGGAGATGTATCATTTATCACGTAGCAATAATATGTATTATTATATTCTGCCTATCGTGTTAATTCCGCTGAGGTAATTCAAGCCTATTTTAATAGGTTTTCGGCCGATTTTTTGTCTTTTTAGTCCCTTTTTATGGTGGATATGTTAATATTATTATTACGAAGATTACTACCGAGTCGTTGACAATCTAATTTTTCAGTTAATATTTGTTCACGTGCAATAAATTCATCATTTACCACAACATTTGACACACTATAATCGATAATACGAATAACCAACATAAATAAACATCAATCAGAGCAGCTGTAGGTAAAATAAATTTAGACTCTTTTTTGACCCCGTGGAAGTGATCGTACCTCCTTAAAAGTAAGTTACCTACGATAAACTTGCCAAACCTGTTCAAATGAATGCCATTTTACGCTACCTTGTGACCATGTTTGACAGAGTGTACCACGTGGCCGCGCGTTTCGGCAAAAAGTATCAGGTAATGATTTTTCCAATAAAAAAGGTACCATTTCACAGGGTGCTCATTATCGAATAAAATATATCGCGCGATCATTTCACAAAGATATTGCTTATTTGTCTCTGAACGCCTATACGCGCGCGTGTCTGGTTGTTTTTCAATTTTCTTTTTTTTTTTCGTTGCTCACGAAAGAGTTCGTCTTTCGGCAAAATTGTTCAATCGAGTGAAAAGCAGACGGAAACAATGAGGGAGTTTGAAAAACAAGAACTTCAACGGGGCGGAAAAAAAAGCGTTTGGAGACTCAATCGTGTGGACGCGTGCGAACCCTCGAGCTTGAGCTCGTTTCTCTTCGTGCACTCGAGAGGGTGTAAACGGGCTCGATAGCACTTAAAACGAATACACAAATCAATACGGTATTTCGGCTTTGTTCCTTGTTACAATAGCAGCCTCTCCGCGCCTCGCATTCACAGAAAAAGAAAAGCGAAGAACTTTGAAGTTGACGAACACGTTCAAAGGACCTGCGTAAGCTTCGGGTCCAAAAAACAGGTCGATTTTCAATGTTTTTTTCCAATGAAGATGTTACGACGAGGTTGGGATTTTACACACAAGTGATACATAGTTTTGCCAAATTTAAGTTTTTCATTGAAAAAAATGGTAATTATGCATAAGTGGGATACCAGGCCAATTTCTTTGGGAACATTTTCTTTTCGCCATGAAGTTGTTGATTCCATTACAGAAAGTGATATTACGTGGGGGGAGACTGACATTTTCTGTTAATACCATAAGTTATGGGGTTTTGAAGTTCCGGAAACACGTGATCAGTAAGAAAATTTTTCAACATTTCAACGCCTACATTGGGGGTTGTGGGAATTTATAGAAAAAGCCTCTCCGAATACAATGCCGAAGAAAAATCGCGGCGGTTATCCCCCTATAGGAAATTATAGGCTTTTGAAGTTTCCGAAAATACGTGATAAAATGGGACATTTCAATAGAAGAAAATTGTGTTATCATATGAAATGAAAATGAAAATTTATGATGTGGAAAATCACTTTAGTTATACAAAAATATTCATGAAATAAAAAGCCACAATGATTTATTTTTTTAAATGCGCCAAACGTTCTATGATAAATAAAATGTAATGAGGACGCAAATCATAGTTTGAAAGTGTTACAAAATCACGGCGTCATTTGTAGAGAAGTGAAGTGTCCCAAGTGTGGCGGATTGGCGACCACAAACGCAAATAATTTGACGTGGGGATGCTACAGAAGCTAGACAATAAAAGAGGGAAAGAAAAACATCAAAAAAGGGGCAATTTCAAACAATCTTTAAGCATTAATACTTGGTTCAGAAAAACATTGTATAAGGTTTGTAAAAAACTATTTAAAAAAATTATGCAAATAAAACTCTATTGATTGATACTTGGTTCAGAAATGCACATTCGGCTCCACAAAAAAGTTTGTTGCAATATAATCGTCGACAGTTTCGAAAATGCCCTATTATAACACTTGTTTTCGAGACCCTCGAAACCCCATAACTCATGAAATTAATGAAAAATGTCAGCCTAGCCCGCTATTAGTGGTGACCAAATAAAGCAGTTTGTGCTAAAAAAATGTTGACATTGAAATTGGGGTGAGGCCCCGCTTATGCATAATTACCAAAAATATTGATAAACATTGAAGGTATTATTATTTAAATGAATAGCCAATCTGATATGAATAATGAAAAATGTAATTTCAGTATAATATGAAAACATTCGTATGTGGGGATCCTTTTTTTTATTTTTTAAATTACGAAAGTGGCAAGCTGTAGTGAAAAAGTGCGTTTTTCACTACAGTTTCGTTTATTAAGGGGGAAGATCCCTTTCGGCAGCCGAAAATAAGCGAATTTTCGAAAAATTTCGTGTCTAAACTATTTATTTTACGGAATTTAAATTTGATGTCCATTTTATTGCAGCTATGGATTTTCCAAAAAGAATTAAATTTAAAAAATTGCGGTTGTACGATGTTTGATTACAACTTAGCGTCTGGTGCATCGATCTGAAAAATCAGTGCAACAAATTTTAGGTTTCTAAGACCCTCGCGCTCCATGTGAACCTGAAAAATCCTTTTTTTAAGTGCAAATGATGTTTTTAATTTGAAGATCATGCATCATATTTTTTAAGTGCAAATGATGTTTTTAATTTGAAGGTTATGCATCATATTTTTGAATTTCAAATGATTTTTTGAATTCTGAAGGTTTAAATGATCTTTTCAATTCTGAAGGTATCAAATGATTTTTTAAATGCTGAAGTTTCAAATGATGTTTTTAATTCTGAAGGTTCAAATGATTTTTCAAATTCCGAAGGTTCAAATTATTTTTTAAATTTGTTGCCAAAAAAAAAGATTTTTCGACAATTCTACTGTCCTCCTTTAATGGAATGGCGTGAAAACAGTTTTTTCAACCGTGAACTCCTCGCCCTGTCACTGTCCGTCTCGTCGCCCAATAACTGTTTGTACAGTCCCGAGGATTTTTGCGCGCGAAAGTAAACGTCAAATCGGTCTCTTCGCCTGTATATCGTCGCTTCGCGATGTTGAATCACGTGTCTTTTTTCCTCGCAGTCGGTAACCATCCACCCGTGCGCTGACCTCGCGATCGATTGAATTTTGCGTACATGTCGCGTGTTTGCGGTACCGATAAAACACTTGAGCAACGGACGGCAGGCAGAGGGAAAGGCGCTAAGGGCGTTGAACGCGAAGAACTCGAAGAAGAAAAGCCCACGCGGAGGGGAAATCGTAGTAACGCTGCTGTGGCGTCCCTTCAAGCGAGAGACGTTGAAATATTCAAGAAAATAATCGAGTTCGACGTTACCGAAGCCTACATATGAGCTGCTGCCCGTTTATGTAAGTATATAGATATATATTTAAATATTTGTTAATTTATTTATTTATTCATTTATTTGTTTGTTGATTTATTTATTTATTTATGCATTTATTCATTTATTTGCTTTATTTATTTATTTATTTATTTATTTATTTATTTATTTATTTATTTATTTATTCATTTATTCATTCATTCATTTATTTATATGTAATAACGATATATTTTATCGATTTTTTAATCGGCCTCTATGAAGACTAATCGATTGTTTCCAGTCTCGTTACCAATAACGAATCGATCTCCCGAACTACACGTACAAAATATACGTACTGCTACCACGTAGACAACGTAATACCATGTTAAGCCGTAAATGCGATAAGAGAGACCTAATCTCTCTGATAAAGTGAACTTGCGTGTTCTCCCTTTGTCCCCTTTCTTATGTACGAGCTGTGTATTCATATATGTGTGGAATGACGATTTTAAAGACATTCAACGTCGGGGACCATCCTCGTACTCAACATTAAGGCAGTATTGTTGTCTAGAGCACAGTGTGGTGATTTTTAGAATGGAAAAACTAAAAAAGTTGCGAAAAAAATTATCTCGCATATCTATTGATGGGTAAATACAATTATTTCACATATTATTTCACAAATTATTTCACATATTTATTAATGGGTAAATACAAAATAAATAAAAAACAGGATAATCGAGTACTTTTGGACGTTTGTTTACAACGGTGGGCGGAAAACAGCCCCAATTGGCGATCAACGTCGTGGACGTTGCATGAATCTGAAGGAAAAATCAAACATAGCCTTAAGGAGAGATACCTTTAGGCAAGAAAAAATGGCTGATCTTTGTGATTTTTTAAATATTTTTTTTAACGGTCGAAAATATTTTCGAAAAAAAGGAGTGCTCGTGGTGTACACGGCTGTGGCCGTAAATATTATCTGAAACGAAGTTTGCAATAAGATTATTAATCGGCATGAAGCCGCTATCTTGCTATGCAGGTTTTGAAAAAATCAAAATTGACAAAAAGGCAACGTTGTGAAAAAAAAGTACCGAATTTTGCCGATTTTTCGATAGTTTTTGTTTTAAAAAAAATGATGATTTCAAAAAAGCTTCCATAACAAAATAAAGAATGGCGTGAAGAATGTATCAAAATTTGAGACGGGTAGTTTGAAAACTCTTCCCATGGGAGTACACCGTTTTGACAAACATTTCGAGAAAAACGCGTTTATGCTTCGACTGGGAAATTTTCATATAAATTGTATTACAATCAATCGGCGATGCCAGGTCAATGTTTATAACCGTCTATACTATCGGATAATGGGAAAAAACGATTTTTGCAAAATTTTACACGCTGGTCATCCCTTAAACTAAAAAAAAACAACCAAGATTTTTTTTTCATTAACACTCATACGCAGAATTTGAATCAAGAAAAAGTGAGAAATGTTGGAAATCGATTAAATGGTACGCTTTGGAACAAAAAGATTGAATTTTCCGAAAAAATGGCTTCAATTTGCACTTTAAAAAATGCCTTTTTTAATAAAAAATACATTTGGTCATGTTTTAGACAATAAGGTTAGAAAGACTTGTACCAAAGTTCATCAGAATGGTCCGATTGGTTTTTTAGCTATACGTGATTTCTATAGATCGATACAAAAAAATACCATATAGCAGCAAAAAGTAGTAATAAAGCATACCGTAAGTTCTTTCCTCGCGTAAAAGTATCTTCCCCCTCATTCTGGATGAGTGTTGTGACGTTTAGTACCAGATTTAGCACAAAAAATCGTCCAAAATGGCGGCACGCGAAACTTTGATTATCAATTTTTCCTATTTTTGACCAGCCTACGCGTAACTTGATGATGTTGAGTCCCTATGAAACATGTTAATTTTAATTGTTCAATAAATAGCTTCTTAATCGTCATGACATTTTTACACGACCTCCTGAATACTTCACGTAAAAACATACCAAATTTTCACAATTCTATCATCATTACTTCAACCTCCTTAACGGTTGAAATAAAAAATGATAAGAAAATTCTGAAAATTTGGTATGTTTTTGTATGAAGTATTTAAGAGCTCGTGTTAAAATTTCACGACGATTAGGAAGCTCGTTATTAAAAAATTAACATTTTGTTAAGAACAATTTTTAAAAGAAATAAAAAAAAATATATCAATAAACTTCGTTTTGTTTCCGTTGCTTTCAGTATATTGTAGATATTATAAAATTGAGAGGTCAAAAAAAAAACTTATTGCAAAGTTGCATCAGTTTCCATAAAACAACATTTAGTTTGTGAATGTTAATTGTTCAATAACGAGCTTCCTAATTGTCGTGACATTTTTACACGACCTCTGAAATACTTCATACAAAAACATACCAAATTTTCAGAATTTTATCAGGATTTGCGATTTGGGACTCAACATCCTTAAAAAAAAATTATTTCGACCCAATTCTGCTACCAACGTTGAAAAACAGTCTACTGAAGGTGTATGCCAAATCTGAACAAAATCGGCCAACCGGTTATCGAGATATCGTGGTTGCCGATTTTACAAGCACAGTTTCGTGAAAAATGCTTTTAAGGGTTTACGCTACTGTGACGATCCGTAAATCAGGGTTGTTTAAAAGAATTAATTTCGAATGAGTAAGTAAGACGTTTGAAAAACCATTTGGACATTTATTTGTATGTACATGAACAAAGTTGTGTACCAAATTTCATTTTACAGTATTAATAATTGAAGAAGTTATAAACAATCTAGCAAAACGCCTTCGAACGTGAGGTGCTCATTGGTGTACTTGATCTTGGTGGCTACTTGGTTGATGTGAAAGAAAAAAAATCGAGTTCTTTTTCCCGAAATCCATAACACCAGCAAAGACTTGACCAAGCTTATTTAAATATTGTATTTCAATCATCAAAAAAATGTTTTTTCGATTTTTCGAGGAAAAATTAGATCACTATTATAGCAAACTAATGAAAAAAAAACTTAAGAAGAATAAAGTTTGTCAAGACTAAACTACTACTACACTGAATAAGTGTACCAAATTTTAAGTCAATCCGTTTATTAGATGTCGAGAAATCGTCTACACCGTTTTGAAAAACATAGTTTCGAGAAAAACGCGTTTAACGTTTAACTCGCAGTTCTTTCGTTGTTATTATAAGTTTAACTTTAATCTGCGATTCCTGCACCGTATGTTCGACCTTCCTTTTCAATTTAAGTTGCCTTGAGCGGCGAACGAGCGATCGTCATTTTTACAGTAGCCTAACCCCTTAAAGCCGCTGCGTCTCGACCGCGCTCCCCCAGCGTGCTCCTTGTAATTTCCATAATTCGATGAAAATCATTAAACGGTTTTCCCAGACGTTCAAAAGGGTTTGGAGGTAAATAATATAAACATTTTTAGAAACACGATAGTTCAAATTTCTAGACGGCAATACTGCCTCAAGTGGGTCCCATGTCCTCAACATCAAGCATAGCTATACAGACGTTTCCAGGTTCATCATAGTCCCTACATCAACGATTCGTCCTGACAAATTTGGACAATCTTTCTCAAAACAGCCGGATGTGCTGATAGTAAACGTTACATAGACAGAACGGGTTTAAAATATCATATCCAAACGTCCCCGTACTCGACATTAGGTAGGCCCCAATGTCTTCAACATCAGCTCTCGATGGATTTGCAAGCTTTCTCAAAACAGCCTTTTCTGTCAACGGAATCTTTCTCAAAACAGCCGGATGTTCTGATAGTGAACGATACATAGATACAACGGGTTTAAAATCTTCTGTTCGCGTGTATGTGCACGCGTATAATTCTCTTTGACCGTTGAACCAATTAAGAGGTTGTAACCCCGCCTCGGGAAGTCTGATGGACTATTAAACACGGGACATTTAGATAGGACCAATATAGCGAGCGTAACGACGTGGCAATGAATTTAAAAAATTGATATATATATATATATATATGTTTACTTATTTATTCATTTATATTGGTGTACTGCTGACTATTTCCAGTCCATTCCGCTCGCCCTAAAACTTGACTCTCTCAAGAAAAAATACCATCGTCACGGAGAGCAGAGTTCGAATAATTGTAAACGACCTCTGACTCTGGGACGATGTGAGGCCATTCCATTCATCATAAACAGAACGATGTGCACACTTATTCATGAAATATTTCAGTGTACATTTACTTTTGTACAATTGTATTTAATTCGTCTGATATTAGAGTTGAACGGAAATGAGCCTGCAAGAAGAAAAGTCGATCATAAAGCGTAGCAGTTTTCTATTATTGTTTCTTTATACATGTTGTACGATCGCACATGAAAGAACTCGCGGAATGGTAAGAGTCGGGGTCGTGGCGTGGCTTATATGCGTTTGTAGAGATGCTAGCGCCGCGCGGCGGCCACTGCGCGAAGCCCCCGACGCCTCGGTCTTAGGTCCTTGCTTGTGTAGGACTTCATAGGGATGACGCAAGAATGTCGCAACGTTTTGAAATTATTGGGGCATTTCGAGAAGACACCGGACCACTGGTACCTACAGTACTGTCCAAATTAATCTCACAATCTTACACGAGTATACATGTTAGTAATGTCCATTTTCGAAATACCAAAAAATATATTATGTACGTACGACACACCGTTTAACATACAAGTCTGGAAACTTGTAGGGTGGGGAGCGATTCAGATAATGAAGCAAAATGATAGTTCTCGCTTCTGCCACCTGAAGCGCTGCTTCCCAGACGTGAGCCAATCAAATGCAGCTCCCAAAAGCTGTGCAATGAAGCAGACTTTTCGGAATAACCAATATTTTTACCAGCCTTACGAATCGAAAATGATTCAGTTTTTTTACTATGCTGATCCTGTAGTGAGAATGACAATTATTATTTCAGTAGACTGCATTTCTCGTAGGTTTAAACTTCTGTTTTTCAATGTGGTCCTTGATTATTTTGGAATAGATGGGATATGGTATAGATGGAGTATGAACAAATTTATACGGCCTACATTTTTCCTTTTTTTCTTTTATAATTAATCGGTTTTGTTCTTAGTATATTGCATTCCTTGTTTGCTTGTACAACTTTTATGTTTATTTTTGCTTCCTTTATAATGTTAATGAGAACCTGCAAATAAACATAATGGGAAAGAAATAAACGCATGGTGTATTTTTAAAAGACACCGTATTTGGTGTTTTGTAAGTTTAGCGAGTTTGTTTTTTTACCACGAATTGTTTTTGCCGTTTTCCTCATTTTCGATCCGATTTTTCGGGCTGCGGACCTTCAAACACTGAACATTTTCTAGTATCGTTCTTAAAACTTTTCCAACAGTTCGGTGCAACGCACGCTTTAGGCATTTTCCAAACTCAATAGACCGTTTACTTTCTTTCGCCACTGCGACGGAAAACGGTAACACAATTCACAGACTTTAAGGTTATCCATTGCTGTATATCTATATCTTCAAAATCCTTACCTGAGCGCGCTTCCAGCGGATAGATGAGGAACTAAGTTTTTCCCTCGCTAACGGCACGATCTCACACACAGGTCTTGCAGTGGAGGCAAATTGCTGGAGTGGGGGTAGGCAGGCTTGGTGTCCAAGGCGCTAGGGTCGACGGGTGTCCGTCCTCTGGTCCTTTGACCTGCCATGATTGTTAAACATAACCTATAAACTAACATAACCAGAACTTCGTAGTAAAAAACCTGTTAGTGTGTTGCTGTGAAAGAAAAGTATTAGCGATATTTTTTTTTTGTAATTCGTCGTTTTCGTGTTTAGTCCGAGAGTTCAGCTTACGAGATTTATTCGCGATTACCAAAAGTAGGGAGACTAGAGTAAAGGAGTGGACACTGTGTGCTAGCGATGTGGTTCCAAAATCAAGGAAAATAAGAGTTTGTAGGTGGCGTTGCAATCGGCTTTACTTTGTATATAGATATACTCTCTTGCTTAGCTTTCCATCGGCTACATGCGCATGCCTAGAACCTTTAGCTACAAGTATTACTATACATCGGGGAATTGCGATCGCAGCGCCTCTTGCGGTTACTTATGAGTCGGGATTTTGGGGCCGTCTTTCACTGCTCATCTCCTATGGAGTGTCCACTCCTTTACTCTAGTCTCTCTGACCAAAAGTCTCGGCGCTTCTCGCAGTCTAAGACGGAAGCTCCACTAGTATAGTAAACTTTGTCAAAATACATTGATAACGATGGACAACATTTTTAAAAACGAAAAATTGCTTGAGATTGTGCTTTGTTCCAGGGTGCAAGACGGACAATAAAAGTGAATTATCGTTCCACAAGCCACCTGAAGATAAAGTATTTTGACAAAAATGGTTGTTGGCTCTGAAAATGATGCTCTTTAGGCCACGATCTTACATACAGGTCTGGAAACTCGATGAAATTTCGGTGATGGGGGTGACTCGACTATTGAAACCGAATTTGTCGTCTCGCTCGTATCGAGGAGTGTTGTTTTGATAGTGAACACATAACCTGCGTATGGTACGATTCCACCCTGGTATTATATACGAGTCTTGAAACGACGGTCGTATTAGATAGGCGGCTTAGTAGCTAACTACTTAGTAGTAGAAAAATTTGGTTCTTAGGTCAGGCTATAACGCAAATGCGTGAGTATTGTTGTCTCTGTCGTACCCGACACTCCTCGATTGCAGCTCCTCTAGCGTCGAGCTTCGGCAAACGAACCATGTGAACTTACGGAGTTTCCAGACCTGTATGTAAGACCGCGCTTTACGCCATCAAGGCGCGTTTGTAGTCAGTCCACCAGAGTGTTTTCTTACCAAGTTTGTATCATCATGAATAATAAATCGAGCAATATTGCAAGTTTTTTTTGTTATATACAATGTATAAAGATAATTTCATACGTCCCTTGTAAAAAGTTTGTCCTGAAATATAGGATCACTACTTCTCGAAACTTGCAAGTGACTCATAACCTTAAAAATGTAAATTCAGAGCTGACTGAGCATAAAAAAATAACGAAAAAGAAATTATTCACAAGTAGCATCTGTACAATCTACCATGGAGATAAATCAAGGGGCTGGCATCTTTTGGAATTTTTGCTACGCAAATTGTCCAACTCTGCCACTCGCAGCGCTAGTTGTTCTCGACAATCCTGACGCGCGCGTAGGCGCTATACACGCACACACACACATATAACTCAAAGCCTTTCCATACCTTCGAATACGAGGATCGGCTGGTATGGTGAAAAATGCACTTTTTCAGGATTACGCGGGTACCCTGAAGTACAACCGTACACAACACACGGCATTAGCGCATGAGTATAAATAATTTCGGTAATTTCATCAATTCCGCACCGCGGCTCGAATTCCAAACGTGAAAATGGTCGCATTCGGCGTTAGGTGGTCGTGTACGCCGTGTGGGCCTCGCGCCGGCGCAATAAGAATATTATAAGTAACCTACTAGCGCAGCGGGAAGACGTAGAACTAAATAAAGCGGTCAAAAAGCGTAGCATTTTTACATACGGTAAGGGATAGGAGGTGCCAGCCCCGTGGGGTAAATACAATAGCCACCTTGCAGGAAACCAAGAACAGCGTAATTGTTTACGTTTGAGGCTATACTTTGACCGGCCATATTGAAACAGCGCTGCGCCACCGATAGGAGGTGAACATTGAGAATATTCCCTCTCTATCGCCCACAACACCCCGACATTATGAGCGAACCTTGCGGCGTGAAAGTGAATTTACGAGCCTTGGGTTCTGACCGCCCCCCCCCCCCCCACGTCGTTTCGAGACCGCTATGTAAGACCGTGGCGACCGTGGCCAACGGTAACACTTCCCACCACTCAAAAACGCCGAAGTTTCCAGATCCGTATTATATGTAGAAAACGTGGTAGAAAACGATCGTGGCCAAATATATGCCTCGAAGCTACGACGAAACGGACAAGGAAGTGTGGAAGGGGAAGCGGAGAAAAATGCGAAGCAAAGTGCACCGTCAGTATCGCACCGTGTGAGCCAATGCGAGTTTTGGGATTCCTCGTGGGACCGAAAGAACGAAAGACAAAGGGACAGAGGGATCTCGAGGTTTACATTTATGCGCAAAGTTTCACATCTCAGAGGGGAGGGACTCAGACCTTTCCTTGAGCAAATTGCATTCACCCGCTCCCTCTCGCTCCCTACCTTTTTCTTCCCCTTGCTCTCACTTTCTCTCGCTCTCTCGATCTTGCTCTATCTTAGCGGGAGAACGAAGAGGCGCGTCCGTGCGATATTCTTCGCTCGACGACGCACGATTCTTGCGCATTTCTGCTGCCTGCTGTGTAAGTATATACGCATATGGATATTCATCCGCGATGAAATTTCTATTATTTCCACTCCCGTTCCTACTCTCGCGTGCTTCACCGAGTGCTTCCACCTCGGGCAATCGCACGCGAGGACGCACTTTGTGCGAGCGGATACAGATATACTCCACCTGCATATACTCATGTGAGTTCGTATGTTTGGCTTTCTGTATCCCAAAATATTATCCAATTGATGACTTTTTTACGTTATCAAAAAGTTATCTATTCACTGTTATCTATTGTATCTAGTCCAAGTTGTCCAAAGGATATCATAAAAACGAATTACACAAGACGTCTTTTTCATTACATCTTTCAGATATCGGTAATATGCTGTCTTTTAAGATATTCGGTATTGGCGGGAAATAGTAAGTCATCCAAATGTCCTAAAGATGACGTCCAACGGATCACTTCGATCATAGTGCGAATGTAGCGTGTCATACTTCATTTCAACGGCAAAAAATTGTGGCTAACAAGTAGTTGAAAAAATAAAGGTGTTGAAAGGTGTGAAATGCGTGACTGTCTTTTATCCGACTATTCTTTTCGCCTGTACTGTCTTTTCATTCTAAAAGCGTACGTCTGCTTTTGAGGTTATCCAAGGGATCATTTGGCGCATGGCAACCACCAGAAGATGTGACCGTAACGGGAGGGAAATCCAATAACGACTGTACCGTTTTTATAATATTAAATTATATTTCACTTATAATGAATTAATTGATGTTTTATTTATAAGGACCTAGCCCACTTCGAAACCGACGTAACAATATCTTATCAATTACTTGATTATAAAAATTAACTTATCAACATTCTAGAATATTGAGCTATATTAAATATTCTAGACTATTAATAGGTTAATTTTTATAAAGAAATAGTTAGGATATATATATATATATATATATATATCGCCAATAAATAGATATATTATCAATAGTACTCTTCGATGCCGTTTAAATGTCGTTTTGTCAACCTTATTCGGATGCTTATCGGACGACTTTCAGATGGCAGTGGTATCTTGGCATTTTCGCGCCTTTAAGAGGATATCTTCTGGGAATATCGATTTGGTGGCATTATGCTAACTTACCAACAACCAATAAAAGTTAACCTTTTGCTGACACATGGTTAACCATTAAAAGTTGCCGTATAGTTAACTATCGGACACGAATAAGTTATCTGCCAAACGGACATAAGTGATACGTTTTGTAATACAAAACGGCGTCTCTTTGGACAACCAAAAAGTTATCCGTATCCGTTTCGCATATCTTCCGGATGCCATATGGACAACATTTTGCTACCTGGATACTAGGACAGTCGAGTTCGTGCTCATTTATTTTCATATCATGAGCACTTTTCATTACACATGATAACAAGAGTCTGCTGGTGGTGGAAGGTGGGAACTGAAATTCCCTAATGGCAAATGGTAGTACAATCGAGTTTGGGCTCATTAACTTTGTCGGCTCGAGTACTGTTTATAATTATACTATTATAAAGTTTCTCGCGAAACCTTTATAACGTAAGACAAGGTTTTTGATTACGCCGATGTCTGAACGACATGGAGGTCTGGCGTGGCAAATAAATAAACTAATTCTAATTCTAAAAAGTATGAAATAAGATAAACGTAAAGAACTTTTTTAAACAAGCTTTTATTTTAAAGGTACTGTACTAAAACGTAAAAAATAATGTTCAGTAAAATTGAAAATCAAAACAGTATAACTACAAAAAAGTTTCTTCCTTGGTCACTCGTCATAGGTGAAAGTACTTAAGAGGGAATGATACCTTATCGCGGTCGGTATGGTAGAACGATTATAGATTCCCACGAATCTCTGAGACGGCTCTTCAGATCCCGTCGAAACTTTGCCAAACGACGTCAAATAGATAGATGAATGGCTCTCTTCTTCTCAAATTTTCTGATTTTGAGAAAAAGAATGTAGATTGGCTCATGATAACCCAATCTACATATTTTTTCTCAAATTCGGAAAATTTGAGGAGAAGACAGCCGTTCGTCTATCTTTTTGACGTCGTTTGGCAAAGTTTCGACGGGATCTGAAGAGCCGTTTCAGAGATTCGTGGGAATCTATAATCGTTCTACCATACCGACCGCGATAAGGTATCATTCCCTCTTAAAAGGTACATGAACGTTGATACTTTTTAAATATGATATCCATTTTAAAAGCTCGAGGCGTTAAACATCACAAGTACTATTACAACTTTAAAATTTCAGAAAAAAGCCTTAATCTTTTAAAATTTAATTTCATATTTAAAAAATATCTACGTCATATATTATTTTCGTCATATTTTTAAATATTTACATTTATGTTGCGAATAAATTGCTCATTTTTCACGATGATCGTTCCACGATGAAACGCCCACGATGTAGCTTTTTCCCCTTAAACTATCATATCTCAAGAGTATCACCCTACATTTTTGTTTTTATTTTTTGAAATTGCAAAAGTCATTATCTTCTTAGTATAAAATGGCGTGTTCCGTGCATTGGTCCCTTTCTGATTTTCTTGCGCCATTTTAAATGTCGATTACAATATTATGCCGAGAATGCCACGTTCTAGAAGGCTTAAACAAACACCCTGAATTTTGATAAGCCATTCGGAACAATAGAATCAACGTAGCAATCGTTAAAACATGGCTGGGCTCAGACGGACCCCAGGTCCGTCTGACCCCAGCCAATGGCCACCCTTGGCCAGCAACTGAGTTGCTGGCCAAGGCTGTGACCTCGAAGGGTTAATTTTCAGGGCGTATATTTTATCGGACGTCTTATGTCACCTTCCTGCAACTACTGAATAGAGGAGTATGAAAAAGTCGATTTTTTTAAATCACCATAATACTGATATGTACAAGAATATTGTAATTTTTGTGCAACAGTGATCCCCAAATATAGCATATAATAAAAATAAATAATAAATTGTTATCGTTTGCAACGTTCGTCTACACTGCACGTCCATTTACTGGCGGTCGACTGTCATTTTACTGATAATTTCGTTCATTCACTGACGATTTAATCATTTCGCTACTTATTTGTCAATTCCTCCAACATTATTTCTTACGATTCGAATATTTTATTCTACTATAAGAATAATATCGTTCGTTAGCTGTAGCAAATGAAAAAATTGCTTGTCAGATATTCATTTCACAGGTCATTTGAATTCTAGCGTCGTCATTCGTGCATTCTCCGTTCGGTTTACCCTAGCCTTGGGTCCCTTGGCTGTAGGTCCATTTAGTTTGTTCCAACTGCACGTCGTCATTTTTATCCCCAAACGCGACGATTTTCCTCGCCGTGTCTCGCCCGCTAAGACCCAAAATGTCTTAACTCCCCAGAAAGCGCATTAGCCACAGGACGTCTGATTAATTCTCATACAGCGTGGAAAGCTTCGATGTATCTGTGAAACGGAATGTGTGGGTCGCCAGTGGCCAAAAATTCTTAATTCAATTCACGAGCGCATAAACTCGGAACGTTCGTTCTCCTCGCGCCTAAACACTTCGTCATCGCTGTGCGTTACTTTGGTACTTTGGTCCCGTGTGTCCTAGCCTATTCATTCGATAATGATTCCGTCTCTGTCTAAACGACCGTCTGACTCGTTCTGACAAGTTCTACGAACTCCCGCCGCGGAGAGTGGGAGAGGAGCGAAGAGCAAAAGGCAGGGGGAAGATTCACTTCTCACCCAGAGAGAGGGAGAGAGAGAGAGAGGGAGAGAGGGAGAGAGAGCGGGAGAGAGAGAGAGAGAGCGATAGAGGAAGAGATGAAAAAACAAGAGGGGGGGAAGAAGCAGCGCGCCGGAGGAGCGAAGAAGAGTGGAGGAAGACGCAACGAGCAGGAGACTGAGCGAGGAAGAGTGGGGGAAGTAGCATAAGTGGGAGAAAAGGTACAGTGTGGCGGAAGAGATACAGAAAGGTGAGGGGGTAGAAAGAAAGGGAGAGAAGACCTCGTGAATGCAATAGCAAACACGCGCCAGGCAAGATCCATGGGCAGCACCAATGCATGAGCGGATCAACTGGAAAAAGAGCACAAAAGACACGACTCCAGAGTAAAGAGAAAGAGAGAGAGAGAGAGAGAGAGAGAGGGAGAGAGAGAAGACCAGAGGTAGAACAGCGGTGACCAGGCAGAGTTGGAAAAAACATCAGGGAGAAAAACATTGCCGTGAACCTAGCAGAGAGAGTTAGAGCGAGAGTAAAAGGAATATACGAATCGAAGGATGGAAAACGTGCGCGCAGCTGTAGACAACGCAGCCCGCTGTTTCTTCGTTCCGCCGCTAGGAGCGTTGCTCCCAACGAAAGTTTTACCCACATCGACGTGAGAGAGAGAGAGAAACTGAAGCACAGAACGCTATAGAATACCGCACCGTCCATATGTAGAGCCAGCGAACTGCCGTGCATACACACACACGTGCGAGGCAAAGAGAGCGAGAGAGAGGTGGAAATTCAAGGCGGGCACACTAGGAAAAGCATTCGTGTAGACATACCGACGTTACTGTGGGCCGTCGGTGCGCACGCTGTGTCGTACAGAGTGCACAACAGCAGGCGAGGGTCTCGTGCGCGGAGACCAACAGTGTAGTGCCGACGTCGCCAGCGTCGCGATTCTCCCTCTCTCTCGCTCCATTGTCCCCTCCCCCCCCCCGCACAGTTCTCTCGGCGAACATCCTCGTCCAAATAAATAAATAATTGAAATCGCGCCGTGCGCGCGGCAAAAAAGAAATCTCGGTCTTTCCCTTTTATTCCTTCGCGCAAATCTAAAATGAAACTCATTGCTGGTGCAGCACATTGTTTTCGAGCGAGGCGCGCACTGACCTAAGAGAATTCGTGCGAAAAACCCGAGGCGCGCGAGTTCAAGAGAAGGAAAATAGTATCTTGCGGAGCAGGAATCGCGGAGAGACGAAAAGATGAGAGCGACGCCGAAGGAGAAGCCGCTAGTGCGTGATTTAAAAATAAGGGATGCCAGAGACCGAGCGGTGCGCGTGTGTGATAACTTATTCGAGGATATAATCGTCCGCCCGGAAATTTGGCAAATCTAACGAGTCGACGAGATTTTACTTCGATGCAACGTGATCAACCGAGAGGGAAAGTTTCGGTTCATTGTGGGTGAAACAAAACGCGAATGATAATAATAATATTACAATAATCCTATTACAATAAACCATTATAATAAATGATTGATAAAATCATCAATAATTATATAAGTCACCAATAATAATATAACAATCCTCTAATAACAGTAATACGGACACGAGATTAATATCCAGCGATTATCAACAAGCATAATGTCGTCGTAGAGTTTTTCTCGATGTTTTTGAGCCTAGCCTGGCAACAGCGTCGCGCGGAAATTCCCGACACACGTACTCGATGCGTTTTTTTTCTCGTCGTTTCTCGCATACACACAAAACACACGTGCATAATTGTTTTGATCGGCATGAAACGGCGAATAATCGGCAAATCGATGAAATTCCCGTACAACATTGAACCAAGCAATCGTTCGGATTTATCGAGAGATCAATTAGCCGGATCGAATCGACAATGAATTAATAACCTCGATCAAAACGCTTCGTAAAAAAAAACACGAAAAATTACCTCTCAGGGATTTCGTAGTTTCGACCGAATGCCCGGTTGTGTTTGGCTCGTGATCATCGCGAGAGAAGAAAGAAAAAAAGATCACGAGACGTAAAAACACGAGTGCGAAGAAGCGCGCGCGAGATGGGAGACAAGATGTTTGTAAAGGAGAGAGAGACGGAGTGAAATAGTCAAGTGAGTGCGAAAGAGAGGGATTGCCGAGTAGTGGGGGAACGGCGGGGAGGCGAGAGAGATAGAGCGAGCGAGGGGGAGATCGTCGTGTGTGCAACGATCTCGTTGGCGGCTAATATCGCAACGCACAGCTGATAAAGCCGAGCAGCGAATACGAGCAAAATATACCGCGACAGTGACAAAATCGATGCGAGCCCACGAGAAGACGTTTATACAAATTTTCTCGTACAATAACCTTAAAATCACGTTCGCCATCTATTCTTTCCGTTATGGAGGCACTGCGATTGGCTATTCAGTGAGTCTCACAGTGTTTTGTTTTTTAAAACATTTTTCGATCGAACGTTACATGTGCTCTTTGCTACCCGCGATGCGAAAAATTTGAAAACACGAAAACTACGGCCGAATAAAGGATAACCTTGATTTTTCAAAATTACTCGAAAAATCGAAGCACGTCTCATCATATTATTATTATTATTATCGTTATCCGCAAAATGGGCTTTGGAAGATTATGTAACAATGACAGCAATAATAATAATGATAAATGAAGGTTAAGCGATAGTTGATCAATATGTATATATTTTTTGTCAATCGTTGTTTTCAAATACATTGTTAATAAATACTTTACTTGTTAATACGTTGTTAATAAATATCAAGTTAACAAATACATTATTTAGTTAATACATTGCTAATAAATATCAAGTTAACAAATACGTTAATTAATTAATATATTGTTAATAAATATCAATTTATATTTTATTCATAAACATTAATTAATAAACATCAATTTATATTTCATTAATAAATATTAATTGACGTTTTGTTAATAAATTAAAAACTAATAATAAAAGTAATTTATGGGCTGAGCTTTCGAGTAATTTCGAAGAATTTCCATTTTTTAGCCACAGTCCTTAAGGGGTTAGGCTACTGCGACGACACGAAAAACAAGGTTATTTGAAAAAACGAATTTTGAAGGAATAAGTTGATTGAAAAATCGTTTGGACATTTATTTGTATGTACATTAACAAAGTCGTGTACCAACATTCATAAAAGTGTATTAATAATTGAAGAAGTTATAAACAATCTCGTGAAGGACCTTTGAAGGTGAAGGGCCTGACGGTGTACTTGATTTTAGCCGACCGGTTGATCTGAAAGAAAAAAAACGCATTTTTTCTTAAAATAGACAATATTGGCTATGACTTGACCGAGCTGTTTTTCGGTAGTGTCCTTCAATCATGAAAAAAAAAAAATTGAATTTTTCTTCCAATTTTTCGAGGAACAATGACATTGTTAATGACTAATGAAAAAAAATGTTGAGAAAAACGTCGGTCAAGACTGAACTACTATTACACTGAATAAGTGTACCAAACTTTAAGTCAGTACGTTCATTGGATGTTGAGAAATCGTGTACACGATTTTAGGAAACGTCGTTTCGAGAAAAAGGCATTAGAATTTGATTAGAAGTTGTATCGTTGCAATCGTAAGTTTACCTTCAATTTGCCATTCAAAGGACAAACGAGTGTTCGTTTTTTTCACGGTGGTCTAACCCCTTAAATGCATTCGGGTTTATTTGGATGACAATGATATTGGACTGCGCGCTTGTAGGTTCGCATATTCGACATCTATCGTTTCGAATAGATGAAAGCATTATAAATGCATCTGATATCAATGCATAAATATTGACCATCAACGGAATAGAAATAAAACGATCTTTTTTTAAATGTCATCGATCGACGAAATAGTGTCTTTCGATTATACTCGTTTTTTTCTTCTGATATTCCGCGCGTGACGGCTATTGCAAAAAAAAAAAAATTAGCGCGCAATTCTACTGCGAACCGTATAATCAATGGAATTATCTTGTATCATTTAATAACGCCCCGGGCGATGCAATAACAACTCATCTTGTAGTGCGTATTTTTCTCCAGTTGTCGATTAAATTATCGTTCGCGCGTGATAAACGCGGTTGAACGACACTGACTGGATAAAATAATACGAATGAAAGGTTTTCAGAATGGTTTTTTTCGTTCAATTTATCGTTCGTGGCTCCATGGAGTGACGGAAATCTTGTATGCCATTGTGTGCACATGGTTAATAGATGAGAGAAAATATATACAGTGGGTGAAAAAAGTATTTGTACACGTCGTCTTTTTCAAATTATCCTTCGAAAAATATAAAATGCTTCATTGAGTTTCAGTATTCAATAGCTTATCCTAAATATATGTGGTTTTTGTGTACAAAAATCTTAGGAAGACACGAACAAAAAAATTACGGCCTTTGGCCACAGTAACGGGTATAAAATCATATGCAAATTTAACAATTTTCTTTCGTATGAAAAAGGGAATTTTGCACAGACCTCCTTTTCGATAATATGAGTCTTTGCCAAAAGGATTTTTGGTGCATCGTGATAGTTTTCGAAATAACAATTTATAGAAATTGACAAATCAACCAGCGTATATATATATATATAGATCATAGTGCGCTAGTACCGTCTCTACTTTATCAACATGTTCGACCCAACAAACCCACAAAATCCAAATAAACAGAACCAAACCCAAATCATCACGAGCCACCCTTAAAAAGCCCAAAAAAAACGCACCCAAGCTCTGACAAACCCAATTAAACCCTCGAAAATCTAAAGAAATACAGCCGAGCCTCAATAATCCCAAAGAAACCCAAACAATCCTAAAGAAACACGACCAAGCCCAAATAATCACTAACAAATCAAACAAGCACTGCAAAACCCAAAAAAACACAACCAAGCCCGAACAATCTTGAAATTGTTTGGAAAAGCCCTTCAAAGCCCAAGCACACTCACCCAAGCCCGAACAAACCCAAACAATCAGAAACAAAACTTACAAAACCCAAACAAACACAACCGAGCCCAAAAAATTGGTAAATAAACACAACCAAGCCCAAACACGCTCGACAAAACCCAAACAACCATAACCAAACCCGAGCAAACCCTAAAAAATCCAAACAAACACAGCCAAGACCGAACAAACCCAAACAGTCGGAAACAAACCTTACAAACCTCAAACAAACCCAACCGCGCCCAGAAATTGGTGAACAAACACAACCAGGCCCAAACAAACCCTAAAAAAACCCAAACAATCATAACCAAGCCCCAACAAGCCCTACGAAACCCAAAGAAAACCGAAACAAACGCAACCAAGCCCAAACAAACCCTACAAAAACCCAAACAATCATAACCAAGCCCCAACAAGCCCTACGAAACCCAAACAAACGCAACCAAGCCCAAACAATCCTGAATAAACACAAACAAGGCCAAACGAAGCCTACAAAACCCAAACAAACGCAACCAAGCTCAAACAATCCTGAATAAACACAAACAAGGCCAAACAAAGCCTACATAACCCAAACAAACACAACCAAGCCGAAGTAATCCCAAACAAGCCCGAAAAACCCCAAACAAACACAACCACGCCCCACAAAACCCGAGCAACCCAAAACAAACCCATACCGAACAAATCCAAAACCCAAACGAACACTATCAATTATCAAACAAATCAATTATCGAACAATTATCAAAATTTGATAAATATTTCGAAAAATATTGGGATGGGCCAAAAATCCATGTAGGCACTGACTTGTATTATCAAAATGATCTGTGCAAATTTCAGCTTGATTGACGGTAACAGCTATTCGGAAGTACAGCCTATTTTATTATTATGTTTATTAATATACAACAATTACTCTAAATAATATTTAATATAGTTAATACTCATTAACCAATACCAATAGTTAATACTCATTACCCGATACTAGTAATTATCACAATTACGTATGCAATATTTAATATGATGTATCAAAGACGTATTAGCTGAATATGCCACGTTCCCGTGTTCATAATTACCCCTCGCCGAGAGCGGTATTAATAGTATAATAAGTATGTGCACGAGATGGGAAAAACCTGTGTCGTTTTTCAGGACGAGGCTCGGGGAGAGGATGGTCAGTATGAGCTCTATGCTCGTCGAGACAGTGAGCATTAATTACGAGGATTTCAACGAAAGCTTCCTCACGTGCGGAACGTGCCTGTGCGTTTATGACGGCAGTGAACACACCCCCAAGCTTTTACCATGCTCTCACACAGTGAGTATAATTTATTCACACGTATCGACGTCACCGAGAGTACAAGCCTTCGAATAGGGGATCCTTCAACCCACATTGCTTTTTCGTTATTAACTTTTTATCTATCTCGATCTAATTACAAAAGTATATTTAAGAAGAAAACACGAAATTCTTTGCAACTATAGCTTTAGCGCATATCGAGGATTTTTTTCTAAATTTTGATATTTACTAATTTTTTTTGGCCAAAAATGGTGAAAAATAACATTTTTTTGCCGAAAAATGTCCGCCATTTTGTTATATTCGCATATATCGAAAAAGGTCTGTATCGCATATATCTCTAGGGGGGAAAAAGGCATCTCTAGGGGTAATACAAGGAGTCCACCGATTTTAATGAAACAAAAACGAAAATTCTTCTCATTCGAAGCAATGAAAAATCCACTATAGTGTCATTGCAAAAAAATAATTAAGGGGCGAACCACCGTAGAGATGCCTTTTTTCGAGGGGTGGTTTCACCCCTTAGAACCGTTTTTCCGCCGATAAAAAAAAATACGTATCGCTTATTTTCCGGCGCTCCATAACATATCCAAATTTCAACAAAATCGAAGGGTGTCTCCTGAGGGATGTTCCTCGCAAGCTCTCCTAGGCTGGGCGTTCTTATTCAGAAACCCGCACGCGCAATGACTAATGTTATTATCGGGGGGTGCGACTGTAATTCAACACCATTTCGATATTAAATTGTATAATACATTTTCGGCAAACAGGTGTGCCTGCATTGTTTGACGAGGATAGCGGCGTCGCAGACTCGCGAAGCCGGCGCGTTTCGTTGCCCGATTTGCCGGGAACTGATAACAATTCCACGGGGTGGAGTTCCAGCCCTTCCACCGAGCTTTCTCGTCAATCAACTGCTCGATCTGATGTCACGACAACGTCGCGAAGTGAGTAAAACACGCTAATACTGGCCCACATTTATCCACAATAACAATAATAATAATAATAATAATAATAATAATAATAATAATAATAATAACAGCATTGATAATGATAATAAAACACGAACGACAATGAAAATTGCAATAATAATAATAATAGCAATAAAGTAGGTTACTCAATAGAATCTATTATTATTATATTATTATTATATTATATATTATTATATATATAATATTTAATATATAATTTATATATATATATATATATATATATATAATTTTAATTTTATATATTTAATAATATATGATTTGATATTATAATAATTATAATTATAATATATTAATAATAATTAATTTAATAATATATAATATATAATTTTATAAATTTATATATATATATATAATAATAATATAATTATTATATATATTATATATTATATTATTATATTACAGTATCTATTATTATTATTATTATTATTATTATTATTATTATTATTATTATTATTATTATTATTACTATGTAAGTAGAGGAAATTGTCGGCCGTAATAAAATTGAATTAAAACCATTCCCCGTTTTTGCTGAGAAAATGGGCGAAGTATAATAGTTGATAATCAGGTCACGTAATAAGATAATCAGGTCACGTGCAATAAATTCATCATTTACCACAACATTTGGCACACTATAATCGATAATACGAATAATCAACACAAGTAAACATCAATCAGAGCAGCTGTGGGTAAAATAAATTTAGACTCTTTTTTGAGCCCGTGGAAGTGATCGTAACTCCTTAAGGCCTCTTCTTCACCTCACTTTACAATTTTTAAAAAATCGAGTTTTCTTTGTGACATTTTTCGAGAGTGTACATATCCAAAAGTATCATACTAAAATTTGATGAAAATCGGAGGAGTCTAGCTGTATTTTTGTGTGACCTTTACTTTACTACCCGAGCACGTGCATCTGCTCCGCTCAAACTTTAGACGCGTTTTTCTCGAAACGTTTTTCGACGGCTTGTTGATAAAATCTTCGAAAGTACTGAACTACTGAACTGATTTATTGAATAGTAAATATGATTTTTTTTTTATTTTCATATTTACTATTTTTATTCGCCAAAAAACGGTGAAAAAACAGTTTTTTTTCGAAAAATGTCCGCCGTTTTGTTATTTTTGCATATATGAAAAGTCCATCTCCGAGATTTCATCAACAGCGCAGACCTACAATTTTTTAGGACATTTTTTTAACTACCGTTTCGTCTATAAATACTGACTCAAGGATGTTGTGTCCAAAATTGAAAATGGTAATAATTTTTTTTTAATATGATAGGTCATTGTGTAAAACATTTGAAAGGTTGTGTAAAAATTTCACAACGATTAGGAAGCTGGCTACTGAGATATTGGAATTCACAAATTACACGCAGAATTATGGAAACTGAAGTAACTTTGCAATAATAATTTTTTTTTTCATATTTTATATATATATATATTCTAGATGATGCCAAAAATAGAAAAAAAATCACATTTGAGGAAAAACATATAAGAATATAGCGGCAACGTTGCATAGACCGAAAGTAGCGGGAAATTTAAATACTCATTTTCGTTCACGGACGACGTCGTTGCTTGCACCATAAAGCCACTTTTGTTTTTGATACATTTGAAATGAAAAAAAAACGATCATTCATAAATATTCCTTCTATTTCGAAAAAACAAATAGCAAAGTTTGCTATTCGCTAATAGTATTGCAAAGTTACTTCAGTTTCCATAAGGCTGCGTGTAATTTGTGAATTCTAATTTCTCAGTAGCCTGCTTCCTAATCGTCGTGAAATTTTTGCACAACCTTTCAAATGTTTTACATAATGACGTGTCAAATTTTTAAAATTTTATCTCCATTTTCAACTTTGGACACATCCTTGAACGAATAAAATTTTTTTTCAATGAATTTCGAAAGTGTACTAATCAAGTGTCACAACTTTTACATCAATATTTGTAATATAAACCTATCGTTAAAAAAATGCATGAAAAATAGCCTTTTTTCAGCGTCTGAAGTGAGAAGACGCCTCAAAAAGTTGACCGCCCCAAGTTTTTATTTACAGTCACGTATAGGTGACTTGGTAAAAAAAACTTACTTTCCACTTTTTAGTACGTTAAATAAAAGCTCGTTTTTTGGCAATATTTTGTTTACATATTCATCGCGACGTTTGGCCGTGTAGAAAAAGATTGTTGAAAAACGGAAGGAAAAAAAAACAACACGCAAGTGAAATGTTTGTTTTCGTTTAGTTGAAAAATGTTCAAAGCGTAACGACGTTGTTGTGTGTTTCTGTTCTTTGCTCAGGTCATTCCAAAGTGTTCAGTTCACAACAATCAGGAATTATTATTCTGCGAGACATGCGACACGGTGTTCTGTACGGTGTGCACGGGTGGAAGTCACGCGGGCACGTCACCGGGATGCACCGAGCACACTATTATTCCGTTCAGCATTGCCATAAAACGCATGTCGGAGATACTTCTGTACAAAGCGAACGAATGCATCTCGAAGGTAAGCGAGAAATATATCATCTGCCAATGAATCTCGCGTAACCTCAAAAGTATTCCGTTATTATTCACGAGCAATGAAAACAAAGAAGAAAACAAAACAAGTTTTATTCGTGACGAACGTAATGAATTTGAGATACAGAGGGTGTGTGTTAATTTTTTTTTTGGCAGTTGACGCAAGCTCAAGAATCCGTGACGACGGAACTGCGACGCTTGGACACGGCGATGGAGAGATGTTTGAGCGTGGTGGACGCCGAATTCGCCGAGATAATAAGCAAGGTCGAGAAAAGACGTGGCGAACTTCAAGTGGCCGTTACGGCCGCTGCGAGGGACAAGAAACACGTACTCGAGGAGCAACACGCTCTGATCGAGGCTGAGAAAAACAAAGTTCAGAGGGAGTGCGAGGGCCTGCAATATCAGGTAACGACAAGGACGAAAAATTCCCTGACTTTCCTCAACTTCCCCGACTTTCCTCAACTTCCCCATACGGTAGTCAATTTTCGTAAAAACTTTCGTCATATCGTACCACTAGTAGCGTAAAATCAAACGTTTTGAGTAATATAGTAGTAGTATGATGTAATAGTACTTTAGTCTTGTAGTAGCAGTATGGTTTAATAGTAGTTTAGTCTTGACTAAACTACTATAGTATATTATAACATATTAGTAGTGTTCGTTCGGTCAAGTTTAGTTTAGTGAAGACTAGTAGTTTAGTCTCAACTTAACAGCTAATACACTGTCAAAAAGTCACTTTGTCGCATTTGTCAAGCACTGCCAAACTACTATTACACTGTCAAAAGTCAAGACTAGTAGTTGCTTAGTCAAGACTGGTGGTTTTAGTTGTTTAGTCTAGTAGTTGTTTAGTCAGGACTAGTAATGTTAGTTGTTTAGTCAAGTAGTAGCATACTAAAGACTAAACTACTACTTGACAATTAAACTACTACGACATAACCAAAACTACTAGTCTTGACTAAACAACTAAAAGTCTTGACTTTTGACAGTGCAATAGTCGTTTGACAAGTGTGATGAAATGACTTTTTGACAGTGTAATAGCAGTTTAGTCAAGACTAAACTACACGGAGAGAATTAAAAAATAATTTTTGTGGTGAATTTCACGGTAAAAATTACCGTGATATATTTCAATGTGGCGACAAGTGAGAAAAACATAATAATTCGTATGCGTCAAGTTTTTTTTAACTCACGTTACAGAAAATTTCAAATACGTAGTTCAAATTTTACTATACAAGAAGGGTAAAAATTGGAGACAGTAAAATTTAGCATGTATGTTCGAAAATTTACCTACTGTCGGTTAAAAATTACCAACCGCGCCGTACGTTATTTTTACGGTGCTGCACAGTAAAATTTACCTGCGTCAACCTCGGAAGAAAAATTCCCTATAAGTGAGTCAGAGATGTGTGCGGCCGTGTAGATGACAAGATAGTCTTTGAGGATTCGGCTTCGATCCGGCCAGTGAAGGTTATTCCAAAGTCAACAGTGGAATTAGAAGATGCTTACGTTTCGGCCCTCTGGTTCGGGTCCTCTTCAGAAATTTTATTTTTCTGTATATAATATGATACACATTTTGTCATAATAATGTTTGTTTTGTCATAATAATGTAAAAACATTATTATGACAAAATGTGTATCATATTATATACAGGAAAATAAAATTTCTGAAGAGGACCCGAACCAGAGGGCCGAAACGTAAACATCTTCTAATTCCACTGTTGACTTTGGAATACCCTTCACTGGCCGGATCGAAGCCGAATCCTCAAAAACAATTCCCTATAAGGCTGGTAAAATTTAAATTCTTCGATTAAAGAAATCCTTAGTAAAATGTATTTTTTCTTCAAAAACTGGTGCTATAATAATCATAATAATAACCGAAATAACAATAACCATAATAATAATAATGAATATTATTTACTATTGAAAAATTGGTACAAATTAATGCTGTTTGTTTTTTGTTGGGAACATTTTTTTCTTCCATATAAATTGGTATAGTCAACAAACGGATAAGGAGACAAATTTAATCATTAGAATTTATTTTTCGTTTAATACTAACATTTATTTATAATACATGTTGTACCATCGTAGGCTCGTGACTATGTGATATCGTGACTATGTGACTAATTTGCGCACATATTACTTCGTCATCATTTAACACGATCGCTACGTTTCATTTTCTCGCAACGAGACACTGCATGCGACTGAGGCTTCAGGCTAAACTGAACCGGCGATGTACGCAGTTTAGACGAAATTTTTTTGGGAAGTCCCATCGTGCCATAAAGAAATCGCGCTCCCCTACTTACCCCCACCACCATACCATTCTGAAGTGAAAGGAATGAAGGGGAATTTTTACAATGCAGTGCCTCAAAATTCCCGTACCGTACCGCACGATAATTTTAACCAAGCGCGCACGATAATTTTTACCGAGAGCACAATACATTTTCCTATAACATTCGTTAAATTTTATAATAAATCTTAAAATAACTTTTATAAAGACGATACTTTTTTATAGACATTTCTGAAAGGCATAAAATACTAAAATGCACAGTAAAATTTCGCTGATATTATATATTTTTCAAATTTAAGTTTTGCGTATTTTGTTACACATCGAAATTTACTAGAAAATCTGGTAAAATTTTCTATCTGAAGAAGAAATTTTATTTTATTTTCGTGAAAATCTGTGTTCTACCCAACAATAATAAGCGAAGTTTCAGGGTTGTCATCTGGTTACCGTTACTGCACGGTAATTTTTAACATTTAATTCTCTCCGTGTACTATAGTATATCATACCATATTAGTAGTGCTTGTTTAGTCAAATTTAGTTGTTTAGCGAAGACTAGTAGTTTAGTCTCGACTAAAATGCTATTGCACTGTCAAAAAGTCACTTTGTCACATTTGTCAAGCACTGCCAAACTACTATTACACTGTCAAAAGTCAAGATTTTTAGTTGTTTAGTCAAGACTAGTAGTTTTAGATGTTTAGTTGTTTAGTCAAGATTAGTAGTTGTTTAGTCGAGACTAGCAGTTTTAGTTGTTTAGTCTAGTAATTGTTTAGCCTAGTAGTTGTTCAGTCAAGAATAGTAATTTTAGTTGTTTAGTCAAGTAGTAGCATACTAAAGACTAAACTACTACTAAACAACTAAAACTACTAGTCTTGACTAAACAACTAAAAGTCTCGACTTTTGACAGTGTAATAGTAGTTTGACAAGTGTGACGAAGTGACTTTTTGACAGTGCAATAGCAGTTTAGTCAAGACTAAACTACTAGCCTTGACTAAACAACCACTACGAACATGGTATAATGTAATGGTATAGTAGTTTAGTCAAGACTGAACTACTATAGTAGATTATGCCATATTAGTAGTAGTCGTTTAGCCAAGTTTAGTCGTTTAGTATAATATGATATAGTATAATACTATAATATAGTATAATATACTATAGTAGTTTAGTCTTGACAGTATATTATACCATATAAGTAGTAGTTTAGTAGTTGTAGACTAGTAGTTGTTTTAGTAGCAGTTTAGTCGAGACTAGTAGTTTTAGTTGTTTAGTCAAGACTGGTAGTTTAGTCTTGACTAAGTTACTATTACACTTGCAAAAGTCAAGACATTTAGTTGTTTAGTCAGGAGTAGTAGTTTAGTCGTGACTAAACTACTACTACACTGAATAAGTGTACCGAATTTTGAGTCAATTCGTTCATTAGACGTCGAGAATCGGTGTACATCATTTTGAAAAACATAGTTTTGAGGAAAACCTTTACCTCTGCCTTCAATCTACGACTACGGCGCTGTACGTTCGACCCTTCGCTTCAATTTGAGTTGCCTCAAGCAACAAACGAGGGTTCGTCGTCTTCGCGGTAGCCTAGACCCTCAAAGGTTCTTCCACCCTAAAAATCACCTCGTAAGCAGCGCTCTAAACGACGATATTGTCTTAAAATACACCTCTTGAAATAAAAACCCACCCCAAAAAGCGATCCTTTTTTCCACAAATAGCAGTAGAAATAGTCGGCACGGAAGTATGAATTGATGTCGGTGCAACATGTTGATTTGACCAAGTGGAAAAAGTTTGTTAACTCCATTTTTGCAATGTTGTATTTGATTTTATTGATAGATCAATCCAGTATTTTTGCTTTATTTTTTTGAACGATCCGTCTAATTCGTAGAAATGATTGTGAAAAAAAAAAATAGGTGGAAGTACGAAATATCACGCAGAGAATAGGAAGCTTGACGGATCAGCTGGACGCGGCTGTGGCGCTGAGCGAACCCCGTGAGAATGCCTTCATAACTGCCGAATTCGGTCACAACGACGCGGTAACGGAATTGGAACGTGCGCTCGGTTCGTTCGGCCGCGTTAGGTCGAGCACAACGTTGCCAGGTACGTGCAATATTCTTCATAATCGCAATCTCAATGTTTTATCTTGTAACTCACCAGAAGCTCCACCTCGAATTTAGTTGAATTAAAAAAAAACGGTATTGAGGGGCTAGGCTACGCGACGAATCGAAAATCAGGATCATTGAAAAATTAATATTGAAGGAATAAGTAAGATGGTTGAAGACTCGTTTGGCCATTTATTTGAATGTACAATGACAAATTTGTGTACGAAGTTTCATCAAAAATATTGATAATCAAAGAAGCTATAAACAATCTCGTAAAGGACCTTTGAACGTGAGAGCCTCAATGGTGCATTCAACTTTGGCCATCCGGTTGATCGGAAACAAAAAAAAAACGACGTTTGAAAAAATAGATAATGTTGGCTAAGACTTGACCGAGATTTTTTTCACTGTGCTTCGGTCGTTAAAAACATGCATTTTTTCGCTTTTTCGTGGAAAAATGACATCGATGTTGTTAATAACTAAAGAAAAAACAATGTTAAGAAGAAAAACGTCTGTCGAGAGTTACTACTATTATGCAGAATAAACTATAAAATTATTATACTAAAACTATTAAACTTTTATTATACTGTTAAACGATTATACTGAAGCTATTAAACTTGTGAATACACTATTAAACTATTATTATACTATTATACTAAACTTTATACTATACTTTATACTATAAACTATCATACTAACCTTAAACAAACTATTAAACTATTATACTAACCTTAAACAAACTACTAAACTATTATACTGAAACCATTAAACTTTTAAATACACTATTAAACTGTTGTACTGAAACTATTAAACTTTTCAATACACTATTAAACTATCGTACTGAAACTATTAAACTTTTGAGTACATTATTAAACTATTGTACTGAAGCTATTAAACTTTTAAATTCACACTATTAAACTATTATTATACTATTGTACTTACCTTTATACTATACTTTATACTATAAACTATTGTACTAAACTTAAACCAACTATCAAACTATTAGACTGAAACTATTAAACTTTTCAATACACTATTAAACGATCGTACTGGAACTATTCAACTTTTAAATACACTGTTAAACTATTATTATACTATTATACTAAACTTTATACTATACTTTATACTCTAAACTATTATACTAAACTTAAATAAACTATTAGACTGAAACTATTGCACTACTAAACTATTATACTGAATGAACTATTAACCAACTATTACACTGATTAAGTGTACCGAATTTCAAGTAAATCGTGTACACCGTTTCGAAAAACATTCGAGAAAAACGCGTTCAAAGTTTCTCGTAATCACAAGTCTACCTTCGATCTGCGATTCCTGGCCAACATTTAGAATCTTCCTCTTCAATTTGACGTGCCTCGAGCGACGAACGAGTGCTCGCCATTCTCACAGTGGCCTAACCCCTCAAGAAAAATCCAAGGCGATTAACCAACGTGGTAGAGTTCGCGGTGGACTAATCATTGCGAGTAGATCAGAGAATGATAGTCATTTTGAAATTGAAACTTCATTCAGCAATTCTTTTAATCAAACTAAATACCGCCATTTTACAAGCTTTCGTTTAATTTGACTTTCTGTGAAATGAAAAACGATATTTCACCCTCTTTTCGACTACTCGGAGCTTCGAAATTTTGCTAAAATGCATCGGGAGGCGACAAAGCATGATTCAAGTTTTTGAAAAATCCATAGATTTTTCACCTTTTCGTGTAAAATTAGCGATATCTAATCATCCATATTAAATCTCACTAACACCTACGAACAAATTCGTAGCCGACTGTTATGTGAAAAGTTTGTATGCAGCAATTACAAACTAGCAAACTCCTAGTGACAACCAACTGGTAAAATCAATTAAAGACTACAAAGTAGAAAATAATTTATACGTAAAAAACTATTTAAAAAAAAGCTTTCATTTAATGTAATTGAAAGTGGAAAATAATTTGTTTACCAAGTCTATTGACTATAAGTCTAGTGACTATAAATAAAAGCTTCCGGAGCTCATAATTTAGACATACAATCTTTAATTTACATAAATCCGTTAACATATCAACTGTATTTAATTTGCCCCAAAACAACCGTAGATTTCTTAAATAAAAATTCGGAAACTGAGCATTAACGTGCGATAATATTTTTTCTCCAATTACTAGTGTGCCAAATTAAACACGGTTAATGAAACTGAATTGATTAAATTTATGAAACATTTAAAAAGTTGAGCACCCCAAGCTTTTCTTCATGCTCACGTATAGGTGGCTTGGTAAGAAAAATATTTTCTATTTCTCAGTGCATTGAATAGAAGCTTGTTTTTTTCAATAATTTTTTCTTACAAATTAATTTTTCTATCAAAACTAAATTTGTCAAATGTTTTGATGGAAACACGATTTCGTAAAATTAGTCGTATCGAAGAGAAACTGAATGACGGTTGAATCAATACTTCCAAAACCTTTGCAAACCGTTCTGGTCCTTATCGAACAACATGTTTCACAAGCACCAACAAATATCAACATTTTATACGTGCAAAACTTTTCGATAGCTAGAACCTTGTAAAATTAGAAGGCCTTTTTTTGATTCGTTAACCGAACGAACTCGTTTGCTTGGGCATTAATAATAATCATTTGGCCTAAATTGTTATAAAAGTTGATGAGTTTGTTACTTTTGTTATAAAATTGTTATAATTGTTAAAAAGTTCGAAAAATATGATTCGACCATAATATAATTGCGTTATAATTATAATCGAATGTGCAGATTCAATTGCTATTTTTAGTAACGCTGCGGCTAGCCGTCCGGTTATAGGACAAATACCCAAACAACGCAACCAAACGCCCAAACAACGCAAACCCAAACAAACCAATCCAAATACAAACTCATAGCCAAATAAACAAAGCAACCCAATCAAGCCAAACCCAAACGCAAACAAACACACCCAAACAACCCGAACCCAAACAAACCAATCCAAATACAAACCCAAATAAACGAACCCAAACAAACCAATCCAAATACTAACCCAAAGCCAAATAAACAAAGCCAACCAATCAAACCAAACCCAAGCGCAAACAAACGCCCAAACAACCCAAACCCAAATAAACCAATCCAAATACAAACCCAAACTCAAGCAAACCAATCCAAATACAAACCCAAACCCAAGCAAACCAATCCAAATACAAACCCAAACCCAAATAAACAAAGCCAAACAAACCAATCCAAAAAACGAACCCAAACCAAACAAACTCAAACAACCAACCCAAACCCAAACAAACAAATCCAAATACAAACTCAAAGCCAAATAAACGAAGCAACCCAATAAAGCCAAACCCAAACGCAAACACACCCAAACAACCCGAACCCAAACAAACCAATCCAAATACAAACCCAAACCCAAATAAACAAAGCATTCCAATCAAACCAAACCCAAACGCATGCAAACACCCAAACAACCCAAACCCAAATAAACGAACCCAAGCAAACCAATCCAAATACAAACCCAAACAAACCAATCCAAATACAAACCCAAAGCCAAATAAACAAAGCTACCCAATCGAACCAAACCCAAACGCAAACAAGGACCCAAACATCCCAAACCCAAATAAACGAACCCAAACAAACCAATCCAAATACAAACCCAAACCCAAATAAACGAACCCAAACAAACCAATAGAAACCCAAACCCAAATAAACGAACCCAAACAAACCAATCCAAATACGAACCCAAACCCAAATAAGCGAACCCAAACAAACCGATCCAAATACTAACCCAAAGCCAAATAAAAAAAGCCAACCAATCAAACCAAACCCAAACGCAAACAAACCAATCCAAACAACCAAAATCCAAATAAACGAAGCCAAACAAACCATTCCAAATACAAACCCAAACCCAAATAAACAAAGCCAAACAAACCAATCCAAAAAACGAACCCAAACCAAACAAACTCAAACAACCAACCCAAACCCAAACAAACACAGCCACCCAACCCAAAGCAGACAAAATTATAAAGATTTTGTTCGGATATCCGATAACCGGACGGGGAGACACTCCGTTTTTATAATTCATATTTTTCGTGCCAAAGGGTTACCAGAATAGTGGAAAACGAAGGAGGCGTTTGTTCCTTCGCTATGGCAAAAGGATCGAGCCCCATGGGTCAGTCCCAGCACACAAAATTATTTTAACAAAGTACAAAATCCTATTTCGATCGTCAGGTTTGTGTCGCGCCAGTCTGCGAGATCCGGCAATAGCCAAATTGCAAGCTTCCGTACTCGTGGAGACGGTCGATTATCACGGACATCCGAGAAACGCCGGTGGCGACCCTATCGGAGCTGAGCTCACACTTGCCGATCCCATAAGCAACGACAATAATCCAACGATCGAGACGGAAGTGCGCGATCTCGATAACGGAACTTACGAGGTTCTCTTCCGGCCACCCTCGGCAACCCGTTACGTCCTCAAGTTGTCCGTCTTCGAAAGGCCCATCAAGGACTATCCGCTATTTTTTAACGCGACCGAGCACAACGAACCGATCAAGACTTACGGGAGACGGGGAAGCGGAAAAGACGAATTCCATCAACCCGTTGCAGTTGCCGTCGACGATGATGGCCTCGTTTACGTCGTCGACACTGGAAATTCGCGTATAAAGGTAACCCCATCGGAAAAATGTCGGCTTATAATTGTCGTCGGAACAATTTGATTTTCTGAGCTTGTGAGGCCTGTAACTCAGATGGTCACGTGGGGTCCGCGTGACCCCACTCATGTGTAAACGGTTACCACGATCATTCTATTGTTCCGAATGGCTTATAAAAATTCAGGGTGTCAGTTTGTCCTTCTAGAATGTGGTATTCTTAGTATGGTATTGTAATCGACATTTAAAATGGCGGAAAAAAGTCAGGAAGGGATCAATGCATGAAAAAGGCCATTTTTACTTGAAAAATCATAACCCTTGCAATGTTCAATTTAAAAAAAATCAGAGTGATACTCTTGCGATATGATAGTTAAAGGGGGCAAAATAGCTTCATAGTGGGAGTTTCGAAAAAGGTATTTGTTTGGACATTTGAAGAGGACTGAATTCGAAAGGAGAAAAAAAAGAACGATAATCGTGAATAATTAGCAATTTATTCGCAACAGCGGCTCGAAAAATTATGTGATCATAGTGAAAGCGCAATATGTATGAGGGATATTAAAAAAATTTCAAATTTTCTTTTTTCACATTAAAGCGTATGGTTTTGAGCCAATCTTTTACAATTGTTGCATTGAAAGATATTTATAAACGTAGGTAGATACAATGATTCGTGCCCAGCGCTGTTTGAAAAACTTCAAAAATCAGTTTCAGTTTAAGAAATTTCAAAAACTCAAAAGCATTGAGTTTTTTCATCAAATTATCTAGTGCTTGAACGAAGGATTTAATAGAATTTCATTGAATAATTTCGTTGATAAAGAAAATAGTGTTTAAAAAAAAAAGATTGTCAAATTTGAAGTGGATGGGTGCAATGATTTTTGAGATATCGTGGTCACCGCTCTTCAAAACGCCCATAAACTTCCTCATTTTTCAACGGGTCGACTTGAAATTTTCAAACAAAATTTTTGAAGTGTTATATTTTGAGAATCCGTCAAAAACCAAAAATCGATATTTTGACAATTTTTAGCCAGATATAAGCCCTTAAGTTTCCGTTGAAATCTAAAAAATACGAACATTTCATCAAAACGGCCGTTTTTTTTTATCATATATCAAACAATTGATCATATATTTTTAGAGATGTATGCGATAAAGCTGAATCGAAAATTCAATCGCTATAAGAACGAGGTCAATTTAGTTACATCCGAATTTGTCGGTATGAGTGTATAAATGTTTTTTTTTTTATACCAGGTTCTCGATGGAAACTTGGAATTCCAAAGGCACATAACGAACGAGGGCTTGGAAGGGCGCAGTTGCACGGGTATCGCAGTATCCGAGCAAGGACTCGTTGTCGTCAACTGGCGAACGCGAACTATCACGGAAATGAGTACCGTAGGCGATACGATACGAGCATTCTCCCACAATGCGTTTCAGGTACCCTAATGGCTTATTTTTCTTCAGTCCAGTAAAGTGGATATACAAATCGAACGGTTTGGTGACGTCGAAGCCTTGCATCGTTGGAATGCAACGAAAATTAATTCTATTCAATTACTTAACTTTTTCGGCTACCTTGGCCGTGAAAATTGTTCAAAATTTTCCTCATATTCTTATCAGAAATTTACGACCTCAATTATAAAAAATAAGGTTTTCGGTTAATGATTGAAAAAAGAAAAAAATTGTCGCATTCCAACGATGCAAACTTCGGCGTCTCGAAAGTATCGAATTTAGCCTATTTTTTCGACAATTTTTCGTTGAAAAAAAAACGAAGACTTAAAAAAAGCTTCTATAGCAAGATAAAGAATGGCGTGAAGTATATTGTGTCAAAATTTGAGACATATAGCTTGAAAACTCTTTCTTCGAGAGTGTGCACCGTTTTGAAAAACGACATTTCGAGAAAAACGCGTCCGTCCGTACCAGGTCTCACGCAGCTGGTCGAATCCTTTTTTTTCTGAGAAAGGCCGTAGCATTTTATCAAATTTTGAAAAAATGGCGCACTTTGAAAGAAATAAATCGATTTTGTTGCCCAAAAAATAAGCAGTAAATCGTTTATAAAAAAAACGTTTACATTTAGTCAAAAAACGGCTACGTACTCCCATAGAGAATGTAATTGTGAAGCTACTATCAAAATTTCAAATCGATCCATGCGAAGCTGTTCGAGTAATCCATCCTCCCAGTTTGAAAAAAGTCGTTTCGAGAAAAACGCGTTTAAAGTTGCACGAGCACTTGAATCCTCGAATTTTTTGTTCACCTTTAATCTGCGACACCCGCACCTTACGTTCGTCCAATCGCACATTCTTTTTACGACCCCAATGTATTTTTTTAACCAAAAAGAAAACGATTTTTCCAAAATCCCAGAGTGGTTCTATCCCTTAAGAATAAACATTGAATATATCCGTCGTTCGTAAAATGAACAGAAACATTTACGTGATCAGGGGCACTGAAATTCGCCACGCGGTATATTATTTATTAATCGTACAAAAAAAAAACTTGTCAACAGGAACCGATCGACGTTGCAGTTGACAGGAGTTACGGCCACATTCTCGTTGCCGACAACGGACAGAGTTTCGTTTTCGTGTTCGATTCGGACGGCAAGATTCTCTTCCAGGTGAGAGTGCGTGTTTTTTCTCAATTCTTTATTCTCAGGCTTGTGAAAACTTCCCGTAGCCTCGAACACGCTGACAATTATCGAAGTGACTATTATCTCTCGTCTTTTTTATTCGTTCGCGATCACCAAAGGTCGGCAAACGGAGTATGTTCAAGCTCATCAGCGCAGTGACGGTCGGTCCGGCCGGTGAGATATTGATCGCCGATTCACGAATTCAAGTTTTCTCGGCCAAGGGCGACTTCTCGGAGGAAATTTACGGCGAAGGAAAAGGTATGCGCAGTGCACAGCAATTGTTTGTTCCGTACAATTCCGCATAGATGGGCAAAAAGTCATTGAATTAACAACCAACAATTACATTTACTACTGTAATTGATAATTTAGGTACTTTGTAAGAGATTACTGAAGTAACTAGTTACCACAAGTACCAAGTGTTATTACTTACTGTGTAATACAATTAAAAGCTAATCCGATGAAAATCGATCGATCACATATTAAAACAAATAATGTAATTGTGCGTGTTATAAACAGCCGCGTGACGATTCTCGCAATTCACGAGTGCGAGTGGACCTTACACGTGGTAACTCGTGCAATTACACGTTACAGTAATGTGTACCGTGCACATTACTGTACTGTAATGTGTACCAGCCATAAAAGTTGTTTCTAACGTTGACGCACCACACTTGATCCAACTTTTGAGGTTAAGATGATAATTTCTCCTATATTATGCCATAAATAAGAACGTAATTGGATTACACAGTATTTGAATACATTCTTATCAGATTACTTTGTAATTAAATACATTATGACAGATCACATAATACGTAGGGAGTAGTTTAATTACAATGTAGTGACATGCAATTCAATGAGGTCACTCTGTAATCGAATGACTTTACAACCAGTTTACTACTCATGTTACAATGTAATTTAGTTATGCCCAGCACTGCAATCCTTTTCGTCAAAATTCTCCGGCTCGTTTTGCGAATAAATTTGACAAATATGCAAGGATTTTGCGTTTAGGGAGGTTGGAGCGTTGGTCACAATCCAAGATTACATTTGAGACAAATACATGCTATTATCTAGACTGAGTCTTCACGATTTTTTTCGAGTTGTTTATCACCACAAAATACTAGAGATAAAAAAATATTCGAATTTATGCAATTTTACGTGCGATTAGATGGGCAAGACGTAATTCCTGTGGCTAGTTGGTACCAAGATAAACCATTTCTCACAACGAATTAAGGTAATCCTATCGCTTCACACTAGTCATACCACTGATTAACTTGAGACTTGTACAATTTATGTTTTTAAGACATGCAAAAAAAAATTGTTATAACTAAAGTTTTCCATGTGTAAACCTTGTAATGGAAGTTCACATTTAATTAGAGAAATGAAAAATAGTTATTCCAACGATTCGCGCAGTATTTCTAGGTTTGATATTTGGCAACATTGGTTCTATCTCCGTCTCTTTTTACTCAACCGGGCGATCTTTAAGGTGCGGCCTCATGCAGACGCTCGACGCTGGTTTGTGGCGTCATATCGGGTCACGTGACAAGTAGCGACAAAGCTGAAACTATTTGAGCTTTGTCGCTGCGACAGGAGAGCGTCCAAATTTGCAAACAATAAGGGTGCGGCCTCATGCAGTCGCTCGACGCTCGTTTGCAGCGATAAATCTGGTCACGTGACCCTATTTTGAATTTCCCGCGACTCAAAAAAGTAGCTAATTGTCGCCACATATCACGTGGCCAGATTTGTCGCTGCAAACGAGCGTTGAGCGACTGCACGACCCGCACCTTTAAACTCCACGCTTCTCTGTCGATCTGTCAAAACAATGTCGGGCGCGGGAAATATAAAGCATTGTATTCGGGCCACGGCCGGTAAAAAGCGTGGAATATTCGTGTCGGCGGAATATGTCGGTCAAAAATGAAATATGTGTGGAAGTTCGAATGAGTGAGATGAGGTTAGGACTACAGTCAGCTGTTGTTTTGCTGTCACGTCTCTTCATCGTAGCGAGTGGTAATAAATCCAATACCGGACGTTCAAGTTGAACCTGATATTACGTAAAAATTAGGTCAATAAGCGTATTTTTTTCTGAGAGCATTCGATAACTACAAGTGTTAAGTATGTAAATCTGATTATTTTTAAGAATCGGAAGAATTCCCACTATTATATACACTGTTGTAGCGACCGGAAGTTGGGCTTATGTACGTCATCTCAGAATTCCTTCACAAAAATACGCAATTTCAATATTTTTTTACTCTATAATTAGATCGATAACCGACCCTGAAATTTTACAGAGACGATTATATTAATATATTCAGTGAGGCTCGAAAAAAAATGAAGATCCTATCGATCCGAGCCTGGTGATAGGATTACCTTAACGCAAACTCAACCTTTGTAAATATATAGAAGAAAAAATCCCATCTTGCCATTGTAAACCATAGATGTTCAATATTGGAACATCGAGGTTTGATGAATGATTACGAATCTTGGTTGGCGAATGCAGAGCATTGCTACCAAACTCAATGTCCGCGAAGTTGCCGTGTTTCGGCAACACTTTATATTAATCAATGGTAATAATAAATAATCTCGTGACACAAATATTAATAGGCATAATTATAAATTACTCAAAATTTCGTTTATAATTTCACTCGAAATCACTCAAAATATCAATTTTCGTTTAATTGGCAAGCATGTAAAGTAAAAAAACAATTTTCGACAAAAAAAAGGACAATCATTTGCTAATAACTAATGTTATAATTAACTCGTCGAAAATCCCGTACATATTTCTCCTCGGGAAGTCATTTTGAAGATGTGCTCAAGAACACAATTTTTTGAAAATTCTACAGTGCTGTTGCCCCTTAAGAGAGGATACCACTGTGGCGGGCCAAAAAAGGTCGTTTTTCCGATTTTATTTTCCCTACTACATTAATTATTTGACATTTGGCATTAATTATTTGGCAACGTTATTGAATTATAATAGGGCCTCTGTATAAAAATGTGGTGGAACGGCCGAATAACTTGACAATTCTCCAAAATTCTCAAGAAGTCTGAAAAAAAATCAAAAAGTTTTATAAGCTGTATAAAAGTAGTTATCGTTGTAGCCATTTTACGGAAAAAAAATGGTTCACAAAATGGCGGGTGTTTAACCCTTTAACGGCCACGCCTATTTCTGGATGGCTGAAAATAATATCCTCTGGTAGTATGGCTAAAAAAGGGTTGAATATGAATGTCCCACCATAATTTTGTCGACACGGGCCTGGAAAGTAGTATTTTCGGGCGGTTGAAAATTTTCTACATTGGCGGATCGGACATATAAATGATGACATTTTTCAGATCTTTGAAAAAACTGAAAGAAATGTTTACTTATCTTATCGGATTACCACTAGTTACAGTGCAAAATGTAAAAGCATTCTTTGCGTTCTGGCGAGCGTCGTAAATTTTCATGACAACATTGTTGCCATAGTAACATAATTCATATGTTGACCTTTGAATTTCAAGCTATCCCGGCATCTGTAGCTGCATCTAGCATAGATTGACGGAACTGTGAAGTAGCCTGTCCGTTATATCTTCTTCACGCTTTTACCGACGGGGTCAAAATGAACGTAGCAAATTTGCTACGATGGCAGCTAAAGGGTTAAAGAGTAATTTTGCCGAAATGTTTACTTATATTCGGTGCTTAAGAAATACTAAATTAAAAAAGAACGGCTGCGTACACCAGCAATTACGGATTAAAGAAAAATTCCCGAGAATCGGACAATTATTCATAAAGGTAGAATAATTTAAAAAATACGCCCCCATTTTCACGATAAAAATGACAAGCAACAACGATATATCCTCTCGATAGACCGACTTCCGTTAATCGCGCTCTAAAATTTTCCAGGCAAAGGAAAATACGGCGGGATAGCGGTGGACAACGAGGGAAAAATCGTCGCGTCGAGGAGTGACAAGGGTCGTAGTATTATTCAAGTACTGAAGCTCGGCGGTGGCAGTTTGCTGACCGAGATCGACTCGCACAGCTCGAAGTTGCGACGTCCGACGGGAATCGCTATACTGCCAGGCAATTACTTGGTCGTCGTTGATCTGGGCAACGATTGCATCAAGAAGTACAGGTACTGGTGAATACTCCTCGCTCGAGTATTCATCGAGACGTGGCGAGACGCGAAAAATTTCTCGCCAAATACCGAGCAAAAGGGCGGCATTCTTTTTCCTCCTTGCTGCGAATGTCGAATCGAGAAAAGGAAGAAAGTGACATTCTTCGGGTTGTGGGCTGAGAGAAAATGATTCTCTCGACGGCCCTCCGGCCTTCCTCTCGAAGATCAAACACGAGTGCGAGCACGAGAGTGTCACGAGGAGCTTTTCGTCACACGTGGAGTTTACACTGTACAATTGTTCAGAGACGAAAGATAAAAGGCTTGTACATATATTTTTTCAGTATTAATATTTAGCAGAACGTATGACAAAGAGCAAGAGCGCCGTAGTTTTCGAGCGATGCGGAAGTGTGGATGGAAAAGAAAACGTCGGAGGTACGGCGGAGAAGAATGGAACCAAACATAGCGAAGGAGAGTCGGCGAGTGCACGAGGTGAAAATTGAATGTACTAAACCCCGAGACTATGTTATTAATAATCTTTTTTTTATTATTTTCGTTTGTATCGTTTTTACAAGTGTTTTTATACTCATTTTTCAGAATCTCATTTGTTTTTGGCGTCGTTTTTATTTTATTGACGCTGTCACGAGGGGCGTGAGGCGTCTGCTCAGTGACCGTACGGAGGAGTTCGTAGCGTCAGTTTCTTATTTTCCATCAGGTTGTCGATAAGCCTGTGTATATTTTATTTACACGTAACGAGCTAGTCTTATTAGCGGGTGAGAGTAAACGCTTCGACGCACTGGTAAACTCAACTGAGCACGAAAGTAAGAGAGGACAAAACTTTGAAGTAATTGGCACAGTTGGAAAAGAACGCTTGCAGATCTGAATGTTTCCGCAATACGAGAGATCACATTTGCGAGTATCTGACGACTCAAGCGTGAAAACGTTTCTCGATCTCACGAATGTGTCGTTTTGTTGCTTTTGACGGTTCTTTTGTGCTCTTTTTCTTCAACTTGGCAAGATCTTACTTAAGCAATTTATATATATATATATATATATATATATATATATACATATGATTCTCCTGTACATTTTTTTTCGTTCTCTACGCACGTCTTTGCAATTTCATGTCGGTAAACAAAAATTCCCATGCTCATTTATCGACAGATATTTTTGGAACGAGTCGACAAATTGGAATTGCTTTTTTCCGGTCGGAATATGAAAAGATGCACTAGCGAATTAAGGTGGGAGATCCCTTTTGACAGATGAAAACAATGAAATTCGCAAGATTTTCATGTCGAAACTATTTATTCTACGTAATTGAAGTTTTATGCACATATTATTACATCTTTTGTATTACCAATTTCTTTTTTATTTTAAAAATTATCGGCTGTGCCGCCAATTTTACCGTTTGGTGCATTGCATCTGCATCATCAGAGCCAAGAATTTTTTGATTTCTAAGATCCACACGCTCTATGTGAACCCAAAAAATGGAAAGAAAAGTGAACATTCGAAAAATGGTACGTGGTTGACAGAATGTTCTATTTTTCATTAAATCTTTGCTATAGTATTTGTTAACGGAAGAGTAGTTTTTTGAAAATGATTTTCAAGGAACTTTAGGTTCAAGTAGACGGTAATAATGTTATCTAAAAGTGTGCAAAATTTCGAAATGAGTGATCAAATAGTTTATGCGTTTTCTTGTACGAGGTTCACGGAAAAGTGGTTTTCAGGAAAACGCGTTTAAAGTTTCAAGACTCAAAAATGTGGCTAACGAGCAACGTCACGTGTCCGCCGTCGATATTGTTGAAACTTATATATATGATGAAGCATTGAAAACTATTAGACACGAATTTTTTTTCATCGGCGGCAAAACAGATTTAACCCTCCGAGGTCACACCCTCGGCCAGCTACTTAGTTGGTCAAATGGGGTCCGTGTGACCCCAGTCATGTTTGAACGGTTGCCACGTTAATTCTATTGTTCCGAATGGCTTATAAAAATTCAGGATGTTAGTTTGAACCTTCTACAATGTGGTATTCTTAGTATAATATTGTAATCAACATTTAAAATGGCGGAAGAAAATCAGGAAGGGATCGATGCATGAAAAAGGACCGTTTTACTTGAAAAATCATGACCCTTGGAATTTTCAATTAAAAAAAATTAGAGTGCTACTCTTGAGATATGATAGTTAAAGGAATAAAAATAACTTCATACTGGGCGTTTCAAAAAAGGTATTTATTTGGACATTTGAAGAGGGCCCATTTCGCGGCACAAAAAAATAAGTGTAATCGTGAAAAATGAGCTATTTATTCGCAACAGCGGCTCGAAAGGTTATGAGATCATGGTGTAAACACAATATATATGAAAGATATAAAAATAAATACATATTAAAGAATACAAAATATAAAAAAATCTTAAACAAATCAAGTTTGACCTCCACAGTCGACACATGTGGAAACTCTGTGCTTGTCGCACATTCTAAATGGTTTTGTGCTCTTCCAGATAGTATTGTAATGAGTTTTAAATGACGTAGACGGACGTCGCAAAGAATTCACATTTCGGAGTAATTCGCCCGAAGAACGCGAAGAACGCACGAAGGAAAACAAAAAAAATTCCACTTTTTAACGAAAAAATATACGTGCAGGTCACATGGGGGTCGAAATGACCCCAGCGCCCGCCCGATTTTTTTTTGTATCGACTACCACGACGAAACTGCTGTCGCGAATCGTCCGACCCTAATCGGCACTTACAAAGGACACTCCAAAGCACTCTTACGAGGCAGACCAGCCCCCTTGGCCGTCTACAACTTATAATAATTTTGGCTCAAAGTCGCGCATGGGGTCCCATGGACCCCGTGTGACCGCGAAGGGCTAAGGGAGGAAACTACCCCTCAAAGAAGAGTGTGTCGACGGTCGGTTTTGTAGTTTCGCCCACAAGCAGTCCACCGAAGTGACCGAAACAAACACCAAGACTAATGCAAAGCGATCGAAAATCCACTACAGAAGTTCGAAAAAAAAATTAAATTCACAGGTGACACGCTTTTCTTTGAGAGATGGTTTCCTCCTTGAAAACGTTTTTTCTCCGATAAAAAAAAATACGTGTTCAACGGTTTTCAATGATTCATCACATATATAAGTTGCAACAAAATCGAAGGCGGACACTTAAGGATGTTGAGTCCCCAATCGCAAATGATAATAAAATTCTGAAAATTTGGTACACGAAGTATTTCATGTACCAAATTACATGAAAGTACCAAAGTGTACCAAAATGTACAAAAGTACATGAAAATTTGGTATGAAGTATTTCAGAGGTCGTGTAAAAATTTCACGACAATTAGGAAGTTCGTTATTGAACAATTGACATTCACAAATTAAATGTTGTCTTGTGGAAACTGATGTAACTTTGGAATAAGTTTTTTTTTTGACCTCTCAATTCTGTAATATTTACAGTATACTGAAAGCAACGGAAACAAAACGAAGTTTATTGATAATTTTTTTTTTATTTCGTTTAAAAATTGTTCTTAACAAAATGTTAATTTTTTAATAACGAGTTTCCTAATCGTGGTGAAATTTTAACACGACCTCATTAATACTTCATACAAAAACATACCAAATTTTCAGAATTTCCTTATCATTTTTTATTTCAACCCCTAAGGCGGTTGAAGTAATGATGATAGAATTCTGAAAATTTGGTATGTTTTTACATGAAGTATTTAGGAGGTCGTGTGAAAGTTTCATGACGATTGAGAAGCTATTTATTGAACAATTAACATTAACATGTTTCATAGGGACTCAACATCCTTGAGTGACGTTCCTTGTAACCGACGTACCGATTAATCTCCGACTTCCGGGCCACGAAGACCCTCAGCTTCCTAGTGAAGTTCATTTCCGGTCATGGCATTTTTCAACGTTATAAAGGGATCTCTCCTCTTACCAAGCCATCAGCGATACGCACGGCTTGAAGCTTTTCCTCGCACTGCGGAATTGCATCTGTGAGTGATTTTATTCGCTTCGGGAAGAACGCCCTCGGCCAAGATATGCAATCATTTTGCTTGTCCTCTTTCACTAAATATGATACAGAAAGCCTGTAACGGAGAAACGATTCGGGTGCGTTAAATTATTATTCTTCAAATGTCGTTTCATTAAACTGCCAGTGTACGTCTGTATAACTTTCGTTTCGCATTAAAATTTCATAATTCAATTTGACAAATATCAGCAGTGAATAAAGAACGATAGCGATGAATCAACGAAACGATTGTCTGTCAAAATAATTCGACGCGCGCCAGTCGCTTATACTAGGGAATTTATAACAAAGTGTTGTAGCCAGAATCGTATTATAGCCACGGGAATATTTGTACATAATGGATTATCACAGACGACGCATTTACAAGACGCCTACATAGCAATTAAATATGGCAATTCGGCTTTTTATTTTATTGCCGAGAGGAAGAAGCGCGAGGTCCGGTTCAGCTTTTCGAAAGATTTCTCCTCGATTCACCGTCTACCACATTCGCGCCCCGAACGTACCACGTGTATTGTAATCTTAAGACGATTGACGACGTTGGTCGTTGATCGGGCGATGGAGAAGCCTGCAGCGTTCGTATCGGACGAAGAAATAAAAAATAAAAAACAAATAATTTCCCAGCTACAGGCGAATAACGAGGGTAGGGAATATTACGATATCTGTGGCTCCTAATTCTGACCACGCAGCCTTCATATTTGACCAAAAATGAGACTTCTCCAGAGTGGTAAAAATCGACATTTGACCCTTAAGGGGGTGAAACGGGCCTTTTGAAGTTTGAACGAAACAACGTATTTTTTCGTCAGGTGTGCTTGAAACTTGGCGTAAATACTCTACAATACAAATGTTTGAACACGAATTTCAGCATTTTCTCAAATTTGACCCTTAAGAGGGTTTAACGGGGGTGTTAAAGTTTGTACGAGACACACGTTTAGGTCGGATTTACTTGAAACTTGGAATAAATACACCAAAATACAAATAACCGAACACGTATCTCAGCAATTTCGAAAATTCAACCCTTAAGGGGGTTAAACGGGAGGGTTAACGTTTCGATGAAAAAAACCTTTTTTGACCAGATTTACTTGAAACTTACCAAATTGATTTTATATATAACACTATATGTTTTCCTCGCCGTTCGGTGCGTGTAGACAGTCAAGTAGTACTCTTAACCCCTTAAGTGTGTTTGTTCGAGTTTGTTTGGCATGGCATAAGTACACTTAAAAAAACTCAAGCAAATCTGACCAAAAAATATGCTGTCTCGTATAAACTTAAAAACTCCCGTTTCAACCCCTTAAGGGTCGAATTTCGATTTTTACCGCTCTTGAATAAGTCTTATTTTTGGTCAAATATGAAGGCTGCGTGGTCAGAATTGGAGGCCACGGATATCGCAATGCTGCCCGAGGGTGCCACGCTTTCAGCACTGCTGCGAATGAAAAGCGAGAAAAAAATCCGACTCATCGTTACTTCACGGAAAACATGTTTTACCAAACATTTCAGAATTCTTTGGAATTGCCGAGAAATACTTCGTTGCGAAAATTAATTCGAACTTTTTGTTTTTCCCGTCTCGTTTGCGCCAATGGCGCCACTATCGAAGCTCAACGCTGATTATTTTCCTTTCACGAACGATAGTCGACGAATACTCGGACGAGCGTGGAAAAAAAGAACTGAGGGCAAGGGCGAAAGCGAGTGAGAATTGATTCCGTCCGCGTATTCGATTCCATAGAAGTAAACTTTTCGATAGTACGAAAATTCGCCGAGTACGGAGACACCGCGCGCAGTCTCTCGTTATTTCACAATACTCGACACGATTGCCTTGAACGCAAGAATTCGACTGATCAAATCGACTAATATTTTTCGTTTTTTACGCTTTCTTTTTCGACATAACGGTATTCTTTGTAATCTAGTCAAGAACGCATACTACAAACCCACGATTTATTCATTAATGTACTCGATGGACTGTTTAATTGTAATGTAAAGGAAATGTGCGTTGAGGAAAAGGAAACAATAAAAAAAAAGAAATGTAAATAAACCCGAGCTTCGTTCTACATCCAACCTGGGCATTTTTCTTGCACGCACACGTGCGTGGGCGTCTGCGTTTCGTTTACCGAAGCGTTGGTCGAAGATGCATCAACTACGGTATTTAAGGAGGTACGATCGTTACTACGAATCCAGCTTTCGGATTTGATATTTTTATACGATTTTGACGAATACTTTATGCGCCTATTGCCAAAATTCGAGCTACTATCACCGTTTAGGTTTTTCGCAACAGAATTGCAAAGTCGAGCACTTTGAGTTACCGAAGCACGTCGTATTATGGAGACGGTCAACCGGAAGTGCGATGATCGTGATTTTTCTGCTCACGTATCCAACTAAACCCGTTGGAAAACTGTAGTTCGATAGGTTAGATATAATAGATATTGTAAAAAATAAGAAAATCAATCTTCACCGTGTAGTTAAAGCACTACATTACAATAAAGTTTTAATTTCCGGTTGAAAATGGTCAGGACGACGAAATAGCATCCACAGACTTAGCAACGTCGCGAGTAACAGCTGATGCGTTTGGCGAACATAACCTAGCTTTGTTTTGAACTTAATTTGAATAGAAGCCGCCACAAAATATGCGAATAACAATTTGTGGAGTTTTATCATTTATCACGTATCAATAATATGTATAATTATATTCTGCCTATCGTTCTAATTCCGCTGAGGTAATTCAAGCTTATTTTAATAGGTTTCCGGCTGATTTTTTTTGGTCTTTTTATTCCGTTTTTATGGTGGATATGTTAATCTTGTTATTACGAAGATTACGACAGAGTCGTTGACAATCTAATTATTCAGTTTTTATTTGTTCACGTGCAATAAATTCATCATTTAACACAACATTTGGCACACTATAATCGATAATACGAATAATCAGCATAAGTAAACACCAATCAGAGCAGCTGTGGGTAAAATAAATGTACTCTTTTTTGACCTCGTGGAAATGATCGTATCTCCTCAAAGGGTTATGCCTATTTGTAATAGTCGACAGCAACTAATTTTTAGGATGTTTTTTTAAGATAATCTTGATGATAAAATTCTCCAAAAATTTGGTGTTTTCAAAAAGTTTCAGGTGAATAACGATCTGCAATTTTTTGTGTTAAAATATTAAATTATAATTGATTTACAGGCGATGTCTGTCCCTTTGCTCCAAGATATTTGCATTCTGGGCTTACTATTGTTGAAATTGCTGCATATTCGCTGCCGAACTATCTAATTACGATTCGATTTTACGCACAATTAAAATTAGGTGTATCAAAAAGAAATCCATTATTTTTGCCTTCAATTTCATACAAAAATAATGAATTTCTTTTACTACACCTAATACTTCGGGTATTATTATTGGGCAGCAAACCAAAATGCATTCTGCCACGTGAACCAGCATTGAGCGACTCGACAAGAGCATTGCAGCTCATTGTTGACGAAAGAAGCTCATAAAGCCCGAAAAGAGAAGTCGCAGGGGCAAAATCAGCTTCACGAAGAAGCTGAAGGACTATTGTATGGCCCATGAATCGCTGACCAGCCGATAACCTGCTGAAATCATTGAGTTTTCGTAGTTCAAAAACGCATTTTTTAAGTTTTTGAGAAAAAAAGCTAAAAAGAGTTGACCGAACGTGCAAAAATTCTACACACAACTCGACAACATTTTTTTGAACCTGATACCTACTCGTTTATGAAAATCACTTTGAAAAAGTACATTTTCAATTGCACAAAGTACGAAAATGTTGAGTAAAATGTCCATTTTTTCTCTGAAGTGTCTCATTTTTCAATGTTTCAATTTGTTAAATGTTTCTCAGGTACAAATTCCACATTCAAACATTAAAACACTCACAATTCTTAGCTCTTATTATACAGATCAACATTCAAGTCGTTGAATTTCCCACAAACGGACAACTGCCGCCAAAACCTTTATGGAAAACCACCCATAACCTCGCCATGTTGCAATATTTTTCAATAAAAAAATTCAATTAAACATCTCAACTGTGTAATAACTTTATGCAAAGTTTCATAAATGTAAAACGTTTTGTTCCTTCAAAAAAACAAAAAAAATATTAAAATTGGCTATTTTTTTTCCTCGAAAAATTCCTGGCATTCCTCGAAGATCCGGCGCAAGGGAGAAAAAAAACGCCCCCAGCGATACATCCATGAATTAACTTTAATGCGAATAATAACATTTGGATAACAGCTAAGGCGAAAATCTCGATTATAATTATAATACATATTGTACAAAAGAACGTTTCGTCGCTGGTTTAACTATACTAAATTCGTGCATATACACATCTATGTATATATATATATATATATATATATATATATATATATATATATATATATATATATATATATATATATGCGTCGTACACACGTCCTTTAACTATATATAATTTTTTTCATTCCGCTTATTTAGAAAAAATATATATTTATATATATATATATTTGTATAGTACAATGTAAAGCTGTCGCAATACATTCACGTATTACATAACATTGTGTAAACGTTATGCGTTTTAAGTAAAGAAATAACGTAGGTACATCAGCAGTGGCTCAAAGAACGAGATAAATTTTCCCCTCGTCGTCCGCACTATCGTTTTTTCTCAACGTTACGCAAAAATCGAGTACATCAAAGGTCACTTGGTTTGGCGGATAAATCTCGATCCATCGAGGGTCGCACTCATTAGTGTATGCACATGTGTATGCGTGTGCGTCTTGCATGCACACACATTCACGAATTTGCTCGAATATCTCGAGATTTAATTTGTTTCCTCTACCCCATTCTGTGTTTTTCCTACAAACTTGGTCTAGGCTCCAAGTTGGGAAGAACTAATCGCACTCTCGTCAGTGCCACGCGTGTCGTCTCTTTTTCCTGACGAACAATTTCACGCAACAAGCAACTCTTCGTCCACGTTATCACAATGTTTTTTGTTTTCTCTTTATTTTTCTCTCGTCAGAGCTTCCTAGGATAATTAATTTTAGCGTTAGCGATAAAATTTGTTTGTTTACATTTTTCTTCCACGATGTCGCACGCTCGTCGATATTAAAGGCAAGCATATTAAAGTGTTGCTAAGCATCGTTATTTGATTTTTTCTAACTATCTCAATGATTACTTTCGTCTCTGTTTTTAAAAAATCCCTAGCCCATTGGTCCTTTGTTTTTTCAATGTTATTGTATAACATTTAATTTTTTTATCCGAAGATGGATGATTTCAATGATTCTCGTGATGTTTGTCGAAGGGCACCGATTTTTTCGCTACGTGCAGAGAGATCGAAGAATAAGTTTGCGGGCTTAATCGACAAATGAGGACGAAAAAAATCACCGGAGACTGTTGGATACTGCGGGCGTAATCAACGACATATCTCGCAAAATGAGCGAAGCGCTTTCTTCCAAACGAAACTCTTTCTCAATGGAATTATCGATTTCTTGTGCAATTGGTACCTTCGGAAATAACATTTTCGTCGTATTCGTTCAACTCGTTACGAAACAACGATAGAGACAGCGAGATCACACATGATAAACAGTGACAAATATTTAAATAAATAAAAAAAAAAAAACGTAAATTCTCATCCTCATAGTCGAAGTGTTAATGTTTTTTCGGAAATATTTAGTTCTTTACGCTGTTGGCGTAACGATTTGTACAAGTTTTTCCTCGTATCTTTCCTCGCTCGCGGTGAGCCGATTTTTCCCCTCAACATTTCTCGTCTTATGGCACTTTGGGGAACGTTCTTGCCTCTCTCGTTGCTTTCAATCTTCCGATTGTCCGATAACATTTTTGCCTTGACATTACTCTAGGACGGTATTGCGTTTGACTCGAAATACCGTCTCGACGTTACAAAAAAAAAACACGCTGTAACGTTCTTACAACTGGACAACGATCACCCGATCGTTTTCGAATAAACAATAATTCTTACGTTGCTTTTTCACAATCAAAACGTCATTATCGATTTTTCGGTTCTATGTACACCTAACCGTCGCATAAACTTCGTAATTTCGAACTCTCGAGGCTAATTTTCTCTCGGGGACGTTTGCACGGAAGTTGCAAGGCCCGTGGGTACAACCGGACGAATTTCGCAGCGATATATTCGGCCGTACAACAATTGACGCTCGTTCGTTCGTCCGTGTGCCGAATTATGGAATGATTAGTACCGCGTGATTTAATGAGGACAACAAAAAAAACAACGCTGATATTTGAGGATGCGGTAAAACGCGAAGACTGTCGTTATGACGAATAAGAGCGTGTGAGAGACAGTTTTTACAAAGGAGAATAGGTAGCGGCGTAGATAACATTTTGTCATTTTTACACAGGTCAATAATCACGTTAAAATTATACTCTGGCAGAATCTTCTACCAACGTATCGCGTGTCAAAGCTTAAAAAAAAACAAATAGAATCCAAATTGCACTTGGCCTCGAGACGACGCGATTGCTTCTTTTCGTTAATCTCTCTTGGCTTTTTTCCCCGGTTTGCTCGCGAAATTTTCATACTTGAACTCTCGTGTCCCGAAAAAAAGGCAAACGAGCCTGACTTTCTCCAAGTTCCGTCGCGTGTCTCTTTCCCGTCGAGGCTAATCCCACAGTTGAACCTCTTCGTCCACCGTCGAGGAATTTTTCTTACAGGCGATTTTGTTTCACCCGCCATATGGTAACAAAAAAAAAACAAAAAAAAAATCAGGCGAAAACGAGGTTGCGCATCACTGCGTGGAACGTCGTCGTTCCGTGTGATTTATCGCGGCGAGTGCCTCCTCCGGCAACCGCATTGGATCCGACAAAATATCGGTCGCCGTGCACAGATGCCTGAGGGAATTTAACACAGCTGCAACAAAAATGACAGATTCGATCAGATTTTGCACGATCGCCGAAACATTTTCAGAAAAAAAAAACTTTGTTTCTTTCACAGAAAACGTGTTTTCCGCTACGTGGATGGATATAAAGTAGTTGCATTAAGGGCGGGGTAAAGTATTAAAAAAATTTTTTTTCGTTAAAAATTTTTTTTTTAAATGAATGCATAATATATCAAGAATATTGTGTTAAAGGTTCAAGTCGATCGGAGTAAAATTGACGAAGTTATGAGTATTTGAGCGACAAGTTGACGATTTGCGAATTAGTCGAGCAGAGGAGCAAGCGGCGCACGACAGTAAAGAAGGAAGAGTTTTGCGTAGACAAACGCAAAAAGATGCTCTCGATCATCTTAATGGAAGCCTTTTGCTCTACGGACCTGGCATCGACGACTTTGAGTGAGTATACGAAAATTATCGAGTTCTATTTTGAATTTCTAAAAATTCAGAGATAATTGAAAAATCCGAAAAAATTCATACGTATTCAGAAAAATGAACGAATCACGAAAAAAAATTGGGTTGCGGGGAAATTTGTTGACTAATTTTTTTTTTTTCATCATTTTGTTAATAACATTTTGGAGTTATTATTATGCAAAATTAATCTTTTGAGTACCTTTAATATGCATGAATTTTCTCAGATTTTTATGCAATCGAGAAGTGTTCTCAAACTTATGTGCAATGAGCGCTAAGCGACCAAACTCTTCTGCGTTTTTCAAACCGTTTTTCTGGGACTTGTCATATTTGAAGTCCGTGTGCACGATAACTCAAAATCTACTGGATCAATCGCTTTGAAATTTTGCACAGTGTTTCTTCACATAATTCACCAGGTATTGTCGAGAGCTTTTTTGTTTTTTTTTTTAATTATTACTAATTTTTCAACAATAAATTAGCCGATTTTTTTAGCGAAATTTGGGTTTTTGGCTCCCAAGTGCTTCGAAAAATCGAAAAATCGAAAAAAAAAAATCCTCCCGTCATTACCTCGAGAAACATCTCCTTTAACAAATGCATTTTGATTTTTTTGTTTCAGATGATTCTGTTGCGAGTTATGGTGCACACCGCAAACCAACTTTTTTTCGAGGCGCCTCCGGGGTTTAATTTTCACTCGCTCAATTTTGAATATTTTGCAATGCAAATTTAGAAGAATGTTGTTCAAATGTTACTTTATTATATGTAAATTTTTCAATAAACGAACACTATTCGTTACGCCAAAAAAAATCTTAAAAACATGCTTTTTTTCGCCGAACTAACTTTACCCCGCCCTTAAGATCCGCTGATCGACTGGAGGTGTCACCGGGTGTATCGTACTGGTGACGCCTCCAGTATGATCCATTTTCGTACAGATTATTAATTTTACAGACTTTTTTACAGTTTAATTATGCATATATATATATATATATATATATATATATATATCAGCTCACCTGGCCTGAGGTCAACAAGTGAACAATGCTGCTCGACCCACAGTATCGTGCTTCTGTACAAATCCTCTATACTAGCCGTCGAGACCGATGCATTGAACGATATCATAAGTGGCTCCAGCAATATGCTAAACTGTGAACGTATGGTTAAGAAAAAGAAGATACGCCTGGAATCTCAACTACTGAACCTTAATTTCCAGCAACCGACTGTATTTCGTAGTAAACATAAAATTGCACTGGCTCAAAACGCGACGAAGAAAGTAAAAGGATACAATCCAGAATTTCCAATTTTCCCGCGTACGTTTGCGCACGTACTCGTCGAACATTTCCTTCATTTTGTTGGTCCTCTGTCGGGAAACCGGTGCTCCAGTAGCTGGGAGCATAGATTGGCAATTGCTGAGAAAAAAAAATCAATGTGGTAACGTTCCGACGTGCACAACGTTCCAACGTGCTCAAATTAAGGTTGTTGCTTAATCTTCTTGCAAGGGTGGAGGGAGAAACGAAGTTCCTATGCTAATACATAGTGTGATGTAACCGGTGACAATGTATTGGAGCAAAATGATAATGAGGTGTGCGAATGAATATCGCGAAAATTTTCTAGTGTACGGTAGATAATCTCGTGCCCACAGCACTATACTAAACGAAGCTGGCAAAAAGAGAACCGAAGCTAGAGAAAAAGAGAACGGCGACATTGTGATATTAGGTGAAGGAAAATGTTCGTGTCGTTTTTCCCGATAGATGGCTTTAGTCGCATAACTTCAGTAATACTAACCCTATGAAGCCACACGCATTTCCCACTTTGAACGAATGTTCGGGCACTCGATTTCGGTTGTTCTTGGAAAATAAATTTTGGGCCACAAAATAAGGATCATTGACCTCAAAAAACATCTCTACGGAAAAAAAAAATGCATATTTACCGAAATACGATCTGACAAACGTCCGGGGTCCGATCGACCCCATGTGCAGTCAAAAGTTCGCGACGAATGTGTACGGTCGTACGAATAAACGAGTGCGGAAATCTTCGTTTTCCTTTTCACTACACCTAATATATTCATAAAATCTACCATAACGACCAATAAAATTTTCATCGATATCTATCCACCCCACTATTTTTAAGCAACAACGTTAAATCGACGTTGCGAGGTTTCGAGCAGAACTTAAAAAAAGCTTTGTGTTCGAAAATTCGTTGTCCACAATCGGCTCGTACCTGATGGACGTATTGAGGCACTCTATTTGACTCTTAAGGCTGTCCATCTCCTCTTTCAATTGATGCCTCTCGGCTCTCAATTGTTTTATGTAATCGGCGCCTTTCTGGAGCATAGCGGCTTTGCTCAATTTCGTGTTGGGATTTTGGCTCAGCTGTGGTATAAGACTGTGAAGCATGTCGAAGCCGTTTTTGATATTGTAACGACGCTTTTGCTCGGCGTGAATGTGACCGACGCGTCTCTGCTCCTTGTACTGTCCGCGCTCGGGTTGTTCACCCTTGCCGTAACTTCTGGACGGTGAGAGGGGACTGCCGAGGCTCATCGGACTGTGCAGAGGGCTCAGACTCAGGCTCTGCGGACTGTGGGCCTTCGACGAATCCTTGGGAGAGCCGGGACTGTTGTTCTGTATCTGAGACGGTTGACTCTTCGCTGGCAGAAGTACTTGCTGACCGCTCGCGTTCTGAATTGGCAAATTTCGTTGTTCATCTCGTTAGCGTCGCTTTCGTGATTGGCACAGAATGCAGCGAGGCGTTGAAATACAACGTGGACATTTGTCCCCTCGAAACGGACATTTTTCAGTTTTCGTACTTCGAGGCAAGAATTAATTCGTACAGATCAAAATTGTATTAATATCTTCCAGAATGACGCGCAATTTGTGTTGTTTGTGAGAGGCGATGGTGTATTTTTTGTTGTTGTTTGCGAATGAAAAGATCAATGCGGTCTCTTATTGAGAGGTTAGGCTACTGTGAAAATAAAAAAATATCGATAGGCGGGATTATTAAAAAATTATTATTTTTTAATAACCCCGATTTTCGCCTCGCCACAATAAACTAACCCCTCAAGAGGAAATTCTTACTTTGATCGTGCGAAACTTTTTTTTTCGCCGATTAAGATAGACTTCTAATAAGAATCGCAAAAAAAGCACTCGAGTGATTTTCGCGGACCGAATCTGTCAAAAAAATGGCTCGCGATCTCCCGTGTCGAGCAACGACGGCCAGAGCCAATACTCGAATGGGTGACCGTTTAGCCGCGAGGATCGTAAAACCTCGCAGAGGCAGGTAAAAAATATTAGAAATAAAGACAAAAAGAAATAACTTTTTTTTCTCGTGAAACTTTACCTGTTGCTGATTCGGTTGGATAGTAGACGAATTGGCGATTGTCTGTATGGCTATTGGCGCGGTGAGATGCTGAGACGTATTGTTCGTTACTTGCTGTTGTTGCTGCTGCGCTCCCGAGGACGTTGGACTCGGCGTCAGCATGGGCAATATGTGTTTAACCGAGTTCGGCTGGCTCGAGGCTGTGGCCATTACTTTGGGCTCGGGTCCGCTGCTCACCGTGTAAAGACCCGTTGTGTCTTTCCGAAAAACAACGATTGATCAAAATCACTTCGAAATCAATATTTAAGGAGTTTCGATGCCGTTTTTCTTTACTGCTAGTGTGGGGATGAAGATACAATGAGTTTACGGCAGGCTGCCAACTTCTTGCGAACCAAATTTCATGTAAAAATAAATGATCATTGGGTAATGAAGAGACCTGACGATATTGTCGAAAAATACTTCTAAGCCGCGAAATGATAATAATGGTTATCATTGTTGCAATTAAACATAAATACGTTGCAATTGTATTCGAGAAAAAATAACTGACAGCTTTGGCAATAGCAGCAGTTTCTGCCATTGGCGCGACTGACTATCGCCAAAGCGTCGTCGGCTCCAGGTTATTTACATCATGGGCCGCTCGTTTCCGGCCCCAACGCCATGTTTTTGTTGTTTTTCTGTATTTTTTTTTGTGCTTCTAAAGACTCTTAATGTACGTATCTGTGAGTTAAAAAAAATGCGTTTATTTTTCAACAACCTTTTTCCAGAAAAAGATTCAGAGTTTGGCCATTTTTTTCGGGCCCCTAGGTAGATGTAGCTCCTTAAAAAGCGCCGAACCGATGCTGTGCAACAGATTAATTTTTAGATCGTTAATGCATTCTAAATTTATCCCTCGGTGATGTAAATTTCGATCGTCTACAAGCATTTCGAATTTTCGTCTCGAAAGTGCTTGAAAAAGTCTCGTCGGTGTAAGAAATTCGCCAAGCGAAAATTCAATCGGCCGATGGTCAAAACAATTTCTCTCCGAATCGTCTCGTACTCACTGTTGGTAAGTAGGTGAGCCAGTAGGACGTTGTTGTTTATATTGATCGCTGGATCACTGACCGCCGAGACGAGCGGCGGCGGATGAGTTCTCGGGGCTCCGAGGGACGAACTGCTTCGCGAACGATTCCTCGCTTTCATCTGATACTGCGAACAAAAAAAGAAACCCTCGTCGTTGTCACGAAATCTCCCGCATACTTATACGCGTATGTTTTTTTTCCTCGCTCGACGCACTGCGGCAAAAATGTTTCTCGGCCGATTAAATTTGCTCGCCAATAAAGAAGAAGAAAAATACAACTAGACTGCGAAACCAATGATTCAGCGAGTAGCAACGAGGAGAAAGGTCGTGACCCTTTGGGGCTTCCGTAAAGACGTTCGACCTCAGCCCTCAATAGAGATAAGAATATTTCCACGTACACGTGATCGCGAGAACTCGCGCATTGCTAGCGAGGACTACCCAATGGCGAATCCCCGTCCCTTGTAAACAATTTGGCAAGTATTCGCGCAGAATTTCAACCTACTCTTCCGACATGGCATGACGCAAAATGAAGTCATAAATTGTTGAATCACTGCGTCAAGAAGTGATTCGGTAATTATGCAGTATGGCTTTTCCGAAGAACGACGGGAAATTTTTTTTCCCCATGTTGTTTGTTCCATTATAGTAAGTCGGGGGAGGAGGCTGACATTAGCCATTAATTCCATATGTTATGGGGTTTCGAAGAAAATAAGTTGTGAATTTTTTCGTATTTAAGACAAATTAAAATCAAATTCACAATGATTGGATTAAAACTTACACCAAAAGTGAGTTCTTACGTATTTTGAGAGAAGACATTGCGTCGAAGTAAAGAAATTTTTGCAACGAAAATTGTGAGTTTCAAATATTACATTATAAATATGAAAAGATTCACAAAATGAGTTGTGAATTTCTTCAAGTTGAAGAAAATTTTAATCGAATTCACGACAATTATGTTAAAATTTACACCACAAGTGAGTTCTTATGTATTTTGAGAGAAAACATTGTGTTGAGTTTTCTACCGAAATACGTAAGAACTCACTTTTGGTGTAAATGTTAATCTAATCATTGTGTATTTGATTTTAATTTGTTTTAAATACGAAAAAATTCACAACTCATTTTGTGCATTTTTTTGTGTTTACAATTTTTTGTGAATGCATTTGCATTCACAGATTTTGATGTGAATACATTTGCATTCACAGATTTTGATGTGAATTTTTTTTAATTCACAAGATTTTTTGTCAATATTCACATTTTTTGTGAATATCCACAATTTTTTCTGTGAATTCATTTGCATGTTCAGAATATTTGTGAACACAATTGTATTTGTATGCATGCATGTGAATACAAGTAAGTGAAATATGAATAAATTTGTATTTATATTCACATGAAAATCACGATGTGAATAAATTCGTATTCGTATTGATAAACAGAATTACGCCCAAGGAAGAATAGAAATTTCGACACTTCTCGACATGGATCTTTTTCAAGATTTTCATTGGCCCTTATTAAGGCCACAAGAATTACCAACGTAGTACAATTGTATAATACTTCATACTCCCCAATAAAGGCGTCGAAATATTTGAAAATTCTCTATTTTATCACGTGTTTCCGCGAACTTCAAAACCCTATAATTTATGGAATTAATGGAAAACGTCAGCCTCCCCCGACGGAATATCACTCATTATAACGGACTAATCAAGTCCACGGTGAAACAAATTTTTCCCCGTCGTTTTTCGGAAAATTTCTCGTACTGCATAATTACCGATTATTCTATCGCGACATATTTTCAACTGGATACACCTACCTAAGTGGGTCAAAACGGTATACATTCCGAAAGAAAGAGTTTTCAAGCTATCCATCTCAAATTTTGACACAACATTGAAGTTTGCATCGTTGGAATGCAACGAAAATATTTCCTCTTTCCTATCGTCATATTTTTTTAGCATTTTCGAGAAACCTTTTTAAAAATTTGTTACCAACAACAGCACGAAAAAGATTTGAGATTACGATGAAAATAAAGAAATGAAAAATAAAAAGGAATTTTCGTTGCATTCCAACGATGCGAACTTGAGCACCATATTTTTCACGCCATTGTTTATCTTGCTATGTATTTTCTGTTCTTCGCGAGTGCTTCGATTTGACATTTAAAAAACAAGACCGGTTGGCGTATTTTAACCATCGAAAAAAAATCGCGAAAATCAGCTATTTTTCGACCCTTTGCATTGTGATGATCCCTTAAGGGGTCTTCTCACTTTAGACGCTAAAATGGCTAATGTCATGATTTTTTTTTGATACACACTTCGATACATTGAAATACACTTTCGAAATACATTGAAAAAAAATATATCTATTCAAGTCACTATTTATATACAAAAACGGTAGTTAAAAAAATGTCCTAAAAAAATGGTAGGTCTGCGCTGTTGATGAAATCTCGGAGATGGATCATCCGAAACGAAAAATTCAAACGGATTTAGATTCAGTATATTAATGGATATAGCGCACATCATACGATTTTTTATACATGCAAAAATAACAAAATGGCTAAAAATGTTCAAAAAAAAAAAACAAAACAAAAAACGTGGTTTACACCGTTTTTGGCAAAAAAATATTAAATATCAAAATGTAAAAAAAGTCTTGATATGCGCTATAGCTATAGTTGTAAAGAATATGTCGTTAAAATTTCATAAGGCTCGGTTCAGTAGTTTCGAAGATTTCATCAACGAGCCGTCGAAAAACGTTGTTTGGAGAAAAACGCGTTCAAAGATTGTTTAGGTTACATAAATACATAAACTTTCTTCTTAATGTATTTCGAAAGTGTATTTATTAAGTGTAACAATTTTTATATCAATATCCATAATATAAACCTATAAAAAAATCATAAAAATAGCCTTTTTAGCGTCTAAAGCAAGAAGACCCCTTAAGCTGGAGGTTCCACCGCCCAACGTCGTGAAAAAAAATTATCATCCGCCGGCGTCCATATTTATGTTTTTCTGTATTTTTCGGTGATTTTTTTAAAGGATCTCATTATACCAGGTGTAGAAGTATGAAACCGGAATTTCCCTATAGACGGTGCTAGCCATCAGTTAAGGGACCGTAAGACCGCTTCTGCAGCGCCATCATCTCCCTCTAACAGCTGACGAAGATTTTCAACACACAACAACCCAAGTTCCCTACACCGGTATATTTTTCTACAACTTTAAACATGTCGAGTTTCGTGCCTACGAACTACGATTTGCGGACAGCGTTGGTTTTCTGTTATCATTTGAAGTAAACTGCTGCAGAATCGAATCGAATGCTTGTAGAAGCTTACGGTGAACATGCTCTTGGTAAAAGACAGTGTTTCGAGTGGTTCAAAAAATTTCAACCAACAATCGTGTAATTTTTACAAAGAAATCCGGTTTCATACTTCTACACCGAGTATGTACCTTTGTGTTTAAAAAAATGCGTTACTTTTTCACCAACAGTTTCCCAGAATAAATTGAAATTCGGCCATTTTTTTCGGGCCTCTAGGTGAACATAGCTCCTTGAAACGCCAGCTCGTTGTAAAACTTCGGTACGTATTTTCCGCCGTGTTTTCGTACATTCGAAATTTTCCGTGAAATCGTCGAAGCTCTACTGACCTTGGGTACAGCGAAAACTTCTTCCTTGTCGTTGGTGGAATTCGCTTGCGACGGTCTCGGCAAGAGTTTGGTCGGATGTAAGGCAGGTGCGGTGAGATCGAGACCCGATGGTCTGCATTGCAACAATATGTGCGATTGGCTCGGCTGATTCGTCGATACCGTTACGACGGGTTGCCCACTCAGATTCTGCAATCGTTCGACATCTATCGTTACATTACGCAAACCTATCGTGCCTGCGTACACGAGTTCCAGTCATAGCTTGGAAATATTTGAAAATAAGTGTGCATATGCGAACGCACGCGTTCGTATATCTTCCGAAATATTTATGACGAGGTTTGCATCGCATTGGAAAAATTGCCGTTGGTATTGCTCCGTTATCTTGTTCGTCGGTCGTTGGCAACGAGTCGCTCGAAATTTTTCTTTTTCCAAATGCTCGTCAGAGATTCACGTTGCATTCCAACGCTGGTACGACCATACATATTTTAAAACCCATTTCCAATCAAACCTGAGCTTTCTCCGAGCCTCATTCACACTAGTTTGTTTACCTTGAATTCGCTGTTGCGAAATTTGCACTGTTGAGCATTGAAATTTTGTACGGGGGCCGAGAATTTGTAGCCCTGCGGCGATTGCTGAACAATTTTGAACGACTCGTTGATCGGTTGTTGTTGCTGCTGCTGCTGCTGTTGGATAACAACGGAGGGCAATGGTCTTATGGCACGTGGTTGGGTTTGCTGGTTCGTCGAAACTGCCTGCCCGTAATTCGATGTCCCGGTCACGTGATTCGTCATTTGTTCGCTTCCCACTTGACTCACATCGCCGAGGGCATTCATCTCGACCGGATTAACGCTCGAATTCAATTGGACCGTTTGCAGATCGATGGAGAATTGCTGTTGCGTCTGCTGCTGCTGCTGTTGTTGCTGTTGTTGATAACTGATAACCTGGGCATTGTGATGGTACGAGTTTTGTTGCTGTTGAGCTCGTTGTATGACGCGATTCGCCCGTGCCGACGATCTGCTGTTCCGTGGCTTTTCCCTCATCGACGAGACGACCTGTTGACTCGTGATGGACCCGGCCTCGTAACTCTGCCGAGTCCCGTTATTGTAATTGTCGCTTATATTTCTGGAGAAAAAAAGCAGAAGAATGTGTGTGTCAAACAGGGTGCGTTTAGTGGCTTCTGCCATTTTGAACACGTGTTGCGCGATTGTTTTTTTCTTTATTTTCACGGTTCGAAAGGACGTCGGAACTCGGATGACGTTGAATCGATCGACTCGTGTTTAATGTCAAGTGATTGACGTTTCATGACCAATGGCTCACGTTACTTGATAGAAAAAAAGCTTCGACTATTATATTTTATGTACGATTTATTATAAATTATCTCTTTACAATTATATATATATATATATATATGGTAAATATTCGGAAGTGGGGCTCCTGCTAGAATCAGACTGATTTTCTTCAAGGGTTCAAACGAACCTAAACAACCCCAAACAGCCCTAAACAACCTCAAACAAACCCAAACACAAATTAGCCTGATTCTAGCAGGAGCCCCACTTCCAAATGTTTACCATATATCTATATATATGTTACAGTTTTAACGCGTTTTCCTTAGTAAAGCCTAGTTCTTACTAAACGCCTTCGTTGCCAGAAGTTTTTCCTGGTAAAAACTAAAATTTCGTGATAAATAAATTTAAATATCAGTTTAAAGTCGTATCCAGGTGATTTGGACATATAAATTACAGTTGAAACGCGTTCTTCTTAGTAAAAACGAGTTCTTGCGAAACAAAAAAACTGGAAAACTTGGAACTAGCCAACAAATTTGCTATGAAATTTTGACTATTTCGACCACTTTTAATGCTAGTTTAATCGTGGGCAGATTTTTCCTTCTATTTTGTTCATAATTAAAAACGCTTTTTTGCTTGTGGTGAAAAAAATGTTTTTAATTATGAACAAAATAGAAGGAAAAATCTGCCCACGATTAAACTAGCGTTACAAATGGTCGAAATAGTCAAAATTTCATAGCAAATTTGTTGAAAAAAAATTAAAAGTGTCAGACCTTTTGAAATCAACGCTTTTTTCCTGATACTAAAAAAAAGATTATTTTTAATTATGAATAAAATAGAAGGGAAAATATCCCCGCGATGAAACTAGTCTTAAAAATAGTTTATATAGTTAAAGTTTCCTAGCAAATTTTTTGAAACAAATTAAACGTGCCCCACTTTTTGAAAAAAACGTTTTTTTTGCTTGTGATGGAAAAAAAAATGTTTTTAAATTATGAAAAAAATATAAGAGAAAGTCTGCCCAAGATCAGCCGAGCGTTAAAAATATTTAAAAAAGTCAACGTTTCTTAGCAATTTTTTTGAAAAAAATTAAAAGTGTCCGACCTTTAGCAATCAACAATTTTTTGCTTTAAGCGGTAAAACGGTATAGAAGATGAGTATCGTAAAATTTTTAATATTTTTTATCAAAAAGTACACTAAAAAACAAACATTTTGAATTAAAAAAAACTTTATTTGGTCCATTTTTCGCAAAGTTATGGGCACTTGAAATAAAAGACATCGATTTTTTTCGAATTTCGAAAAAAAATCATATCTCGTAAATGTATCGATGAAAAAATTCGAAAAAAAACAATGGAAGTTCTTTGAACAGGTACAACAGAAAAAAATTTGAGCCAAATAAAAATATATGAGATGCAAAAGTGGTTGAGTTCAGCTGGAATACCTCATATATATATACGTCAAGTGAGACCACAACTATTAGCAGTACAATTATTTTCTAACCTATCAAACTTAGGGGAACATTTTTCCTGCAAGACTATGGTTCGCAGGGGCGTCATCGAATGGTGGCTACGAGGTTCATCCAGGTGGAGGCGCTTCAGAAATGTCAAGGTCACCGAAATAAAAAAAAATGGAACTACTATTTATCCTTTTTTGAGAATTTCATCAAGGAACTAAAAACAAGTTCACGCGCCAAATGTTAAGATAATCAACCAAGATTAACCATTTAAAAAAAACGATAAAAAAGAAGTTCAAATATTTTGTCTAGAATTGACTAAAGAAGCGTTGCAAACACTTACTCCTATAAAAGGTGCCCAAAGTGATGGTCACCATTTTTAACGCACGCTTGCAATCTGATTCGCATCGGTTGTATTGTCTTATCAACCACGCGTCAGTCTGTATTAACGAACAGGCTCTAATGATTCTTCCTTGCATATCTTGCGCCGTAGTCGGTAACTATGGTTGCAATAAATTGTTGCTCGGTGAAAAATTTGCCAATCGTTGGATCGGGGACTTTGAGAGACATGGTTGTACGAAGAAGTGCCGACTACTGCGCAATATATCCCAAGGAACAATAATTAGAGCCTGTTCGTTAACTGTCGTCATTGATAAGACAATACAATCAATGCGGATCTGATTGCAAGCGTGCGGTGAAAGTGACGGTTTCTATGAGCACCATTTGTAGGAGTAAGTATTTGCACCGTTTTTAAAAAAATCTATTCTAGGCTACAAACATTGGAATTTGTTTTCTTATCGATTCTTTGTACTAAATCTTGATCGGTCATCTTAAAATTTGGTTTGTGAACTTATCTTTGGTTCCTTGATAAAATTCGGAATTCATTTCTAAAAATGGGATTGCTATTTAGCCATTTGGAAAGAAAAAAAAACAAATGTGTGTATACACACACACGTTTTTTTTACTTTATCAATTTACGAATTAAAAAATTTGCTACGAGTTAACGACCATTCTCCACTTCTTTGTGAAAAATAATCAAAGGGGTATTAAAGTTCATTATCAAAATATTTATATTTACGATTACTTTTCTCCTCGTCACAAGAAATTTCTATGAAATTGATATTTCACTAGAACATTGATGTATTTTAAAGATTTTGTTACCGACTTTGATCGAATTTCAATTATTTGTAAACTTCGCGGAACTGTATCTCCCCGCTTAAAAAAACTTTTGTTTAAACATTTTTTCGGAATTCCACATGGCATTAGGAAACGAAAGAAGCTCAAAAATTGTTTCTTTTGCAATATAACTATTGAGCCGAGTACCGTAAACGCAAATTGAATTTTTTTGTAGTATTTTCGAGATTTTCTCTTCGGAAAATAACGTTCAAACACTGAACAAAAATGGTACAGATTTTATTTCTGCCGCGTGAGGAATTCCCGAGTTGCTGCGGTTTGAAGCCAGCAACGTCGAGCAAGGTTTACAAAATTCGTACATCGAAATATGCGAGAATAGGTGAAGACCGTTTTTCGCATTGCAAAAAAGATACAACTTTATACTAATTCCAAAAAAAAAACAAATTTATATGAATTCCAAAAAATAATACAAATTTGTATTAAGGGGTTACCCCCACTTGCGATTTTGAAAAAATCGATTTTTTTTTATTGCATTTTTTTGAAGTATAAGTTTCTGAGAATATGTCCTGAAAATTTCAAGTCGATCCGAACAAAATTGACTGAGATACGAGCGTTGAAAGAGAAGAATCCGTGAATTGAAGAACTGAAATGGAAACTTTAAACGCGTTTTTCTCAAAATGGCATTTCTGAAGTCGGTGACCAAGATTACTCGAACACTAATGAACCGATCTTCTTGAAATTTTGCAGGCTTATTTAATACATAAAAATGTAGTCTTTAATCGTTCGATGTATTTTTTCGAAAACAAATGGCCGTTTTATAGCCAAAAAACGGCCGTTTTTTTTCGTTAAAATCGAACCATTAACTTTGACTGTCCGCCATTTTGTGAAAAATGAATATTTTTTAAAATCCTTCGATTAAAGACTAGTTTATACTTATATTTGACTAAATCCATCCGCATTTTTTTTTCAGATGATCTACTTCGCCGCAATGTTGGTCACCGCAAACCGTGTATATAAAAACATTATTTCATTGACGGCCATTTGCCACTAAACAATGTAATATTTTTCAATAAGAAAATTACTGAAAGTTCTTCAAGATGTGTTCTTTAAGATGGTATATTGATCGATTAAAAAAGTTTTGTAGTTTTCTTTAAAAAAATTCATGAAAAAGGCCTTTTTTTGCGCTACAAGTGCGGGTAACGCCTTAATGTAAAAAATAATACAAATGCATATTAATTTAAAAAATAATACAAATGTATATCCATTTGAAAAAATAATACAAATGTATATTCATTTGAAAAAACAATACAAATGTATGATATTATTATAAAAAATGACAATTCGCATCAGGGCTGTAGAAAAATCGCTTATGAAGCGATGAAGACTCACACACTGTTCCGGTAAGCTCCGGAAGCTTCGGACTGCATCTGAGTATAAATTTTGGCCGTGTACTGAAGATTCTGCAAATCCGACGTTTCTTGTTGTCTCCGTTGCGTCTGGTCGTCACGAGAATTTTGTTGATTCGCCTGATTGCTCTGTTGACTAGAGACCGTTATCGCCGAACTGTCGTTCATCTGACCAGCTTGATTATTGGCGTTGACGTTATTGCCGTTGTTGGTGATCGGTTGCATGAGTTCGAGATCGGAATAATTGCTGGAGTTGAGGCCACCGGAACGGAACATGTCCTCCTCTTCGGGTACCGAGGGCAATTTCGAGTTCAAAAACTCTTGGAGTGGCTCAAGGGTGTCCATGAAGTCGTCGAGATTTGGCTGAAGAGGCCCCAGACTCGGTTGTATGAAATCGGCGAGACTGGCGCCTCTGGCTGTCGAAACATTGCTCGTCATTCATAATGTTTCGATAACGTTCGATACGTTTTATCGAAAAGATGATCACGTTTGGGTATTCCTTTCGCACAGGGCCGTATTTTCTGGGGTACGAGCAGGGCCGTATTTTCTGGGGTACGAGCAGGGCCGTATTTTCTGGGGTACGAGCAGGGCCGTATTTTCTGGGGTACGAGCAGGGCCGTATTTTCTGGGGTACAAGCAGGGCCGTATTTTCTGGGGTACAAGCAGGGCCGTATTTTCTGGGGTACAAGCAGGGCCGTATTTTCTGGGGTACAAGCAGGGCCCTTCTGAATCGTCGGTAAATTACCATAGCGCTCGACCCTTCGGGGTTAATTTTTTTTTAAATTCATTAAAATTGGTATATACATTATTACAAGTCTTACAAGGTATTACAAGAAAGTTTCAATTTCCGGTTGAAAATGGTCAGAACGACGAAGCAGCACCCACAGACTTAGCAACGTCGCGAGCAACAGCTGATGCGTTTGACGAACATAACCCAGCTTTGTTTTGAAATTAATTTGAATAGATTTGAACGTTTTGGATTTAATTAAAAATCAGGACACCAGGACGATCATCGGCCAATCGCTTTTCGCAGCAAAATAAAAAACATGGAAAAGTACCAATCTCACGAGGATCCGGAAAATACAAAGGCTGATTGGAACTTATGGTCGAGAACAACGTGTCCGTCATCAGCTCCATGTAATCCTCATCGACCATCATGCTGTGAACACTTTCCGAACCGGAGAAACCGCTCGAGCCCCCGTAAGAGTTTCCAAGACCCGCACCGAAGCCCCCGGATGAACACATGCCGCTGTCCCAGTCCAGCATGTCCATCGATTCGAGCTACGGAAGTGGAAAAACCAACGGAAAGAATATTGAGGTATTCGCGGAGGACCGTACTTCCTAGGGGCATAAGCAGGGCCCTTCTGAATCATTGGTAAATTACAGTTAAACTTAAGGGGTCTTCCCACTTCAGACGCCAGAAAAGGCTATTTTCATGATTGTTTTTTTTTGATAGGTTTATATTGTAGATATCCATATAAAAGTTGTTACACTTAATAAATACATTTCCGAAATACATTTAAAAAAATGTTTGACGTATTTATGTAAGCCGAACAAACTTTAAACGCGTTTTCTCGAAATAACGTTTTTCGACGGCTTGTTGACAAAATCTTAACCATTTTAAAATTAAAAGATTAAAAAATTTCAACCACATATTCTTTACAACTATAGCTATAGCGCATACCAAGACTTTTTACATTTTGATATTTAGTATTTTTTGACCAAAAACGGTGAAAAACACGTTTTTGTTTGTTTGTTTTCGAACATTTTTAGCCATTTTGTTATTTTTGCATATATCAAAATTCGTATGACATGCACTATAGCCATTAACGTTCTGAATCTAAAAGCGTTTGATTTTTTTTAATTTCGAATGATCCATCTCCGAGATTTAATCAACAGCGCAGACCTACCATTTTTTTAGAACATTTTTTTACCTACCATTATCGTCTATAAATAGTGACTTAAATAGTTTATTTTTTTTTTCAATGTATTTCGAAAGTGTACGCATTAAGTGTAACAACTTTTATCTCAATGTCTATAATATAAACCTATCCAAAAAATTCTTGAAAATAGCCTTCCTTAGCATCTAAACCTGAGAAGACGCGTTAATAAAAATAAGTCACGATCTATTATTATACCCAGCCATAAACTGGAATAAAACATTTCCCGCTCATTTCGGAGATTCGGACATTTTTACATTTTCTCTGAACAATCGCGACTACGAAAATTGTTTCTATTGTCGTTACGGAATCTTCAGAATTTTTACTCGCGCTGAGCGGTTCAAACCAGGCCTCTAGATTTATTTAGTGTATAAATGATTAGATAGAAATGTGGCCAGCGTGTCATCACCATAAAGTCTCGTATAAATGGGACGATTTTTACAGTGGTAATTTTGATGAATTACGAAATTCGATATAAATCTTTCTAACTTTATTGTCTAAAATATGACCTTGAATGTTTTTGAAATTAAAAATAGTATTTTTTGAATGCAAAATGTCGTCATTTTTTCGGAAAACCCAATCCTTTTTTTCCAAAGTCTACCATTTAATCGACTTTCAACATTTCTCACTTTTTCTCGGTGTGGTACTGAAGTTTGCATAATTGGAATGCAACGAAAATATATTTCTTTCGTATTCCCTTATTTTTTTTACGCACATTAAGGGCTACGAAAGTCGCCGAAACATTTTTGAGAATCCTTAAAACTTATAACCAAAAGTTGCAAAAAAAAAAGATTCTGGAAAATAGTAAAAATAAAGAAATTTTTAAAAAATGAAGAAAATTTTTCGTTGTACTTCAAACTTTAACACCATTTCTTGGTCCATATTCTGCGTATGAGAGTTGACAAAAGAAAAATCTTCGTTCGTTATGAATTAGTTTGAAATGTTACCAGTATACTGGGGTCGCAGTTGATTGGTAAATATTATGGTCGCGAAATGAATACTAATAACAATAATAATCAAAACGGAGTGTCTCCTCGTCCGGTTAGCGGACGAGGGAGCGTATGTTATTCGTCCGGATAGCGGCTCAGTTCACGCCGTAGTATTTCTAGACGTACATATTATTGTGATTCGTGTAAGCTAGTATCCGGACTAATAACATATATATATAATATTCCGGATAGAATGTGTTAAATTGTTAATCAATCTTTCCGGAAGAATATCTTACACGTAGTCATCCGAAGAAAATCTTTATAATTTTGTTTGGGTTTGGGTTGGTTGCTTGTGTTATGGTTTGTTTGGTTTGGGTTGGTTAGTTGTGTTTGGGTTTTGGTTTTTGGTGTGTTTATTTGGGTTTGTGCTGTTTGGGTTGGTTTGTTTGCGTTTATTTGGTTTGGGTTGGTTGGTTTTTGTTTGGGTTTGGGTTTTTTTTTCTTCGGTTGGTTGGTTTTGTTTGGGGTTTTTGGGTCGGTTGATTCTTGTTTGGGTTTGGGTTGGTTTTGTTTGGGGGGTTTTGGGTCGGTTGGTTTTGTTTGGGTTTGGGTTGGTTGGTATTTGTTTGGGTTTGGGTTTTCGGGTTGGTTGATTCTTGTTTGGGTTTGGGTTGGTTTTGTTTGGGGGGTTTTGGGTCGGTTGGTTTTGTTTGGGTTTGGGTTGGTTGGCATTTGTTTGGGTTTGGGTTTTTTTTTTGCTTGGTTGGTTTTAGTTGGGTTTCTGGGGTTGGTTGGTTTTGTTTGGGGTTGTTTGGGTTTGGGTTGGTTGATTTTGTTTGGTTTTGGGTGTGTATTGTTTGGGTTTGTTTTTGAAGTGGTCTGTTTGCGTTTGGGTTTGGGTTGGTTGATTTTGTTTGGGTTTGGGTTTGTTTTTGAAGTGGTCTGTTTGCATTTGGGTTTGTTTGGGTTTAGGATTGTTTGTTTGGAGCGTTGTACACGGTGAAATTAGCCGCTATCCGGACAAATAACATACGCTTATTCGTCCGATAACCGGACTGGATAAAATGACAAGTTAAAAATGATCAGGGTACCGGGGATATTTGGGACTTCCAAGCGGTCGAACGAATAATCAAAATAAAATGCAGAATGGATCAACTTTGTCATAGTCCACCAACCGTTAAACGAGAGCTTATACAAAACAAAGAGAAGGAGAAACAAAAATATTCTCACCATATCCGTACCATCCTTGTTCGTCCATCCAAGGATCTTGTTCCTGTAGAACATTCGCCATTTCTTGTACTCCGCTGTGACGGCGGCGAGTTTTCTTTTCCAATATTTACCCTCCAGTACAACGGCCTGTCCAAACAACAATTTATCATTTCTACACAGCACTGTAATTATTCGTCATTATCAAACGCTGGAGTTAAGTTACAGACATAGAGCTAGATTTGGGAATGAGCATTCTTATCTATCGACCTACACGTTTATCTAATCGTGAGAACTTTTGGAAATTTCCATCGCTTTATATTTCATTCCTCCATTGAAAAGAATTTTGTCTTCTTGCTAGCGAAAAAAACGTATTTTCAAATAGAAACAAATATTCGCCAGAAGGAAAAACAGCAACATTGAACAAATGGCTGATAATCCAGGCTAAGCATAGCAAACAAATGTATAAAAAATTGAGATATCGAGAAAATGTCAGGAATTGCTCACCTCTGGCTTGTTGTGAGTATCGACGTCGAGTGGCGAAGCGAATTGGCACACAAGTGTATTCTGCTTCAGAATAACTGAAACCAAACGAACGAAAGATTGCAATCGTGCAAAAATAATATCACGACAATCGGCGATTTTGAGAAGTCAGCGACGTGATAGTTAAGGGCTTACATCTTGTTTAAATTTTATCATATTGAAGTTTGTATCGTTGGAATGCAACGATTTTTTTTCTGATTGCAAGTTTTTCTTTGGCAGATCAAAGCTTTGGTAGACTTTATTTCAGGGTCTTCATTAGAGAGCTGCAACCTAAATCAGGGTTGTTACGCATTATTGACTCCGAAATTCCCTAATTCTTCCAGGTTTTGCAAACGACCCAGATTAGGGTCAAACAAAGAACACTTTGTTTTCATCAAACATATATTTTCTTAAGGATGTTGAGTCCCTATGAAACATGTTAAAGTTAATTGTTCAATAAATAGCTTCTTAATCGTCATGAAATTTTTACACGACCCCTGAATACTTCATGTAAAAACATACCAAATTTCCAGAATTCTATCATCATTACTTCAACCTCCTTAAGGGTTGAAATAAAAAATGATAAGAAAATTCTGAAAATTTGGTATGTTTTTGTATGAAGTATATAAGAGGTCGTGTTAAAATTTCACGACGATTAGGAAGCTCGTTATTAAAAAATTAACATTTTGTTAAGAACAATTTTTAAAAGAAATAAAAACAAATTTATGAATAAACTTCGTTTTGTTTCCGTTGCTTTCAGTATATTGTAGATATAAAATTGAGAGGTCAAAAAAAAAAACTTATTGCAAAGTTACATCAGTTTCCCCAAAACAACATTTAATTTGTGAATATTAATTGCTTAATAACGAGCTTCCTAATTGTCGTGAAATTTTTACACGACCTCTGAAATACTTCATACAAAAACATACCAAATTTTCAGAATTTTATCATCATTTGGGATTTGGGACTCAACATCCTTAAGTTAAAGACCACAAGTTGAGTCTCGTTTCAACCATGCTAGTATTTGTAAGCGTTGCAAACTGTACGGGAAAATCGATATGCGTAGGAGTAGCAATGAATCATTTTTGTTAAAAATGAAGCATACCATTTTTAACCGACTTGAAAAAACAAAGGAAATTCTAAATTCGATTATTCTGCTGAAAAATTATGAATAACTGGATAACATAATGTAGATCGAATATATAGAAATGGTAAAAATTGAAATAATTTTATTTTAAAGCTGAAATTCGAAAAATAATTTCATGTAAAGTAAAAAAAACATTCAAAGCCAATACAGAACCTATTTTTTACTATAAACAGACATTTTTATGCTATTGACAATATATAAAAAAATAAATATAAACACTTATCTATAATAATAATGATGTGGTTGTGTATCGACAGATCGAATGCAAATGTATAGAGCTTCGCAGTGAATTAGTTTTCATTTTTTTTTAAATTTTCTATGTTTGCCACTGACACAACGTTTTTCGTATATAATGAAGAATAATATAAATATTAAAAATATACGAAAATATTTTTTTTTATACTGTTGTTTTTTTTTGTCAAGTCGGATTCATTTTTCGTAATTCTAGCAAAAAATAGTTTTTTTTGGGGGGGTTTTCCCGGTTTTCCACATGCGTAACAACCCTGTAAATCTATCGAAAAACAACTTTGGATAACAATAAAAATGAAGATAGAGGAAATAAAAAACAAATTTCCGTTTCACTCCAACGTTGCAAACTTCAACGGCCAAAATTTTTTGAAAATATCGATTCCGACGGATCCTCAAAATAAAGCATTGCGAAACCATTCTCTGATAATTTCAAGTCGACCCGTAGAAAATTGAGGGAGTAATGGGCGCTTATCGGTAAGTTCCACGAACCGCCGAACTTTGAATGAACTTTTCTCAAAACGTCTCTATCCAAATCGGTGACCATCATATCTCTAAAATCACTACGCCGATCAGCTCCAAATTTTTATTGTTTTTATTTCAATATCAAAAAGCAATGCTTGAGCGAAGGAATTTTTTTTTACTCAAAACCCCATATATTATTAAATCTTCCGTCCAAGCACTGCAAAATTTCCTGCAAAAACTCAATGCGTTTGACTTTTTTTAATTTCACGTTATTTCTGTCCAGCGTTCTACACGGGCCACTGAATTTACCAAAATTTAGGAATATTTTACAATTAAAAAACGGCAAAAGATACTCAAAACCATAATCTTCGATGTCAAATAATTTTTTTTGCAAAAAAACCGCACGTTTTTCCAAAAAAAAGTCCCAAAAATGTCTCTTTTTTCCTACCACGAGTCAAGTGTACCGCGTTAAGGGTGAAGGATTGCTCACCGTTCCGCAGTAAAGCGAGGCGTAAGAAAAAAGAAAAACCGGATGAAACAAACGCTCGGCGTTGCCCCGGGAGAAAAATCGTCCCGATCGGCGGAAGACTACCCTCCGGTCACGCTGACACCGTCAATCGTGACCAACAGATCGCACAACCACGACACGATCGGGAGTGTTCCTATACCGACTTTCCGACGACGCATCTTGCCGCGAAATGGCGAAATTTTGGGGAAGAAAAATCAAACCGTCGCACCAACCCCTTTGGCGTCAAAAATTTTAAAAACCCCTCCCTCCAAAACTCCCCGAACGACAAAACAAACTTCCTAAATTACTGAATAAAACGAATTCTCGTTGCGCCCTTGTGTCGCGAGTTCGTTGATTTTCTCGTACTGCAAAGAATTTGTAAAAAAAAGTTCTCCGGCAAAAAGTTGCCCCGTTTCGTTTTTATATTTTTTGGATTCGTTGATAACACGAAATATGTTTTCGGCAAAAATATACTGTTATTATTCGCATTTCTAGTCCTCCGCGAATGATGAGAAATCAATTGGTAAAAGTTCTCATTGAACCGTATAGACGAGGAAATACACGTTGCGCTCTCGTTAAATCCACGAACGTTTCGTACAGAGCCTTGGAGTAGGACTGAGGTGTTTTAATAACGCCCATATCGCTGCCTCCTCTCGCCCCCCCCCCCCCCCCCCCCGAGTATTTAGTCGTTGTGTATAGTCATCAATCGTCAACCAACACCACTATATAGATAGGATAGTATATAGATGTGTGGGCTCGATATAAGTTAGCGGAGCGAGAGGGGAACGAGAATGTCGGTATATAGAAATGGAAAGCAATACACATGTATATATATATATATGTGTGTGTGTGTGTGTGTGTGTGTGTGTGTGTGTGTGTGTGTGTGTGTGTGTGTGTGTGTGTGTATGTATGTATGTATGTATGTATGTATGTATGTATGTATGTATGTATGTATGTATGTATGTATGTATGTATGTAAATCTACTTATATAAATGTATATTCTCATATATATATATATATATTTATTTATATGCACACACACCCATATACGTCGTATACTTAATCTCACGAGTGCTCCGCGTGCAGGTTATTCGTGTTTGCTAATCTATCAACGTTATCAGCAATACAGACGAAGCACGGGCAAACTCTTTTTCCCTGCCGGACCAGTTGGTACGGTTGTCTAACTCCCTTGACTTCCCATTTGCAATTTTATTTCTTCAATTTTAACTCGCTTCTAATCGCTGATAAAACATCACTTTCGAGTTCCAATTCATTTTGTATTCGGCGTCGTTCGATTTGGCGTTTGAAGCTGGAGAAATCTCGTGTAGACGAATACGAGGGTGTGTCCGAAAAAAAACAACTCATGTCTCTTCAAACGATAGTAGTAGTAGTATTGAGTTTTACTTGCACAACTTTTTCGCAAAGCTTTTTACAAGTTTCAAACGATAGTATTAAAATCGGAGTGAATAAGAAACTCGTGTCAAATTTGAGCCCTGTAACCCAAGTCTGAGTGTTAGCGTGCTTTCTCTATAATTTGAATAACTCGTATGGTGCAGGAATCGCAGATTGAAGGTGAACTTATTATTACAACGATAGAACTGCTGTACAAACGGTGTATACGAACTCTCGAGATCTAATGAACGGAATTACTTGAAATGTGGTACACCCTTTTAGTGTAATAGTAGGTTAGATCGATCGACGTTTTTCTTGAAAAAAATTTCGTCACTTGTTAACGATAATCGTGCCATTTTTTCTCGAAAAAAAAAGCGCTACAAAATTGAAACATTTTTTTTCACGATTGAAACTCGATAACAAAAAAAAGCATGGTCAAGTCTTAGCCAATATTATGTATTTTAAGGAAAGAAGTGTTTTCTTTTGTTTCAGATCAATCGGGTGGCCAAAATCGCGTACACCGTTAGGACCCTCACGTTTAAAGGTCCTTTACGAGATTGTTTACGACTTCTTTAATTATTAATGGTTTTTTAACGAAATTTGGTAAATTTAAAAAATCGACGATCGTCAACGACTCGTATTTATTGTGAATAACCCGTTCGATTCTGAGGCTTCAGCTGGACCGTTTAAGCTAAGTGTCGGCTGCCAAACGTCGCGAAAAACATATGTCATCATTTGCCGGCGGCCATGTTTTTGTCGTTTTTCTGTATTTTTTGGTGATTTTCCTTAAAGGATCTAAATATATGCACCTTTGTGTTAAAAAAAATGCATTTCTTTTTCAACTTGTTTGCCAGAAAAAAAAATCGGAATTACGCCTTTTTTCTCGGGCCTCTAGGTAGATGTAGCCCCTTAAGCCCGATAGGGGATAATTAGTGTTTGCTACAATACGCTACACGGATACGACGATAAAAGAGATAAGATTCAGTGATGGGGGGCATGTCCCGGGATGAAGAGATAGTACTTCTGATCGACTTAAGGTGGTTCGGAAGAAACAATTCAAATATCGACTAACGTTTCAGCCCCTATTTTTTGTGAGAACGAGATAATATGTCATTAACCATGTTGAAACAAAAAAAATTTAAGCCACTCCACCGTACCGTTTCCGAGATTTGAATGTCGAAAGTTGGCCTAAAATACACGCACTCAAACATAAACGCCGAAAGATTTACCGGAAATGATAACTTTACGTAAAATTTAATCGTTCGACCCAACACCAAAACTTCTTATTCGCATCTTCGATTAATACGGCATTCACCTGCAAAAATTGCAGCTGATCCACCGTGTAATTTATTCACAATAATAATTCATTAAATTTTGCTATGCGGCATCTGTCTCTCTCTCTGAACGGTGATCGGAGCGTCAGCTGTGATTGCTAGGGGAAATTCCTAGGCATTCCTAGACTTAACGCGTTACCCCCACTTGTAGCGCAAAAAAGGCCTTTTTCATGAATTTTTTTAAAGAAAACTACAAAACTTGTTCAATCGATCAATATACCATCTTAAAGAACACATCTTGAAGAACTTTCAGTAATTTTTTTATTGAAAAATATTACATTGTTTAGTGGCAAATAGCCGTCAATGAAATAATGTTTTTATATACACGGTTTGCGGTGACCAACATTGCGGCGAAGTGGATCATCCGAAAAAAAAATGCGGATGGATTTAGTCAAATATAAGTATAAACTAGTCTTTAATCGAAGGATTTTAAAAAATATTCATTTTTCACAAAATGGCGGACAGTCAAAGTTAATGATTCGATTTTAACGAAAAAAAACGGCCGTTTTTTGGCTATAAAACGGCCATTTTTTTTCGAAAAAAAAATCGAACGTTTAAAGACTACATTTTTATGTATTAAATAAGCCTGCAAAATTTCAAGAAGATCGGTTCATTAGTGTTCGAGTAATCTTGGTCACCGACTTCAGAAATACCATTTCGAGAAAAACGCGTTTAAAGTTTCAATTTCAGTTCTTCAATTCACGGATTCTTCTCTTTCAACGCTCATATCTCAGTCAATTTTGTTCGGATCGACTTGAAATTTTCAGGACATATTCTCAGATACTTATACTTCAAAAAAATGCAATAAAAAAGAAATCGATTTTTTCAAAATCGCAAGTGGGGGTAACCCCTTAAACATTCGAAAGAAAAAAATAAAAAATCGTTAAAATTGTCAGTTGGGCTTCCGGTTTTTCTTCCGAACTACCTTAACGCGAGGATTTTCTTCGCGGCTCTAATAACACCAGGATCCAATTTTGCGAAACAAAATCTTGATTCGTATCTACAATTGACGGAATTCTGTTCAGGAATTTGTTATTTGTGTGTACTCTATTATCAAGATTTTCTTTTCAAGGCAATCAATGTTCAATCTAACCGAATGAGAATGCTGTTGAAGTTTGCATCTGTGGAACGCAATCCAAGTTCTTTTTTACCTTTCGTTTTCTTTATCGAAGATCTTTTTTAATGATTCATATTTTAAATCACTAAATAAGTATCTTAAAAAATGGTCCAGAGATTGTTGTAGGCAAAGTCTGCCAAAAGAAATTAAACAAATTCAGAAATATTCATTTGCATTGCGTTCCAAGGATGCAAACTTCAACCTCATGAATAACATTCGTTGCCAAGTAATTACCAGATAAGAATTGGTAACTTACATTAATTTTTTTTTCTATTCGATCAACCGTCGGTTTATTAACGCGAAATAATTATAATTCTGCGGCGCATCGAAACGCGATATAATAATTTTATCTCAGAAATCAGGACCGTCGATGTTGCGTTTTAATTGAACACGATTTAATTGTCCATTGCGTAACGAACACTCGATAAAAATTGGGCACTTTTTTAAGCTTGTTGCTGCATCATTTTCGAACGGTGGGTGGAGAAACGAAGTTCCTGTGCTAATACATTCCGTGACGTCACCAGTGCCAACTTATTGTAGCAAAATATTAATGACGTGTACGACTGAATATTGCGAAAATTTTCAAATGTACGCTAGATAATCATAATTATTATTTACATATATGGTAATTTGAAGGAGTTAGGATTATTAGAAAATTAAATGTTGATGTTTAAAAATCCCATTAAAATTGTCACGGGCTTTGGCAACGAAAAGACGATTTGTAGCCTGTCGATTTTTTTCGGTAATATTGTTCTGTACACTATCCTGCCCACAATATTCGTTTTTTGGATCACTTTCTTCATAAATGCGAAATGTATGCGCGAGAAACTGAAATGGTAACGACGTTGCCCCGTACAACCAATGCGATCCAGTGGAGAATGATGTAAAGTTCAACATTCAATATTCAACAAACGAGTGCGAAAACCTCCGCACTCCTCTTGCCAGTATATTCAGAAGATATACCAATAACGATTACTTGAATTTTCATTAATATCTATTTACCCCAATATTTTAAAGCAACAATCTTAAGACTTTGAAATAGACTTTCTTGTTGTTGTTTTAGCCAACGAGACTCACATTGCATGTGCCAACATCGCCAAATCACGTTGTTCAGCCTTATCTTGTCCTTCCATCTCAGCCTGATGCCCTTGAAACGATTCCATTTTGGTGACGTCAGCTTCTGTCTGGAACAAATTCACCATTTCGTCATACCTCGATTGATACGCCGTTGTATGTGCAACGAATCGCATCTTTTTAAACAAAAGTACGAAAAAAAGCCACTGAACAGGTCCAGTTTTGTGGCAGGAATATTTTTCACGAGATTTGTAGATCGTTTTGATTTGATGGTTCTGCTCCTAGACACATTGTTTGGGTTAGTTTGGATTGTCGAAGAATTTCGTTTTAAATAAAGTACTTCGAGAGTTTATTTTCTATTTTTTTAAACTTTATTCTTTAATTCTTCATTAAGCGTTTGTTTTACTTTTGAAATAAGATTTTTTTTCTCAATTAGACATTCTCGAACTACAAGGAGCTTGGGAGCCTTGTTTTTTTTAAATCTTAATTGTTTTATTATAGTGGTAGTAGACTTTCTTTTCTCTTTTTTCTTACTCTAATTGTTTACCTATAGTGGCAGTAGACTTTATTTCCAAGGTATACCCTTTAAAGGGGTATACACATAGCCCTCACACTCTCTTCTCCTTTACATTCGTTTTTACAAATTAGGAATATATATTTTTGTTTTCGCAAAATTGTCTAAACTGGTTTTATCAATACCTCGATTTTTTTATATACGCATATAGCTCTCTGGCTGGCTTATTCTTCACTATTTTCTCTTATTTTTGTCTTACAATGAACATCCCCCAGGTGTTGTCCTTCGATTTTGTTGAAACTTATATATTTTATGAAGCATTGAAAACTACAGGACACGTGTTTTTTTTATCGGCGGAAAAACGGTTCTAAGGGGTGAAACCAGCCCTCGAAGAAAGGCATGCCAAGGCGTAATATTACAGTTTCACGCAGTCGACCGATCGCAATGAAACAAAAACGAAAATTCTTGTAATCCGCGGCGATGAAAAATCTACTAGAGAGTTATTGCAACAAAAAAATAATTAAGGTGTGAATAACCCCTATTCAAGGGCTGGTTTCACTCCTCAACACTGTTTTGCCACCGATCAAAAAAAAAAAAATGTGTCGCCTAGTTTTCAATGCTTCATAACATATGTAAGTTTCAACAAAATCGAAGGACGGTACCTGAGGGATGTTCCTTGTCAGTTTTTCCCGTTTCATTGTATTCCAGCACTTCTAGTTTTTCCATTACTTCCGCTCTGATTTCTGCCTTCACCCCTTCGCAGCCACAAATGTGTTCGAAGCTCGTCTCTTCTTTCCTACACATTCGGCAACTATTGCCTCCGCACCTCTCATTACCTTTCCCCCTACTTTCCCACACGTATTCCTTGGCCATAATTCCTTCGTTTCCCCAGTTAGCTCCATTATTCCCCATTATTTTTCCATTTAAGCGTTCCCTTTTCTGCTCCTATACTCTCTGCAGTACGTTGATTTGTCAATTCTGCACCATTGAATCTGGATTCTCCGGACCATTTTTATTTTAATCCCCCTTGCAACTTTTGTCTCCATTCTCCCCAACACCTCAATTCTTATTGCCTGCCGTATTCCTCCTTCGCCCACTTTCCCCATGGCAAGGTCCTCTCCCCACTTTGACGGGTGTCCGTTGATAATTCCTCTTGAGGGGGAAGGTGTACGACTTGATCCCATGAAGTAAGATGATAATTTTCAATACCGACGAAACTATTAACGCTATCTAGTGATATTGTTTGGTAAAATATAGCGCCCTGCATCCCCCCGCGTTAGCGAATTCATGATGGCGGTGTGAACGAGGCACTTGTTTTGACGGGAAAAAAATAAATATTTTGAGCTGTTGGTTGACTTTAAGCTTGACATTGACTTTAAGCTTAGGTAAGTTTAAGCTTTAAGGGGGGAGGTACCTTTACAAATGTCGAAAAATCGATTTTTTTCTTTTATTATTAAATGTTTGTGCACGTCTCGAGAATATCGTGTTAAAATTTTAAATGAAAATTCGGAGCTGTTCAGTAGTTACAGCCGTAATCGTGGAACAGCGTACCGACGCTTGGGCGCGCTGCATGCACAGTCGTGTGTACCGACGAGTCTGCGTACTCAACTGTTTCTAAAAGTGTCCACGGTCTTTTCGGAGCGTTTCGAGCTTTTTTCGTACATACTGTTGAGCTTTGTTTTGTTTCGAAAATTGGAGTACTCCAAAATTCACAGTGCTACGAAACTTTCTGAGCTGTGAAAAAATATTCTAAAATGGCGTCTTATCCAAAACAAACGAAATACGAAACGAGCCGATCTTCGAGACCTCCGAAACGGAAATTTTATGGAAAGAAGAAGTCACTTGAAGAAGACGAAAACGAAAGTGAAATAAACAAAGCAAGTGTTTGGAGTACGATATAAACATTATATAGGCGACGGAGACTCTAAAACCTTCAAGGCGATTTTGGATCAAAAACCTTACGGTGAGGATTTTAGTGTAATAAAAAACGAGTGCATTGGGCACATAAAAAAAAGAATGGGAAGTCGCCTCCAATCCGTAAAAAAAATGCATAAGCTCGGTGGCAAAGGAAAATTGACGGATGCCTTGGTAAAAAAGCTCACGACATATTACGGCTTAGCTATTCAGAGAAACGTCGATAGTTTGAACGGAATGAAAAAGGCTGTAATGGTGACATATTATCATTTGTGCTCCTCTAATCAAAGTCCTCAACATGACTACTGTCTATCGGGCGTCGACAGTTGGTGTAATTGGCAAAAAAATTAAGCTATCGGAGTCAATTTAGATGATTTTGAGCACCCGCTTCCGTTTCACCCAGACGTCCAGAAGCATATTTTGCCGATTTATACAGATCTATCCAGGGAAGACTTGCTCCAGAGATGCTTGGGTGGTCACACTCAAAATGCGAATGAGAGTTTTAATTCAACGGTCTGGATTTTGGCTCCAAAGCATTTAAATTCCGGTTTAAAAATAGTCGAAATCGCATCTTTTCTTGCGGCTGGACTATTCAACGAAGGCTATACATCCGTTTTGAAATCCATGTTGGCATTAAATATAATCGTTGGACGCCAGTGCAAAAATTTTGCTGACAGTGCTGATGCTCGCCGGGTACAGCAACAGGATCGGCGAAGTTCTTTATCGACAAAAGAAACCCGAAAAGCGCGAAAAGAACAATTGGCTGACGACGATCGGTTTTTTGAAGAAACAGAAGGCTTGTTATATGGCCCTGGAATCGCCGATTAGCCGGTGAGTATTTTCCCATGTCAAAAATTTCAACGCGTTTTTCTCAAAACAAGGTTTTTCCAATTGGCGTACACTCTCACGGGAAAACTTTTCAACCGAATTTGACGAAATTTGGTACACTACTGCATGAAATCACACCCTTCTATATCAGTATAATTATTTCTCAATACCGACCAAAAAAAGTAATTTTCCGAAGCAAAATGAGCGAAAAATTACATTAAAAATCTCAATTTTCACTTTAAACCAGTATAATTTTTGCAATTTTTATTATTTTTCATTTTCCCGATATTCACAGAGGAACTATAAGTGTTTCAAACAAAAATGTTCAATTGTATTGATTTCAGATGAAAACTACGACTGCCAGACTGTACGTCAATCGAGAATTTCCCGGTCGACATATTCCAGAACCAGTTGGATATCACGGCAATTTTTTTTCATTTGGATTCAAAAAATTAAGCATCCATCTTCAAAGTATCATGAAAAATATCTCCGATTTTGAAAGCAAAAAAAAATATTCTGTCCACCAAAAAAAAATCGACAAAATGATCTATTTTTTCGCCATCCAAAGGTACCTCCCCCCTTAAGCTTAGGCAACTTTAAGCTTTAACCTTAGGTAACTTTAAGCTTTAAGCTTAGGTAACTTTAAGCTTTAAGCTTTAAGCTTAGGTAACTTTAAGCTTTAAGCTTAGGTAACTTTAAGCTTTAAGCTTAGGTAACTTTAAGCTTTAAGCTTAGGTAACTTTAAGCTTTAAGCTTACGTAACTTTAAGCTTTAAGCTTAGATAACTTTAAGCTTTAAGCTTAGGTAACTTTAAGCTTTAAGCTTACGTAACTTTAAGCTTTAAGCTTAGGTAACTTTAAGCTTTAAGCTTAGGTAACTTTAAGCTTTAAGCTTCCGTAACTTTAAGCTTTAAGCTTAGGTACCTTTAAGCTTTAAGGTGAGGTAACTTTAAGCGTTAAGCTTAGGTAACTTTAAGCTTGACTTTAAGCTTAGATAACTTTAAGCTTGACTTTAAGCTTAGGTAACTTTTATTGTATACTGTCAGTTGTAATCATTGTTGTGTTTGTGGCTTTATGATCTGCCTAATTTGGGTTTTGGATGGCGTGGTAACAGTGGAATACTTATATGTTATGTTACCGAGCGATAAATGAAAAAGTTGAGTTTGGAGCAAGCTTCCCTTCTCGGTGCACAAGATGATTGCTAGGGATCATCTTGTGCACAAATAACTTACCTATCTGCACATATAACGTACCTACTTTATTTTTGTTAAATAGATTGTCTACTTTTGTTCAAACTACACTACTAATCTATAACTGATCTCACAAATAATAATTGATATACCTAAGTGATTGAAGACTGGCTGTAGGAGATTGGTTTAGTTTAATTCTAGTTGGGTGAGATAAAACTTACAATAAAAAGGTAATTTAACTTGTAAGTTCAGTTTATGTTGTTATCTATGCTATGATTAATATCTATCTATCTAAATTAATTCGGTCCGTTTTTTTGCTTAGAATACGCACTTATTTGAATGATAAAATAAATGAATACATTAATCAAAATATTGTCCATCGCTAGCCACTACTTTTCCCCATCTTTCTGGTAATTTATGAATTCCGTCGCGGAAGAAGCGTTCATCTTTTGAAGCCAAGAATGAATCGAGCCAATTTTTGGTACCCTGTTGTGACGTGAAGCGTATTCCAGCCAAAGCGTCCTGCATCGCTCGAAACAAATGGTAGTCGGAAGGAGCAAGGTCTGGGCTATAAGGCGGGTGAGCCAGAATTTCCTACCAGCTATTTTCCAAATAGTTTTTAACCACAATAGCGACGTCAGGCCGAGCGTTGTCATACTGAAAGATTATGGACTCGTGTCTGGTCGCATATTCTGGACATTTTTCGGCTATTGCGCGCTTTAAACGGATCAATTGTTGCCTGTAGAAGTCTCCCGTGAAACTTCCACAAGCATTCGGTGGGCTGCACTTTTCTTCCAATTGAAACAGAAAATCAACACGGCCCGTAAATGGTGCTTATTTGGGACGAAATTCGACATTTTCACCGCAGTAAAAATTATATTTGATGGGCAAAACTCAAAGGTCTGTAAACGATACTTGGTTAAGAGATGTTGATACTTCACGATACAGCAAAAATCAGCTGTTGCCGTCAACCATTTATAGCACCTAGAGCCATCTTTTGAAAACGGACCGAATTAAGTTGTACACCTAATACGTGTACGATTCCCCTAATGAATAATGCTAATTCGATCAACGGACCGTGCGCAGCGAAATAGCAAAAAAATCTTCGTCCGTTTATATCGCGAAAACGAATAACGCTTTTTGTTCGAAACTATTGCAAAAGGAGTCGCCACTTAACAAAGTAATTGATTTGCCATTTTTTCCCGTAATTCTCGGCGATAAATTGAAGATTTAATTTGAAATTTCTGCACGATCACTCGTTATCGCAACAATCCGAGACTAGATAGCAGATAGCTATAAAAAAAAACCTCACGATTACGCCATCTACCAAAATCGGGAAGGTATTGACGCACCAGTATTCTATTCCGCTCGTCCCGCATTTTTTCCCGAATGTGCGCGCTTTTTTCGAAACACGATAATCGTATGAAACTCAAAAGGTGGAACATGAAGAAGAATGAAAAATCATTTGAATATTAATCATAATATTGCAATTTGGTGTATTGCTATTAATTTGATTTACTTTAATTGATTTAATTAATAACAATATTGCAAAAATTAATTCTAATTAATTCAATTTGATTAATTTAAATCCATTTTTGTAATGATTTAATTAAAAATAATTTTTATAGTTAGTTAATTTAAATTGACAAAATAATGTAGCAATCCTAGGCTTTTTTTGTTTCAATTTTATGGATCTTATTTTCTTTTTTCATCTGCATGTATAGTATAATACATGTATATGTATTGATAAAATCGTTACATTTAATATTATTCGGTGTCACCTTCCAATCGGTCTTTGCCTTGCGAGAATAATCTCGCGACATTTTCCTTTTCACAGTTAATTCTTGGCTCTATACACCCTCCTCCATACTTGTGTGTGTATCCATAAATCCAACGCCACTCATCGGTGATGCTCATTTCAGACACGCATTCATGCCCAACAGCTTCTTCTTATCGTCGAAGCATTTTCTCTCGCACAGACAGAAAAGTCAACATATCGCGGCGCAAATGACTGGAAGATTTCCAGGCTTCGGTTTATAGCGCCAATTTACAATCGACCGTACACGACATTTTTTTCTTCTTCTATTCTACAAAGCGGTGTGGTCCATCACGCTCGCGTTTAGTATCCACCTTTATTTTTTTCCCTTCAATCTTTCTATCACCTGCTCGTCCCGTTATCTTTGCACCGAATTGTTCGGAAAAGAAATAACGTGCTCCTTTTATCAATGAAAGTATTTCTTATATTTCGTCGAAGAGAAATGTTGGCATGGAAAATTTCCGATGTACATGTGCAGACACGTATCATCAAGATAAGACATTCGGATAACAATATTTCAATATTACATCACAGTCGAAGTGAATCATTGACCGAATATCGAAAGAGATTTTGAAGTTTTTAACCTTTTAAGGACGGGACTGGTTGATATATCGACGAGCAGTTAGGCTCGGGACTCCAATTGAGAAATTCATCGATTTTATTCATATCTTTCATGTAAAAAAAGTCGATTTTGATGGAAATTTCCGCATCCTTAAAAGGTTAACGTATCAAGTCCAATTTACTCCCAAAAATGTCTATCAATTTGCAGAGAACGAAAGCGTTGTTTTTTTTTAAACGATATTCCTTTCTGATACGATTACGACGAGAGGCTTTGAAATGCTCCCGGACTTCTCGCCAAGCGATTTACTTGAATTTATTCCAGACCGTGAAATAAATTCTAATCCTATAATTCTAATTAACTATAGGTTTCAAGCTGCCCTGCCCCTCGTAATCCGTCAAGAGCCAAAGATCAATATTTTCAAAAAATTCAACTGGCTGTAAGCCCTCAAATATATCCTGATACCAGACTCTGGCGAGCAAAACGCAGGGGAGGGCGCACTTTTGGGAAAATTCCCAATTGCCGGATAGCCTCATATCTAATCATGGACACGCCAGGATGGAAAGAATCGCGATCAAAACTTGTCCGTGCGATTATATGTATAAAGAAGATTGGCGAATGTGACCCGGACCTCGACGCTGGCCCCGCCCTCTGCACTTCGTAAACTACGTCAAGCGAATAGAAATATTTACTACAATCGTCGCGGACGTCGTCATCGTCTCCGTCTTCTTACGCGTCGTTACGAAGAAGCGCAGCCTGTGCAACGGGGTGCGTCCGATTCGCGACGATTATCGTTTTACATTGATCATAAAACGAGAAGCAAATTTATCGATATTCCATTATCGCGATCGTAAGATCTACGTTCCAACAATATTTGTCATACACGTTAAACGAAAATGAGGTGCTTATCACCAGCAAATGCTTTACCCTCGTTCTCCGGAGAAATTCAATCGAAAAACTCTCAAATGAAATCGAGAAAAGACTGGAAAAAATATATATATATAGTGGTTGGAAAAGGAAATTGTCGAAAATTCGTTCTCGCTTGAGCATAGAGGAGAAGAAAAAGAAAAGAGCGAATGTCTTCTTCAAAGATAAGACCGAGCAGAGACGTGTTCAAGGTGATACAAACACGTAAATTAAAATGGTTATCAGATAAGCCGGTATTTTTTCTCGTACGCGATTGCCTCTGACGAACGTTAACCGGCCGTAAAGATGTGCAAATAGCTTCGATACGATCGTCAAATAAATTCCGACCAATACTCTGCTGTGAATTTATAGGTTGAAAAAAAAAAGCAAGAGCGGAGATTCCTTTAGGCGAGGAATTTCCAAAAAACAAAAAGAAACACGTAAGTAATAATTTTCATTGCGTTCCGACTGTGCAAACTTCAATGTTATCCTTTTCTGGGTTACTCAGGCTGAAATAGACTAGAAAGGCTTATCAAAATATAACGGTTATCAAAAACTAAAAATATAAAGGTAAAGGTTAAAAAATATAAAGGTTATCAAAAACTAAAAGACTCTTGAATAATTTTAGTGGACTTAAACTACCGGAAATAATTGGATTCTTGAGGGGTTAGGCTACTGGAAAAATGACGAACACTCGTTCTTTTCTTGGAGCAACTCAAATTGGAGGAAGGTCCAATATATGGTGCAGCAATCGCAGATTGAAGGTAAGCTTATGATTACAACGATAGAACTGCTAGTACAAGTTTAAGGTATTGCTTTTGCGGAGGGCCGTATTCTGTGGGAGTATAAGCAGGGCCCTGAATCACTGGTAAATTACGGTGGCGCTTAATAGAAATAAGTCACAATCACCCGTGTAGAAATGTGACCGTGCATTTCCTACTTTGTGTCTGGCCCTGACCTGATTTGCCTTGTCTGATTTACCGGACCGGACCCTCCCATGGAACAAGCCGGGAAGATCGCGAAATCGTTTTTTTACGGCTTACCCTCTGTTTGGAAATTACGATCTTCTGGCCGGGAAACATTGTGAGCGAGTACATCTTCGCGTTATGTCTACCCGGTCAGAATGTTGACATGTTCTGAAAAGTGGATGTTGCCTTAAAGAAATAAAGGAAAGCTACTTTGCTTTTCACCTCATCAAAGATATTTATAATAGATTGGGATGAAACTAATACATGTAATTGTATTTATCATTAAAAGCATTCATTTCACCAATGATAATCGACGAGGATAACAATCGATATATGTAAAAAAAAAAGCCCTCCCTGACTCATCAACGCCCACCTCAAGCCCTTGGACCTAGAAAGCTGAAATTTTGCACAGGGGTGCCCTTTAGGATGTAGACAAGGAATAAGGAAGGAAATTCCGAAATTCAACCCCTAAAGGGATAAATTGGGGTTCAAAGTTCGTATGGAGAAGCAATATTAAATAGACATTTCGACTCGAAACTTCGTAAAAGTCGTCCTAAAAACAAATAGGTAAATACGTATTTCGAGATTAAAAAAAATCAACCCCTTAGGGGATGAAAATAAACCTAACGATCGAGATGTTTCGACATATAGAAACTGCAAATTTGGCATGCTAGTAGGTCATTGTAATCAACTTATCATCATCCACCAGAGTTGCACGCTTTCCGGACAGTATATAAGCATGTCGGACTACCCATTCGAGTTTAAAAGGCTGCAGTTCCCCCATAAGGGCTGCGTCGCAATGACAATTAATAAGTATCAGGGCCAGTCACTGAAAATCGCAGGAATTGATCTTGGGTGGACTGCTTCTCGCAGGGCCAGTTTTACGTGGCCTGCTCGAGAGTAAGCTCACCTAGCAGCCTGGTCGTGTTAGCACCTGAAGGCAGAACCTCTAATGTAGTGTATAAAGATGTACTATAAGTACAAACTGAAAAAATAAATAGCCTTAACCCTTATGTACTTCGTTATTTTTCAAGAATCAACTCCCTAACAACTCAATTCAAACGTTTATTCAACAATTGTGGTAAAATGTCATATGTAAATAAATCTAAATATCAGTATGGGTGTCGTTATTGAAGTTTCTTGGGACGTTGATAACGAACATGGCATCAATTTTGAAATGTAAGAGGGTGACATGACAAAATTGAAATTCTATAGGAGTGAATTGAAGGTCTAAAGATTTATGGAGAAACAATATATTAATTAAAAAGGTTTAAAAGGTGTAACATTTAAAAGGTTTGCTACGAGAGCGACGTCACGGGCAAAGGCTAGTGCTTGATGTAAATACCGGGATTACGATAACTAATGATTTGAGCATAAATAGCCAAATTATTTTATGAAGCAAAAAAGTAAAGCTGGTAATTCGTGGTTTTTGAACGCCTTGTCGGGAAATATCAATGTTCTGGCCGGGAAGACATGACCTGAATGTATTTCGCCAAAAATCCGCCAGGTGGCTACAAGCGAAGCGCTTCGCGTACGCAAGGTACTATCGTACGAGAATAAAAGTTCATCCTGTAAATTGTACCACGTACACGTGATTTTGCGATACTTGCGAAATAACCCTTTGCACTCTAGGCCTTTTTCGCTCGGATGATACTCTCTGTACGTTTTTCGGTCTCTTTGCCTATCAGGAAAGCGAGCAAGCGTATGTATACACACATATCCTACCTTAGCAAGTAGACAACCAACAAACAATATGTTGTCGAGATACTAAATTGAATACACTCCCGATTTTACCTTCTCAAGGATTCCAAAAGCGCTGAAACGTCATTTTTAATTTCCTCGTTTGTTCCTGGTTATTGCCAGACCTATTCCCGGCAACTTTTCTGGTAATTTACCGCTAGTTGTCCGGCCCGTTCCTGATCGGTTTCCCCGAAAGCAAATGGCGGATCGGAACCTAGCCTTAGACCCGTTACATTGAGAACCTACTCCAGAGTGGAAGGTCCGACCAGAGCCTGATGTTATCTAGGGAAGGCAGATCAGTGGCGGTACTTTTTCCCGACTCAAATGTCTGCACAGGTAGGTGTTGAACGACTTTGAAAAAAAAAACCCGACAAATATTATCCTCGGCAAAGAAATTCGTAGAGACCGGCGGTGAAACGACTTGATGACTTCGGCTCGTCTTCCTTGTTTATCTCCGCCTCGTACGAGCCTCTCGGTTGAAAATTATCGTCGAGTGGGCTCGCGTGCACGCATCTGTGTGTGTCCGTGTATTGCTCGCGTCATCAATAAAGATTTAGCGTGATATTAGCCTTCTTTCCGCGCTGCTGTTTCGTGTGATTCCTTTTTTTCTTCTCCGTCAGCCAGTTCAAACGATCAAGGGCGTCTAAGCTGAGATTACGAAAATCTTGGCTGTTCGAATCGACGTAGAATTTTCTGTCTCGTTCGAGCTCCCTCCGAACTCCCCCCGAATTTCTATCGTTTTGCGTCTAGACCTGAATATGAATCGTCTTTTTCTTCATGATCTACGTGTGCAGTTAGCAATTTCGCTGAATAATAACCCGAGAGAATCCAACGATCGTTTCTAATCCTCGTCCCCTAACGATCAAAGGGCGACCATCCCATTGTCATACACGCGACGATACGTCCTCGAACTTTGGTCCCGAGTGCGCTGAGAAAAAGAAATCGCAACTTCGACGCTAAACTTACGAGCTGGAATTACTCGTTTATTGTCGTTGCGTCGTACGTATAATAAGTGTCGTTTGCTCGGCGCTCGGAGGAGGAGGATGAGGTAAAAATGCACTCGAAAGAGTTGGACTCGCGGTTCGTTATCAAATTGCCCCTCCGTATTTCGATGATCAACGACAATCGCATTTGTCAGCGAAAATCAACGCAACAGAATTGAGCTGCGAAGAGATGGAATTGGCCTTCTGTAAGGACTACTTGGATGTTGCTGAAGTTTGCATCGTTGGAACTCAACAGAAATCCTTTTTATGCTTTCATTGTTATCCAAGATATTTTTCCGTCCGTTTGTGCTGTAGATTTCTAATGAGGATCTCTAAGGGGTTGGGCTACTGTGAAATCGATGGACGCCCGTTTGTCGCTCGAGGCAACTCGAATCGAAGTGGGAGATCCATTGGAGGAAAATTTATGATTACGATAGAACTGCTAGTAAACCTTTAACGAGCTACATCTACCTAGGTAGGTCAAAAAATTGCATTTTCAATAAATATTTTTCCTCGGTAGTATTACCATTTAGCTACCAGGTGTAGAAGTATAGAACCGGTTTTTTTTTGTAAAAATTACACGTCTGTTGTTTGAAAATGATAAAAACGATTGGAGACGACTTTCTGCGTCACATTCAATTGATTCGCGAGTTCTTGTTGGCTTTGAGTATCATCTTCATCCAATAAGGCTTGCAATTCGTTGTCTGCGAACTTTTTTACGTCAAAATCACTACTTTTCAATTTGTTGAAGCACTCGAAACACTGTGTTTTACCGAGAGCATGTTCACCGTAAGCTTCGACAAGCATCCGATGCGATTCTGCAGCAGTTTACTTCAAATGATAACAGAAAACCAATGCTGTCCGCAAATCGTAGTTCGTAGACACAAAACTCGACATGTTTAAGGTTATAGAAACATATACCGGTGTAGGGAACGTGGGTTTTGTGTGTTGAAAATCTTCGTCAGCTGTTAGAGGGAGATGATGACGCTGCCGAAGCGGTCTTACGGTACCTAAACTGATGGCTAGCACCATCTATAGGGAAATTCCGGTTCCATACTTCTACACCTGGTATATTCCCTGAAAACTGCATTGAAATTTTCCTAAAATTGAATATGCTACGTCTTCTAACAGTCGGCCGAGCAACCGGTAGCAGCACTATACTTCAAAATGGCGTTAAAGTTTGCATCGTTGGAATACAACGATTTTTTTGTTATTTTTTATCTTCATTCTTATTCAAAGCGTTTTTTTTTTGTACTCTGAGTTCGTACATGTGTAATAAAAATATGCAAAAAGTTCGAACATTTTCATAGCCTGAATCGGCCAAAAAGTAATTGTATGAATGAAAAAGAGTTGATTTTCGTTGCCTTTCAACGATGCGAACTTTAAGATCATACTGCAAACTTTAAACGCGTTTTTCTCGAAACACAGCTTTCGAAGTCGGTGGACATGATGTCTCGAGGACTACTGAATGGATTGATTCCAAATTTACAGGAGATAGGCCAAGAAACATTTAAAGGTCGGTGACGATCTCACTTTTTTTAAATCGATCTTCATTATTCAATATTTACGTAAAAATCACGACCTTTTTGACAGATTTTTTATGCTCGAGTTTCAATTCCTCGCCACGTGGTTAAAAAGAATTATTGTCAGGAATCGACGATCGTCAACGACTCGTATTTATTGTTAACTTGAGATACCCATTTGGTTTTTAGATTTCGGATGGACTGTTTAAGCTGGAGAGTGTCCACCGTCAAACGTGGCGAAAAACATGTCATCCTCTTCCAGCGGCCAGGTTTTTCTGTATCTTTTGCTGATTTTTTTTAAGGCTCTTAGTGTATGTACCTTTGTGTTAAAAAAAAATGCGTTTCTTTATCACCAACCGGTTCCCAGAAAAAAATCGAAATTTGACAATTTTTTTGGATCTCTAGGTAGATATAGTACCTTATACGCGTTTTCCTCGAAACGATGTTTTCCAAAACAGTGTACACAATTTCCCGATATCCAATGAACGGATTGACTTGAAAGTTAGTACACTTTTTCAGTGTAACAGTGGTTTATTTTTGACCTGCGTTTTTCTTCGTAACATTTTTTTTCATTAGTTATTAACAATAATCTCATGTTCTCTAAGAAAAAATTGGACAAAAACTCAATCATTTTTTTTTTTTGATAATTGCAACACGCTAACTGAAAAAAGCTCGGTCAACCCTCAGGCAATATTATCTATTTCAATTTAAAAAATCTTTTTTGTTTCGGATAAACCGAGTGGCCAAAATCAATTACACATCAACTACATCAATGTCAGCAGTGGGGGAACTTTTTTTTTGGCGCCTCCGAAGGCAGCGCATAAGTCGCTTGGATCTCAATATTTTTCTACGAAAAAAATTATGTAATCTAGATCAAATATAGCCAAATATATTCTTCATTTTCCGAAACATGTAATTGAGTACTTTTGTTCCAAAAAATTCCCGAAAGTAACCCAAATTTTCAGCGTTCACACTGGTATAGCCCCTTAAAGATCCTTCGCGAGATCGTTCATAGTTTCTTCAATTACTAATATTTTTTATGAAACGTGATACACAACTTTGAATATACATACAAATAAATGTCCGAACGATTTTTCAATCGTCTCAAACGTTCCTTCGAAATACATTTTTCGAATAACCCAACTTTTCGGATCTTCACAGTAGCCTGACCCCTTAAGAACGTTTGACCGATTTTTGCAGCTCAAATTCGCCAACCAAATATTTTGGCACTACGAAAAAATTAATTTCCCTTGCGTTCCACCGCCGCAAACTTCAATATCGTCATCCTGGAACGACATTCATCCGGACAGTTTCCGGAACTTGTGCAAGCGAGTATCGGCCCAACTCACGCGGTATACTTCTCTATCGAACCCATGCACGACTTCCATTGTGCAAACAAGTCCGTCGTTTCTCCGTGAAAATCAATTCAGAACTATTCTTCTCTAATTCAAATCATTTGCCCGAACGCGGAGTCCGGATAAGCCCGAATTCCGTTCAAGGCTCAACGTGTTATCAAACAAAACAAAAAAAAATGCAAACTTATCCGAACTGATCATTGCACACGTATAGAGATCGAATGCACAATACAACGTGTTGCTAAGAAATTCTTCATCGACGCGGAAAAAGGAGCCAAAGAATAACTCGTGTGAAATCGTCATTTAGAAAAAAAAAACTGGTCGCATCGTGTGTGCCCTATCGCGCTGCACAATCGCACACACGCAGACACGATCATCAACTTTGACATCTTGATTTACGATCAAGATTATTCGCCCGTTACAGCCGCGCACTCTCCGAGAACTGCAAACAGTCATTCGTAATACTATTTTATCTTTTTTTTTTTTCAAATTGCACAAACGTCGATAAACTTTAATGAAAAGATCACTAACGATGCATCGGATTTTTGCCCGATAGTGCGTAACACAAATTTGTTGAAATATCAAATAATAATAATAATAATAATAATAATAATAATAATAATAATAATAATAATAATAATAATAATAATAATAATAATAATAATAATAATAATAATAATAATAATAATAATAATAATAATAATAATAATAATAATAATAATAATAATACATCACTAATCATCATCAACAACAAAGTAATCGTTGTTATTACTTTGTTGTTGATGTTATTGTTTTTAAACGTTATTATTGTTAATAGTAATAATTATTGTTATTAAGAACAATAATTGTTGTTATAGCAGTAATTGTTATTATTTTGTTGTTATAAAGATGAAAAAGGAATAACACTGACAACAAAATATCAATATAAACAATAAACGATGACAGAAATAATAACTATTCTTATTACTGTTGTCATCAAAAGAGTAATAATGATAATAGTTATTATTATTGTTGTTATAGCGATAAGAAAGCAATATGAACAACAAAATGATAAGGAAAATAATAACGACTGTTATAACAGTTATAATTATAATAAATAATAGTAATGATTGAGTATTGTTAGTATACTAATAATTATACCAAGTACAATGATAAAAATAATTTTTGTTATTATCATTATTATAACTAGGACTAATATTATACTAATAGTGATCGTTATTGTCGTTGCTATTATTGTTGTTGTAGTTTTACCGGTAACTTCAATATTAATAATAATTATTATTATTACCAGGTACCGCCCGCGCCCCTGTCCAAATATTTCGTCGCAAAAGAAAAATTCAGCTATGCGGTAGCAAGGGTCAACAAAAAAAAATCTTGGTGCCGGCGAAAATCGTGTAACTTTGTCGAGACGATGTTAAAGTTTGCATCGTTGGAACGCACTGAAAATAGGTTTTAATTTTTCAATATTCGTCATCACCCAATATATTTTCTCACAAATTCAGACTGAAGATCTGATAAGGGCCCAAAAAAATATTGAAGTGATTTTGAACGACTAAAACGGTCGAAAAAAATAAACCTACAAAACTTTCGTTGCGCTCCAACGATGCAAACTACAGTATCATTTTGTCAAGTGACTAGTGAGACGTATACCAATCTATATTTTGTACATCGAAAAAAAATATATATATTTTCTAACAACTTGGTATTCATACTAAATAGATGTGTAATTAATCTTATGACTCGATCACTTTTTCATACGAAAAAAAAATTGTTAAATTCGCACATGATTTTATACCCGTTACTGTGGCCTAAGGCCTTAAGGGATGATCATAGTGTAAAATTTTAAAAAAATCGATGTTTCCACATTATCCGATAGTACAGACGTTTATAAACATGTTGTTCAGTTTTTGGGGCGAAATTTGTACTATTCCGACTGCGACAGCCTTTCTCAGAAAAAGGGATTCAACGCGTTTTTCCCGGAATATCGTTTTTTCGAAACCGTGTACACTCTCAAAGGAAGATTTTTCAAGCTATTCGTCTCAAATTTTGACACAACATTCTTCACGCTTCCATAGGAAGATAAAGAATGTATCTTCCTATGGAAGCTTTTTTTAAATCTTCATATTTTTTTCACGAAAAACTGTCGAAAAAATAGGTAAAATTCCATACTTTTTTTAAAGCGCCGACATTTCGTCAATTTTTAGTTTTAAAAAACCGCCATAGCAAGATAGCGGCTTTCATACTGATTAAGAAAATGTTTACAAATTTTGTTTCAGATAATATTTACGGCCATAACCGTGCACACCGTGATGACTCCTTGTTTCGAAGGCAATTGCAACCGTTAAAACATGTAAAAAAATTAATAAAAATCAACGTTGAAAAATGAATTTTCTGTTCTTTATGACTGCTTCGATTTGACATAAAAAACTCAGGCTGATTAGCGTATTTCAACCATCGGAAAAAAATCGCGAAAATCAGCTTTTCAGCACCAACATCAGAACTATTTTCCTTCGTGCATTATTACTAAACGGTCCGATATGAATTTTCATCTCAGTATGAACAAGAATACAAAATACTTAAGGCCTTAGGCCACAGTAACGGGTATAAAATCACGTGCGAATTTAACAATTTTTTTTCGTATGAAAAAGTGATTCACTCATAAAATTAATTACACATCTATTTAGTATGAATATCAAGCTGTCAGAATTTTTTTTTTTTTCGATGTACGAAATGCCCGACTACTAGTATTTTCTTTTGTTATCTTTTTTTAGGCGCTACACGGCGTGACATTCATCATACACAATTTCTTACCTAGAACAAAAAAAAAAAATTCAAAAGTTGTAGGTATTTGAACTTAAGAAATGAATTTTCAGTGAAAAATTTCGTTATAACTGTTCATAAAATGAAAAGTTTTCGATAATCAGAAATTCCGTACGTACTACTTCTCTGCGAAACGCAATCAGGAACATAACTTTTAAATTTGAAGTAAATCGAGTGAATATTGTTGAAGTTATTTGTCACGCTAATTGGAAAAAAGCTGTTTCGAGAAGTTTCGAGTAGTCGGCCATTTTGTACATCGGAAAAAAAAATTTCTAACAGCTTGATATCCATACTAAATAGATGTGTAATTAATTTTATGAGTAAATCACTTTTTCATACGAAAAAAAATTGTGAATTTCGCACATGATATTATACCCGTTACTGTGGCCTAAGGCCTTAATAATAACGAGGAAACGCTGAAAAGGCAAAGAATCCATTGTCGAGAATTCCTCTAACCGCGAAGAAAACAGATGGGTGCCGGTAAGGAAATAATTTACGTGCGTATCGGTTCGAAATGAATCATGACCGGGACAAACGTTTTTCCGAAGGATGTCGAATCTTTGAGCGCAGCTCGTGCCTCCGTACAATGAGCCGTTCGCAATACTTGGCGCGCTTATTTATCTCCAATAATTTTCTCTTCGTTCTCTCGGGCTTTACGCGATTGGGTTTGTGACACGCCAGAGAGGTTCGCTCGAGCACGTGTATTATTGGTAAAGCGAAAATGTGCATTTTCTCGCTTCCTTGGTGTTTTTCCCGTCGCGTCATTATCGTGGCTGAATTATTACCGCGTAGCGACCTATGTGAAGTTGGCAACTGACTTTACAGAAAGTAATTTTTTTTTTTTGCATTCGGTTGTACTCGGTTTGTACCCGTTTGTACCGTCTTAAATTTCGTTTGTACCTTAAGGGGGAAAAAAGTACGAGGGTATGAAAAAATGAACCGCAACCCATTTAGAGCTAAGCAATTTTAATAAACGTGACTGAAAAGAGAATCGTTTGTACCCGTTTGTACCGTTAAAAATTTTTTTTTTTGAATTTTTTTTTTCAAAATTTTTTCTGAAAAAAAAAAATTTTCGATTTTTTTTTTTTTTAATTTCTGTTTGTACCGACAAGTATATCGTTTGGTCCACCTAGAAATTGTTTCTATTCATTCGTATCGGTGAGTACATCGTTTCTACCACCGTGTAATCGTTTATACCCATTCGTACTGACGAGTATAATGTTTGTACCACCGGGAAAACGTTTGTACCCGTCTGTACTATCGAGCAATCGTTTGTACCCGTTCGTATCGACGAGTATATCGTTTGTACCACCGAGAAATCGTTTGTACCCGTCTGTACTATCGAGCAATCGATTGTACCCGTTCGTATCGACGAGTATATCGTTTGTACCACCGAGAAAACGTTTGTACCCGTCTGTACTATCGAGGAATCGTTTGTACCCATTCGTTCTGACGAGTATATCGTTTGTACCACCGAGAAAACGTTTGTACCCGTCTGTACTATCGAGCAATCGTTTGTACCCATTCGTATCGACGAGTATATCGTTTGTACCACCGAGAAATCGTTTGTACCCGTCCGTACTATCGACCAATCGTTTGTACCCATTCGTATCGACGAGTATTTCGTATGTCCCGCCGAGAAAACGTTTGTACCCGTCTGTACTATCGGGCAATCGGTTGTACCCATTCGTACTGACGAGTATATCGATTTTACCAACGAGAAAACGTTTGTACCCGTATGTACTATCGAGCAATCGTTTGTACCCGTTCGTATCGACGAGTATATCGGTTGTACCAACGAGAAATCGTTTGTACCCGTCTGTACTATCGAGCAATCGTTTGTACCCATTCGAACTGACGAGTGTATTGTTTGTACCAGCGAGAAAACGTTTGTATTCGTCTGTACTATCGAGCAATCGTTTGTACCCATTCGTACTGACGAGTGTATCGTTTGTACCAACGAGAAAACGTTTGTACCCGTCTGTCCTATCGAGCAATCGATTGTACCCGTTCGTATCGACGAGTATATCGTTTGTACCATCGAGAAAACGTTTGTACCTGTCTGTACTATTGAGGAATCGTTTGTACCCATTCGTCCTGACGAGTATATCGTTTGTACCACCGAGAAAACGTTTGTACCCATCTGTACTATCGAGCAATCGTTTGTACCCGTTCGTATCGACGAGTACATCGTTTGTACCACCGAGGAAACGATTGTACCCGTCTGTACTATCGAGCAATCGTTTGTACCCGTTCGTATCGACGAGTATGTCGTTTGTACCACCGAGAAATCGTTTGTACCCGTCTGTACTATCGACCAATCGTTTGTACCCATTCGTATCAACGAGTATTTCGTATGTACCACCGAGAAAACGTTTGTCCCCGTCTGAACGATCGGGCAATCGTTTGTACCCATTCGTACTGACGAGTATATCGTTTGTACCAACGAGAAAACGTTTGTACCCGTCTGTACTATCGAGCAATCGTTTGTACCCGTTCGTATCGACGAGTATATCGTTTGTACCACCGAGAAATCGTTTGTACCCGTCTGAACTATCGAGCAATCGATTGTACCCGTTCGTATCGATGAGTATATCGTTTGTACCACCGAGAAAACGTTTGTACCCGTCTGTACTATCGAGGAATCGTTTGTCCCCATTCGTCCTGACGAGTATATCGTTTGTACCACCGAGAAAACGTTTGTACCCATCTGTACTATCGAGCAATCGTTTGTACCCGTTCGTATCGACGAGTACATCGTTTGTACCACCGAGGAAACGTTTGTACCCGTCTGTACTATCGAGCAATCGTTTTTACCCGTTCGTATCGACGAGTATGTCGTTTGTACCACCGAGAAATCGTTTGTACCCGTCTGTACTATCGACCAATCGTTTGTACCCATTCGTATCAACGAGTATTTCGTATGTACCACCGAGAAAACGTTTGTCCCCGTCTGAACTATCGGGCAATCGTTTGTACCCATTCGTACTGACGAGTATATCGTTTGTACCAACGAGAAAACGTTTGTACCCGTCTGTACTATCGAGCAATCGTTTGTACCCGTTTGTATCGACGAGTATATCGTTTGTACCACCGCGAAATCGTTTGTACCCGTCTGTACTATCGAGCAATCGATTGTACCCGTTCGTATCGACGAGTATATCGTTTGTACCACCGAGAAAACGTTTGTACCCGTCTGTACTAACGAGGAATCGTTTGTACCCATTCGTTCTGACGAGTATATCGTTTGTACCAACGAGAAAACGTTTGTACCCGTCTGTACTATCGAGCAATCGTTTGTACCCGTTCGTATCGACGAGTATATCGGTTGTACCACCGAGAAATCGTTTGTACCCGTCTGAACTATCGAGCAATCGATTGTACCCGTTCGTATCGACGAGTATATCGTTTGTACCACCGAGAAAACGTTTGTACCCGTCTGTACTATCGAGGAATCGTTTGTACCCATTCGTTTTGACGAGTATATCGTTTGTACCACCGAGAAAACGTTTGTACCCGTCTGTACTATCGAGCAATCGTTTGTACCCATTCGTATCGACGAGTATATCGTTGGTACCACCGAGAAATCGTTCGTACCCGTCTGTACTATCGACCAATCGTTTGTACCCATTCGTATCGACGAGTATTTCGTATGTACCACCGAGAAAACGTTTGTACCCGTCTGTACTATCGGGCAATCGTTTGTACCCATTCGTACTGACGAGTGTATCGTTTGTACCAGCGAGAAAACGTTTGTACCCGTCTGTACTATCGAGCAATCGATTGTACCCGTTCGTATCGACGAGTATATCGTTTGTACCATCGAGAAAACGTTTGTACCTGTCTGTACTATCGAGGAATCGTTTGTACCCATTCGTCCTGACGAGTATATCGTTTGTACCACCGAGAAAACGTTTGTACCCATCTGTACTATCAAGCAATCGTTTGTACCCGTTCGTATCGACGAGTACATCGTTTGTACCACCGAGGAAACGTTGGTACCCGTCTGTACTATCGAGCAATCGTTTGTACCCGTTCGTATCGACGAGTATGTCGTTTGTACCACCGAGAAATCGTTTGTACCCGTCTGTACTATCGACCAATCGTTTGTACCCATTCGTATCAACGAGAATTTCGTATGTACCACCGAGATAACGTTTGTCCCCGTCTGAACTATCGGGCAATCGTTTGTACCCGTTCGTGCTGACGAGTATATCGTTTGTACCAACGAGACAACGTTTGTACCCGTCTGTACTATCGAGCAATCGTTTGTACCCGTTCGTATCGACGAGTATATCGTTTGTACCACCGAGAAATCGTTTGTACCCGTCTGTACTATCGAGCAATCGATTGTACCCGTTCGTATCGACGAGTATATCGTTTGTACCACCGAGAAAACGTTTGTACCCGTCTGTACTATCGAGGAATCGTTTGTACCCATTCGTTCTGACGAGTATATCGTTTGTACCACCGAGAAAACGTTTGTACCCGTCTGTACTATCGAGCAATCGATTGTACCCATTCGTATCGACGAGTATATCGTTTGTACCACCGAGAAATCGTTTGGACCCGTCTGTACTATCGACCAATCGTTTGTACCCATTCGTATCAACGAGTATTTCGTATGTACCACCGAGAAAACGTTTGTACCCGTCTGTACTATCGGGCAATCGGTTGTACCCATTCGTACTGACGAGTATATCGTTTTTACCAACGAGAAAACGTTTGTACCCGTATGTACTATCGAGCAATCGTTTGTACCCGTTCGTATCGACGAGTATATCGTTTGTACCACCGAGAAATCGTTTGTACCCGTCTGTACTATCGAGCAATCGTTTGTACCCATTCGTACTGACGAGTGTATCGTTTGTACCAGCGAGAAAACGTTTCTACCCGTCTGTACTATCGAGCAATCGTTTGTACCCATTCGTACTGACGAGTGGATCGTTTCTACCAGCGAGAAAACGTTTGTACCCGTCTGTACTATCGAGCAATCGATTGAACCCGTTCGTATCGACGAGTATATCGTTTGTACCATCGAGAAAACGTTTGTACCCATCTGTACTATCGAGCAATCGTTTCTACCCGGTCGTATCGGCGAGCATATCATTTGTACCACAGAGAAATCGTTTGTACCCATGTACGCTTACTTACTTACTTACTCTAGGAAACTTACGCTTGGCGGTACAAACGATATACTCCTTGGCACGAAAAAATAGAAATTATTGCTCGGTGGTACAAACGACATACTCGTCAGTATGGACCGAAACACAAGATTAAGTGCTGGTACAAATGATTTACTCGTTGGTACGAACCGGTACAAACGATTACTCGATGACGGAAACCCAAGCAAACGATTTCTCGGCGGTACAAACGATCTGCTCGTCAGTACGAATGGGTACAAACGTTTCCTTGGTGGTACAAACGATATACTCGTCGATACGAACGGGTATAAACGATTGCTCGATAGTACAGACGAGTACAAACGATTTCTCGGTGGTACAAACGATATACTTGTCGATACGAATGGGTACAAATGATTGCTCGATAGTACAGACGGGTACAAACGTTTTCTCGGTGGTACAAACGATATACTCGTCAGTACGAACGGGTACAAACGATTGCTCGATGAGACAGAAAGGTACGAACTTTTTCTCGGTGGTACAAACGATATACTCGTCAGTACGAACGGGTACAAACGATTGCTCGTTAGTACAGACGGATAGCAACGTTTTCTCGGTGGTACAAACGATATACTCGTCAGTACGAATGGGTACAAACGATTGCTCGATAGTACAGACTGGTGCAAACGTTTCCTCGGTGGTACGAACGATATACACGTCGATACCAACGGGTACAAACGATTTCTCGGTGGTACAAACGATATACTCGTCGATACGAACGGGTACAAACGATTGCTCGATAGGACAGACAGGTACGAACTTTTTCTCGGTGGTACAAGCGATATACTCGTCAGTACGAACGGGTACAAACGATTGCTCGATAGTACAGCCGGGTACAAATGTTTTCTCGGTGGTACATTCGAAATACTCGTCGATACCAACGGGTACAAACGATTTCTCGCTGGTACAAACGATATACTGTCGATACGAACGGGTACAAACGATTGCTCGATAGTACAGACGGGTACAAACGTTTTCTCGCTGGTACAAACGATATAATCGTCAGTACCAATGGGTACAAACGATTGCTCGATAGTACAGACAGGTACAAACGTTTTTTGGGTGGTACAAACGATATACTCGTCAGTACGAATAGGTCCAAACGATTCCTCGATAGTACCGACGGGTACAAACGATTGGTCGATAGTACAAACGGGTAAAAACGGTTTCTCGGGATTACAAACGATATACTCGTCGATACCAACGGGTACAAACGATTGCTCGATAGTACAGCTGGGTACAAACGTTTTCTCGGTGGTACAAACGATATATTCGTCAGTACGAATGGGTACACACGATTAATCGCCGGCACGAATGAGTACAAACGATCTCTCGGTGGTACAAACGACATACTCGTCGATACCAACGGGTACAAACGATTCCTCGATTGTACAGACGGGTACAAACGTTTTCTCGGTGGTACAAACGACACACTCGTCAGTACGAATGGGTACAACCGATTACTTGATAGTACAGACGGGTACAAACGTTTTCTCGCTGGTACAAACGATACACTCGTCCGTACGAATGGGTACAAACGATTTCTCGATAGTACAGACGGGTACAAACGTTTCCTCGGTGGTACAAACGATATACTCGTCGATACGACCGGGTACAAACGATTGCTCGATAGTACAGACGCGTACAAACGTTTCCTCGGTGGTACAAATGATATACTCGTCGATACGAACGGGTACAAACGATTTCTCGATAGCACAGACGGGTACAAACGTTTTCTCGGTGGTACAAACGATATACTTGTCAGTACAGATGGGTACAAACGATTCCTCAATGGTACAGACGGGTACAAACGTTTCCGCGGTGGTACAAACGATATATTCATCGATACCAACGGGTACAAACGTTTTGTCGGTGGTACAAACGATATACTCGTCAGTACGAACGGGTACAAACGATTGATCGATAGTACAGACGGGCCAAACGATTGCTCGGTGGCACAAACGACATATTCGTCGATACGAACGGGTACAAACGATTGCTCGATAGTACAGACGGGTACAAACTTTTTCTCGCTGGTACAAACGACACACTCGTCAGTACGAATGGGTACAACCGATTTCTTGATAGTACAGACGGGTACAAACGTTTTCTCGCTGGTACAAACGATACACTCGTCCGTACGAATGGGTACAAACGATTTCTCGATAGTACAGACGGGTACAAACGGTTCCTCGGTGGTACAAACGATAAACTCGTCGATACGACCGGGTACAAACGATTGCTCGATAGTACAGACGCGTACAAACGTTTCCTCGGTGGTAGAAATGATATACTCGTCGATACTAACGGGTACAAACGATTTCTCGATAGTACAGACGGGTACAAACGTTTTCTCGGTGGTACAAACGATTTACTCGTCATCACGAATGGGTAAAAACGATTCCACGATAGTACAGACGGGTAAAAACGTTTTCTCGGTGGTACAAACGATATACTCGTCGGTCCGAATGGGTACAAATGATTGCTCGATAGTACAGACGAGTACAAACGTTTTCACGGTGGTACAAACGATATACTCGTCAGTACGAATGGGTAAAAACGATTCCTCGATAGTACAGACGGGTACAAACGTTTTGTCGGTGGTACAAACGATATACTTGTCAGTACAGATGGGTACAAACGATTCCTCAATGGTACAGACGGGTACAAACGTTTCCGCGGTGGTACAAACGATATATTCATCGGTACCAACGGGTACAAACGTTTTGTCGGTGGTACAAACGATATACTCGTCAGTACGAACGGGTACAAACGATTGATCGATAGTACAGACGGGCCAAACGATTGCTCGGAGGCACAAACGACATATTCGTCGATACGAACGGGTACAAACGATTGCTCGATAGTACAGACGGGTACAAACTTTTTCTCGCTGGTACAAACGATACGCTCGTTAGTACGAATGGGTACAAACGATTGCTCGATAGTACAGACGGGTACAAACGTTTTCTCGGTGGTACAAACGATATACGAATTCGAACGATGTACGAATGGGTAAAAACGATTCCACGATAGTACAGACGGGTACAAACGTTTTCTCGGTGGTACAAACGATATACTTGTCAGTACGAATGGGTACAAACGATTCCTCAATCGGACAGACGGGTAGAAACGTTTCCGCGGTGGGACAAACGATATATTCGTCGATACCAACGGGTACAAACGTTTTGTCGGTGGTACAAACGATATACTCATTGATACGAACGGGTACAAACGATTGCTCGATATTACAGACGGGTACAAACGTTTTCTCGGCGGTACAAACGATATACTCGTCAGTACGAGGGGGTACAAACCATTGCTCGATATTACAGACCGGTACAAACGATTGCTCGACAGTGCCGACGGGTACAATCGTTTTCTCGTTGGTACAAACGATATACTCGTCGGTACGAATGGGTAGAAGTGATTGCTCGATAGTACAGACGAGTACAATCGTTTTCACGGTGGTACAAACGATATACTCGTCAGTACGAATGGGTAAAAACGATTCCTCGATAGTACGGACGGGTACAAACGTTTTCTCGGTGGTACAAACGATATACTTGTCAGTGCAGATGGGTACAAACGATTCCTCAGTAGTAAAGACGGGTACAAACGATTCCGCGGTGGTACAAACGATATATTCGTCGATACCAACGGGTAGAAACGATTTCTCGCTGGTACAAACGATATACTGTGGATACGAATGGGTACAAACAATTGCTCGATATTACAGACGGGTACAAACGTTTCCTCGGTGGTACAAACGATATACTCGTCGATACGAACGGGTACAATCGATTGCTCGATAGTACAGACGGGTACAAACGATTTCTCGGTGGTACAAACGATATACTCGTCGATACGAACGGGTACAAACGATTCCACGATAGTACAGACGGGTACAAACGTTTTCTCGGTGGTACAAACGATATACTTGTCAGTACGAATGGGTAAAAACGATTCCTCGATAGTACAGACGGGTACAAACGTTTTCTCGGTGGTACAAACGATATACTTGTCAGTGCAGATGGGTACAAACGATTCCTCAGTAGTAAAGACGGGTACAAACGATTCCGCGGTGGTACAAACGATATATTCGTCGATACCAACGGGTACAAACGATTTCTCGCTGGTACAAACGATATACTGTGGATACGAATGGGTACAAACAATTGCTCGATATTACAGACGGGTACAAACGTTTCCTCGGTGGTACAAACGATATACTCGTCGATACGAACGGGTACAAACGATTGCTCGATAGTACAGATGGGTACAAACGTTTTCTCGGCTGTACAAACGATATACTCGTCAGGACGAATGGGTACAAACGATTTCTCGATAGTACAGACGGGTACAAACGTTTTCTCGGTGGTATAAACGATATACTCGTCAGAACGAATGGGTACAAACGATTCCTCGATAGTACAGACGGGTACAAACGTTTTCTCGCTGGTACAAACGATACACTCGTCAGTACGAATGGGTACAAACGATTGCTCGATAGTACAGACAGGGTACAAACGATTTCTCGGTGGTACAAACGATATACTCGTCGATACGAACGGGTACAAAAGATTGCTCGATAGTACATACGGGTACAAACGTTTTCTCGTTGGTAAAAACGATATACTCGTCAGTACGAATGGGTACAACCGATGGCCCGATAGTACAGACGGGTACAAACGTTTTCTCGGTGGTACATACGGAATACTCGTCGATACGAATGGGTACAAACGATTGGTCGATAGTACAAACGATATACTTGTCGATACGAATGGGTACAAACGATTGCTCGATAGTACAGACGGGTACAAACGTTTTCTCGGTGGTACATACGAAATTCTCGTTGATACGAATGGGTACAAACGATTCCTCGATAGTACAGACGGGTACAAATGTTTTCTCGGTGGTACAAACGATATACTCGTCGATACGAACGGGTACAATCGATTGCTCGATAGTACAGACGGGTACAAACGATTTCTCGGTGGTACAAACGATATACTCGTCGATACGAACGGGTACAAACGATTGCTCGATAGTACAGACGGGTACAAACGTTTTCTCGTTGGTACAAACGATATACTCGTCAGTACGAATGGGTACAAACGATTGCCCGATAGTTCAGACGGGGACAAACGTTTTCTCGGTGGTACATACGAAATACTCGTTGATACGAATGGGTACAAACGATTGGTCGATAGTACAAACGATTTCTCGGTGGTACAAACGATATACTTGTCGATACGAATGGGTACAAACGATTGCTCGATAGTACAGACGGGTACAAACGTTTCCTCGGTGGTACAAACGATGCAATCGTCGATACGAACGGGTACAAACGATTGCTCGATAGTACAGATGGGTACACACGTTTTCTCGGTGGTACAAACGATATACTCGTCAGGACGAATGGGTATAAACGATTCCTCGATAGTATAGACAGGTACAAACGTTTTCTCGATGGTACAAACGATATACTCGTCGATACGAACGGGTACAATCGATTGCTCGATAGTACAGACGGGTACAAACGATTTCTCGGTGGTACAAACGATATACTCGTCGATACGAACGGGAACAAACGATTGCTCGATAGTACAGTCGGGTACAAACGATTTCTCGGTGGTACAAACGATATACTCGTCGATACGAACGGGTACAAACGATTGCTCGATAGTACATACGGGTACAAACGTCTTCTCGTTGGTAAAAACGATATACTCGTCAGTACGAATGGGTACAACCGATTGCCCGATAGTACAGACGGGTACAAACGTTTTCTCGGTGGTACATACGAAATACTCGTCGATACGAATGGGTACAAACGATTGGTCGATAGTACAAACGATTTCTCGGTGGTACAAACGATATACTTGTCGATACGAATGGGTACAAACGATTGCTCGATAGTACAGACGCGTACAAACGTTTTCTCGGTGGTACAAACGATATACTCGTCAGAACGAATGGGTACAAACGATTCCTCGATAGTACAGACGGGTACAAACGTTTTCTCGGTGGTACAAACGATATACTCGTCGATACGAACGGGTACAATCGATTGCTCGATAGTACAGACGGGTACAAACGATTTCTCGGTGGTACAAACGATATACTCGTCGATACGAACGGGTACAAACGATTGCTCGATAGTACAGACGGGTACAAACGTTTTCTCGTTGGTACAAACGATATACTCGTCAGTACGAATGGGTACAAACGATTGCCCGATAGTTCAGACGGGGACAAACGTTTTCTCGGTGGTACATACGAAATACTCGTTGATACGAATGGGTACAAACGATTGGTCGATAGTACAGACGGGTACAAACGATTTCTCGGTGGTACAAACGACATACTCGTCGATACGAACGGGTACAAACGATTGCTCGATAGTACAGACGGGTACAAACGTTTCCTCGGTGGTACAAACGATGTACTCGTCGATACGAACGGGTACAAACGATTGCTCGATAGTACAGATGGGTACACACGTTTTCTCGGTGGTACAAACGATATACTCGTTAGGACGAATGGGTACAAACGATTCCTCGATAGTACAGACAGGTACAAACGTTTTGTCGATGGTACCCACGATATACTCGTCGATACGAACGGGTACAATCGATTGCTCGATAGTACAGACGGGTACAAACGATTTCTCGGTGGTACAAACGATATACTCGTCGATACGAACGGGTAAAAACGATTGCTCGATAGTACATACGGGTACAAACGTTTTCTCGTTGGTGAAAACGATATACTCGTCAGTACGAATGGGTACAACCGATTGCCCGATAGTACAGACGGGTACAAACGTTTTCTCGGTGGTACATACGAAATACTCGTCGATACGAATGGGTACAAACGATTGGTCGATAGTACAAACGATTTCTCGGTGGTACAAACGATATACTTGTCGATACGAATGGGTACAAACGATTGCTCGATAGTACAGACGGGTACAAACGTTTTCTCGGTGGTACAAACGATATACTCGTCAGAACGAATGGGTACAAACGATTCCTCGATAGTACAGACGGGTACAAACGTTTTCTCGGTGGTACAAACGATATACTCGTCGATACGAACGGGTACAATCGATTGCTCGATAGTACAGACGGGTACAAACGATTTCTCGGTGGTACAAACGATATACTCGTCGATACGAACGGGTACAAACGATTGCTCGATAGTACAGACGGGTACAAACGTTGTCTCGTTGGTACAAACGATATACTCGTCAGTACGAATGGGTACAAACGATTGCCCGATAGTTCAGACGGGGACAAACGTTTTCTCGGTGGTACATACGAAATACTCGTTGATACGAATGGGTACAAACGATTGGTCGATAGTACAGACGGGTACAAGCGATTTCTCGGTGGTACAAACGACATACTCGTCGATACGAACGGGTACAAACGATTGCTCGATAGTACAGACGGGTACAAACGTTTCCTCGGTGGTACAAACGATGTACTCGTCGATACGAACGGGTACAAACGATTGCTTGATAGTACAGATGGGTACAAACGTTTTCTCGGTGGTACAAACGATATACTCGTCAGGACGAATGGGTACAAACGATTCCTCGATAGTACAGACAGGTACAAACGTTTTCTCGATGGTACAAACGATATACTCGTCGATACGAACGGGTACAATCGATTGCTCGATAGTACAGACGGGTACAAACGTTTTCTCGCTGGTACAAACGATACACTCGTCAGTACGAATGGGTACAAACGATTGCTCGATAGTACAGATGGGTACACACGTGTTCTCGGTGGTACAAACGATATACTCGTCAGGACGAATGGGTACAAACGATTCCTCGATAGTACAGACAGGTACAAACGTTTTCTCGATGGTACAAACGATATACTCGTCGATACGAACGGGTACAATCGATTGCTCGATAGTACAGACGGGTACAAACGATTTCTCGGTGGTACAAACGATATACTCGTCAGGACGAATGGGTACAAACGATTCCTCGATAGTACAGACAGGTACAAACGTTTTCTCGATGGTACAAACGATGTACTCGTCGATACGAACGGGTACAAACGATTGCTCGATAGTACAGATGGGTACACACGTTTTCTCGGTGGTACAAACGATATACTCGTCAGGACGAATGGGTACAAATGATTCCTCGATAGTACAGACAAGTACAAACGTTTTCTCGATGGTACAAACGATATACTCGTCGATACGAACGGGTACAATCGATTGCTCGATAGTACAGACGGGTACAAACGATTTCTCGGTGGTACAAACGATATACTCGTCGATACGAACGGGTACAAACGATTGCTCGATAGTACAGACGGGTACAAACGTTTTCTCGTTGTTACAAACGATACACTCGTCAGTACGAATGGGTACAAACGATTGCTCGATAGTACAGACGGGTACAAACGATTTTTCGGTGGTACAAACGATATACTCGTCGATACGAACGGGTACAAACGATTGCTCGATAGTACATACGGGTACAAACGTTTTCTCGTTGGTAAAAACGATATACTCGTCAGTACGAACGGGTACAACCGATTGCCCGATAGTACAGACGGGTACAAACGTTTTCTCGGTGGTACATACGAAATACTCGTCGATACGAATGGGTACAAACGATTGGTCGATAGTACAGACGGGTACAAACGATTTCTCGGTGGTACAAACGATATACTCGTCGATACGAATGGGTACAAACGATTGCGCGATAGTACAGACGGGTACAAAAGTTTTCTCGATGATACAAACGATATACTCGTCAGAACGAATGGGTACAAACGATTCCTCGATAGTACAGACGGGTACAAACGTTTTCTCGATGGTACAAACGATCCTCTCGTCAGAACGAATGGGTACAACCGATTCCTCGATAGTACAGACGGGTACAAACGTTTTCTCGGTGGTACAAACGATATACTCGTCGATACGAACGGGTACAATCGATTGCTCGATAGTTCAGACGGGTACAAACGATTTCTCGGTGGTACAAACGATATACTCGTCGATACGAACGAGTACAAACGATTGCTCGATAGTACAGACGGGTACAAACGTTTTCTCGTTGGTACAAACGATATACTCGTCAGAACGAATGTGTACAAACGATTCCTCGATAGTACAGACGGGTACAAACGTTTTCTTGGTGGTACAAACGATATACTCGTCGATACGAACGGGTACAATCGATTGCTCGATAGTACAGACGGGTACAAACGATTTCTCGGTGGTACAAACAATATACTCGTCAGTACGAATGGGTATAAACGATTACACGGTGGTAGAAACGATGTACTCACCGATACGAATGAATAGAAACAATTTCTAGGTGGTCCAAACGATATACTTGTCGGTACAAACGGAAATTAAAAAAAAAAAAAAATCGAAAATTTTTTTTTTCAGAAAAAATTCAAAAAAAAAAATTCAAAAAAAAAAATTGTTAACGGTACAAACGGGTACAAACGATTCTCTTTTCAGTCACGTTTATTAAAATTGCTTAGATCTAAATGGGTTGCGGTTCATTTTTTCATACCCTCGTACTTTTTTCCCCCTTAAGGTACAAACGAAATTTAAGACGGTACAAACGGGTACAAACCGAGTACAAACGAATGCAAAAAAAAAAAAATTACTTTCTGTAAAGTCAGTTGCCAACTTCACATAGGTCGCATAGCGAGGATACGGAAGAGTGGAAAAGAAAAGCGGGATAATTTTGTGAGAAACAAACAAGGCTGGATATTCGACATTGAAGTGACGTCGATTTCGAGAGGTCCGAAAACCGGGTGAGCACAGAAATAGAAGTGGAGAGAGATAGAGAAGGAGCGAGGAAGAGAAAAAATAATAAAGGCTACTTTGCGAGGCTACATTTAATTGCAATCCCGTTTCACGTTGTTCGCACCGTTTCGTCAGCCCGGCCGTACACGACTCGCCCGCATTCTCATTCAATTAATTCAATTGTTCAATGCAACGAATCGAGCAAAGTCTCCTCGCAGCGCCCGTCTGATAAAAATGAAAAAAAAAAACAAAGAGAAAAAAAGATACTGAAAAGGTTGGAGCGGTCCAGTTGAGTCAAATGACAGTTGATGAATTTATTTTTCACAGAACTTCAAAAAAATCCATACGAGTAGATTGCATAGATTGCTAACTTTGTCGCAGATGCTAATTTTTAATAAATGCTAATTGCTAATTGCTAAGATTCTATTAGATGCTGATTGCTAATTTTTCTGTAGATGATAATTTTTCATAAAATATGTAATTAAAGGGCGAAATGATGCACTTTTGTATTTTCATAACGTAAATAAGAAGAAAAAAAACCTTTGCGTTACTGCTAACTTGGAAAAGTATCACATTATCGATGATAATTATGAAAAAAGTGCGTCAGCGAATGTTTTACACAACTCAGAGTGGAATTTTGAGTCATGTATAATTATGCCTCTTTATATTAATGTCACGAGATTATTTATTATTACCGGTAATTAATATTAAGTGTTGCCGAAATACAGCAACTTCGCGGACAGGTTGGCAGCAATGCTCTTCATTCGCCAGCCAAGATTCGAAATCTTTCATCATGCCTTGATGGTTCAGCGTGGAATATGCAGGGTGTTAGGGAGGTCGATGCAAAGCCTTGAGGGCGTGATAGGTCACCTCGTTAGAAAAATATGTAACCTAGGTTACCTTAGTCCAAAGTCTAAGGATTTCGAGTTATCATGGCAAGTACGAAAAATTACACACATTAAACTATTTTTTATCTCGAGTGTTTTGGGGAGAAACAATTTTTTTTAAATCGTAAAGACTCATTATAGTCTAGGCAATGGCATATATATATTTTTTTTCAAATTTAATCTTGCATCGTGGCTAACGTTCCAACCTCCTTTAAAGATGACGTTGAAACTTGCATCGTTGGAAAGCAACGATTTTTTCCATCCTTTTTTTTCTATATTTTTACAATCCAAATTCTTGTTTTACAAATCAAGATCATAAATCTCTAACAAGGATATGTGAAAAAATTCGAGGGTAGCCTAAATCGGCCGAAGAAAACTTCGAGCAGCCAAAACGAATTCATTTCCGTTGCATTTCAACGATGCGAACTTCAACATCGTTAAATTTCAATGCCCGTAACGAGTTAATTTTCCTTAATTTCTTTTAAAAATACGTCATTTTCGAAGTCCCTAATTTCTCTTTCTCCACTATTATCACAAATCGATTTTTCGCGGGGTCGTAAATGTCCGACAAAAATACGAAAAAAAAATCGAGTAAGCCTCGTACCCCAAACCAGGGGGAAAAAATTCAAAAATAAAAAAAAATGAACTTTCGTTGCATTTCAACGATGCGAACTACAGCATCCTTTTCCTCGATCGATTACTCCATCCACCATCCACCTCTCCCTCTTTCTTCCTAATTCTCTCTTGTTGCTCAATCCATCCGCGAGAAAAAGGTCTCGTTCGACACCCGTGAAGCGCATAATTGCTTTTGCGCGCGTCAACTATTTATAAAGCTGTCGTATTCTTCTCGCTCATGTATATCGCGTACAACTCAAATGCCGAAACGTGTCCGCGGGCAATATCGACTATATAAAAACAAACCGTTGTTTTTCTACAGCCAGCGAATAAGCGACGAGTGTTGTGCTTTCATTTTGCAGCTTGCAACAATACTCACGTATTGCTGTTATTGCTATCGTTTTTGCAACAACGATAATATCGCGAGTTGTAGCAATTACTATTATTGTTATCTTTTTGATATTGATGCGACAATACGACAACAATGATAATAATTGTAATGCGAGTCATAAGAACCGTTATTATAACTATAAAAATAATGTTGTTGTTGTGACCATTGTTATTATTATAAGCCCAAAAATAATTATCATTATCACCATTTATTCCCAGAATACGCTACTTTCTCTGGCAAATATTATTCATGACAAGGATGCGATGCATTTTTTTTCAAAGTGGGCTTGAAAGATCAATAAAAATCATATCTTTTTTCAGTCGCACAACAATCGCGCAAGAACCTAAAAAAACACACGGTCACCTTATAAAAGTCACTCTATTACGTCTACACTATGATCTCATAATTTTCCGAGCCGCTGTTGCGAATAAATTGCTCATTTTTCACGATCAATGTTCTTTTTTTTACTCCGAAATGGACCCTCTTCAAATGTCCAAATAGATTTAAGGGATTTTTGAAATCTCCACTATGTAGCAAATTTGTTCCCTTAAACTATCATATCTCAAGAGTATGAACCTAAATTTCTTTTATATTGAAAATTGGAACAGTGTTATTTTGCAAGTAGAGAATGGCGTTTTTTTCGCATCGATCCCTTCCTGATTTTTTTCCGTCATTTTAAACGTCAATTACGAATACTATACTGAGAATGTCACATTCTAGAAGGTTCAAACCAACACCCTGAATTTTTATAAGCCATTCGAAACGGTGGGATCAACGTGGCAATCGTTTAAACATGGATGGGGTCACGTGGACCCCATCGACTAAGTTACAGGCCGAGGGTGTGAAGGGTTTTTACTATTACTGTTATTGTTCACATAATCGTTGTCACAGTTTTAATAATAATAACGACGACAGTTCAAAAGTAACGCGGCCTATCATTATTATTTATTATTATTGATAATAATTGTTATTATCATCACTGTCGTTGATTTCCCTGAGCCAACGATCATTAATAACTAGCTAACGATCATTGCCTAACTTAGCTAACGGTCATTATTGAATAGCTAACGATAATTAGCTAACTTAGCTAACGATCATTATTAACTACCAAACGATCATTATTAACTACCAAACGATCATTAGCTAACTTAGCTAACGATCATTATTAACTAGCTAACGATCATTAGCTAACTAAGCTAACGATCATTATTAACTAGCTAAGGATCATTATTAACTAGCTAACGATCATTATTAACTAGCTAACGATCATTATTAACTAGCAAACGATCATTATTAACTAGCTAACGATCATTATTAACTAGCTAACGATCATTATTAACTACCTAACGATCATTACTAAATAGCTAACGATAATTATTAACTAGCTAACGATTATTAGCTAACTTAGTTAACAATCATTAGCTAACTTAGCTAACGATCATTAGGTAACTTAGCTAACGATCGTTATTAACTAGCTGACGATCATTAGCTAACTTGGCTAATGATTATTATTAACTGGCTAACGATCATTATTAACTAGCTAACGATCATTATTAACTAGCTAACGATCATTAGCTAACTTGGCTAACGATCATTAATAACTACCTAACGATCATTAGCTAACTTGGCTAACGATCATTATTAACTAGCTAACGATCATTAGCTAACTTGGCTAACGATCATTAGCTAACTTGGCTAACGATCATTATTAACTAGCTAACGATGATTAGCTAACTCAGCTAACGATCATTAGTTAACTCAGCTAACGATCATTATCTAACTTAGCTAACTTAGCTAACGATCATTATTAAATAGCTAACGATAATTACTAAATAGCTAACGATAATTATTAACTAGCTAATGATTATTAGCTAACTTAGTTAACAATCATGAGCTAACTTAACTAACTTAGCTAACGATCATTAGGTAATTTAGCTAACGATCGTTATTAACTAGCTGACGATCATTAGCTAACTTGGCTAATGATTATTATTAACTGGCTAACGATCATCAGCTAACAGCTTACGATCATTATTAACTAGCTAACGGTCATTAGCTAACTTGGCTAACGATCATTATTAACTAGCTAACGATCATTGGCTAACTTGGCTGACGATGATTATTAACTAGCTAACGATCATTAGTTACCTTAGCTAACGATCATTAGCTAACTTAGCTAACGATCATTATTAAATAGCTAACGATAATTACTAAATAGCTAACGATAATTATTAACTAGCTAACGATTATTAGCTAACTTAGTTAACAATCATTAGCCAACTTAGCTAACTTAGCTAACGATCATTAGGTAACTTAGCTAACAATCGTTATTAACTAGCTGACGATCATTAGCTAACTTGGCTAATGATTATTATTAACTGGCTAACGATCATCAGCTAACTTAGCTTACGATCATTATTAACTAGCTAACGGTCATTAGGTAACTTGGCTAACGATCATTATTAACTAGCTAACGATCATTAGCTAACTTGGCTAACGATCATTAGCTAACTTGGCTAACGATCATTAGCTAACTTAGCTAACGACTATTTTATTGATCATTAATTATGATTGATCATGAATTAATTATGAATTAATTTTATTGATCATTAATTATGATTAATGATTAGAAATACGGAAAAATTTCAGAAGAAATAAATGCGTCTGACAATGTTTACATCAACATATATCCTCACCTATACGCGAGTGACATGCACTGAAAGAGCTTGTTGAGTGACGTCTCGATGCTCAATTGTTGCGAAGTTTTGTCGACCGATGAATTGGCGACGAATTTTTCGAGGGAAAATCCGACAGGCGCTATTATGGCTAATCTCGCGGCTTCCTCCTCGGGCACCGGTACAGCAAGCTCGTCCTCGTCGTCCTGTGCTTCAGCCTCGAAATCCGACACCATGAAGTGCCCCGAGTGTATGGTCTCGCGAGAATCCCGGGATTCTCGTTTGCCACGGTGCGGACCGGCTGTTTGATGGATCTGCTGTTGCTGCGACAACGGCATATTTTGCGACGACGACGACGACGGAGACGACGTCATCATCATCGTCGTCGGCTTGCGATACATCAGTTCAGCCTGCATCGCGCCCGACCCGCGCCGGATCCAGATCGGTAGGCTTTAATTTTTCCACTTTCCCGAAGTCCGCGCCGGCACTTTGTTCCCTTCCCTCCCTTTGGCACTACCTGCTTTCACCCAAAATCGATTGTAGCGAGATCTTTCGTTGGCTTTTTTCACACATACAGCTGGGACGCTTTGACACTGGGTCAAAGTGCCCCAAAGCGAGGTTTCACTTATACTTGAAGTTTACGGGTAATTGCGCTTTTTAGGGACAATTTAAGACGCGTTTTATCGAGCATATGTATTCAGGTCTGACAAGGAACAGCACTTAAGTGTCCAAGTCAGACTTTGTTTTGTAGTTTCCATTTGTACAGGGTCCTTCCCCCTTAATGCGTTCCCTACCATATGCCACTTTACATTCCCTCTTACGATTTTGTTGAGACTCATGTGATGAAGCATTGAAAGCTATTAGCCAAGTATATTTTTTTTATTTGCCGAAAAACGTTTTTAAGGGGGAAAACGACCCTTCAAAGAAAGGCGCGTCACCCCTTAATTTCGTTTTTTTTTTTTTCAATTATTCTATAGTTGATTTTTCATCGCTTTAGATTGGGAGAATTTTGGTTTTTGTTTTATTCAGATCGGTGGACTGCTTGTGGGTGAACTGCAAAACTACCCCTCGACACGCCTCTCTTTGAGAGGAGATTTCGCCTCTTAAAATTAGTTTTCCGCAGATAAAAAAAAATACGTGTCTAATAGTTTTCAATGCTGCATCACATATATGAGTTTCAACAAAATCGACGGTGGACACTTGAGTGATGTTCCTTGTGAGAACTAATAATTCGATGTTTGAAAATTTGTTTGCTGATTTGCTGATATTATATTGAAAAAATTGCTGATTATCATGATTGTTTTTTAAATGAAAGATTTCTTCACCATTTTTGAGACTTACAATTAGGGTATGTTTTATTACTACTGTCGGCTGTTACGTGGCCATACCTCCGCCATTTTTAAAGATTAATTTAAAAAATACCATGCAACAGCCAAAAGTAGTAATAAAACATACGCTACGTCTCAAAGATGATGAAAAAATCGTTCCTTTACAAACAAAAAATGAAATTCAGCCAATTTTTATCGCTTAAAAGTATCTCCGCCCTTAAGGGCGACAACCAGTCTAGAGCCCGCAAAACAATGTTAATTTCAACAATTTTTTACGGGTTCCCCGTTGATAGAAGGCGAAATTCTGTTCAGTGGTGTTTATTCTACATATCTTCGAGGAATTTTACAATTTTTTTCATAAGATTTTTTTGAGAAAATGGCGACGCTGAAGCTGGATGATCGAGTCACCTTTGGCTGATCGTGTATGGTGTTTAAATTTGCATAATTGTAGTACAACGAAAATCCTTCTTTATTTTTTCATTTTATTGCTATCTAAACTCTTCTTTTGCAGTTTAAGGTTATGGATATCTAATAAGGATCTCTAATCCTAAAAAGGATCTCTTATCAGAATATCTAATAATGATCTTCAAAAAGATTTTAGTGATATTTTAGCCTAAATGTGCCAAAAAAATGTGGACAACAAGAAAAAAAAACAATAACTTCGTTGCATTTCAATGATGCAAATTTTATTTTTGATTGCAGAACATTATTTTATTACAGAACATTATACTAACACTTTCCTAACTAACTCCTAAACTCCCGTAGGTACATTTAAGTACCTAGGGGATTTTTGATATGTCGAAAACTTTTCCCGAAAAAAAAAACAAAATTCGCCGATTTTTTATATGGAAAGCGATCTTTAGTTTTGAAACATGCACCATTTGGTCAAAAATCGGTATTTGTCGATCTCCTTTGTACTTTGAAGGGAAATCTTATCGAGAAGTCAAACTATTTTGAATGTTCGTGTCCAGGTGGGAATTTGGAGAACTTTTGCCGGTCGCAGGATACTATGAAAAAGGTGACTCGCTTTCTCCAGCTCCAGTGAAACTAATTTTTTACAAAATCTCGTGAAAAAAATTGTAAAGATACTCAAAGATATGTAGAACGAATACCACCAAATGGAATTTTCATTCCATCAGCCAAGTGTCCGTAAAAAATTGTCGAAATTCACCTTTCTGCCGGGCTCTAGACTGGTGGTAGTCTCCCTCAAAAAACACGTTGAAATTTCCATTTTGAGTATTGGAAAAATAATTCCAGCGTGTTACAGGGCTCGTTATACGAGGCAAAAATATAGTACGGCAAAATTAAAAATAAAAGGATATTTTAATTATTGCTTAAAAATTCTGATTTTGTTGAAATTAAATTGGCTCCTTTGCAAAGAAGTTTTTGTGGCCGAGCTGCTGCTCAGCTAGCACCGGCCTCAATTCAATCGAGTATTCGTTGACGGGACTAAGAAAGAAAAAAAAGATTAAGCGAGATCTCGAATGAATCGAAGACTTTGGCATTTGCATAACGAATTCGTAGCTCTATACGTGACCGTCCGCGAAACACGACAGCGAAACGAGAGAGAATGTATATTCTTATAACTTGTAACGCACTGTGCTATTAAACGGCAGACTCGTGTCAGTCTCAGCGAACGACCTCGTATTTTTTTTATCACCTAATGTCTGGTCGAAATATTCGCGTTTACCCTCCTAACGTGCACTCTGAACTCTACGCAATTTTCATTTGTTTTCGTTTTCTTGTTTTTGCATTCAAATTGTTTCGAAAATATTCGCGTGGTGGGCTATACTTTTAATTTGAGATTGAAAATAATCGGTCGTTGAACGAGCTCAAATTATCGGAGTTTTTTTTACACAGCTAGAGTCGTCGAGACAACGTGAGATAATCGACACGGAGTAAAAACGAACGCGTATTGTTTATTTTTAGGTACACGTTGGTGGAAAAATCCAAAAAAAAAACAATATTTCAATCTCAAATTTAAATACGCAGGGTATTTAAATGTAAATACGATAACATTGTATTTGACATCGTTTAAACGCAGTTGGAGTTATTTGTTTCAGTTGCACAGTTTTTTTCGGAAAATTCAGGCTACGTATATTATGTGAACGTTTTTTTAGGATCGTCATCGATTTACGAGATTTTCGAAAAAATACTATGGATTATAACGAATATAAGGCAATGAAAAAAAAAATTATATTGAAATTTGCATCGTTGGAGTGCAGCGTAAAACTTTTTATTTGAGATTTGCCCAAGCTTTTTGCCGGCGAATTTCGGCTGTGAAAATCGCTGGAATGTTTTTGAACATTCTCATCAAGGGCAGCGGATATCTGGGGAAGTACAGTTTGGTCAATGATGAAAAATGCAGAAATACGAAAATAATAAAAAATATTCCTTGAATTCCGACGATGCAGGATAGGGAAGTTTGCAACTTTGGAACGCAACGAAAATTCATTTTTACATTTGTATTTCCTCACTTCCATTATTTCACAGTCTTCCTTTGCAAATTGATATTCTAGATCTCTAAATAAGCGATTTAAAAAATGATTAAGGGTTTCTTGTAACGAATATTTGCCAAAAGCAACTCGAGTAATTGAAAAATAATATTTTTCGTTGCATTCCAACGATGCAAACTTCAATCTCATTGTTTCTATACTTCTTCATAACTTGTTTTGTTTTTTCTCTATTCATAAGAAATGTTTTTCAACTCACAAATGTACCGTTTACTTTTAATTTAAAAACTTTCCAGCATGCATTCTTGTTTTTTTTTTATCGAGCCAAAATCCACGCATCTTTATTAAGACGTTAGGTTACTGCGAAAATGACGAACACCGTTTCTCGTTTGAGGCAACTCAAATAGAAGAGGAAGCCCCAACATGTGGTGCAGGAATCACAGATTGAAAGTAAACTTATGATTACGATAGAACGAGTAAGTCTAGCGAAACTTTAAGCGCCGTTTTCCCAAAACTATGCTCTTCAAAAAATTAGAGTCACGAAACACCGAACTACAAAAGCACGTGCTAGTCAGGAAAGACGAACAATATAAGTCAACAATAATCGTAAGATAAATATATGATAATGAGTCACTTGGGATCCTATCACACACACGGAGAGAATTTTTAAGTATTTTTTACGGTGAAATCTCCGTAAAAATTACATTAAAAATTTGAAACCGGTGACAAATGTGCACATAGTCAAAAATTGACACTAGCTTTTAATATTTTGCTTTCATTCATGTAAAAATTTAAGCAAGTAGCATAATTTTTTACATTTCTTTCAGTAAAAATTCTGACACATTCTCATGTAGAATTTTAACAATGGGCTGCCTCAAAAATTCCAAGTTTCTACAGTAAAAATAACCTGGACAAACTTGAAATTTCTAAAATCCCTAGCGAAAAATTAATTCCCTATGATTAAATAAATACTCTATATCTTGTATTTCTGAAAATTTGTGTTCTTGATTGCTACTTATTTTAGCATATCATCTTTCCGTACCATTGTAGACGTCCTTTATCGAAGTTTCTTTTCACGTTTCTTTGTTTTCTTGCGTAGAACTGCGTAGAACACGTTAGACTGCACGAGACCACGAGGCTTTCTTGGCCCATGCTTCCTACGATAATGCGCATGCGCGGTACCGCTGTTGCTAAGCAACGCGGGTCGGCGTCGTTCGTGCTCGTCATACTGCGTCATACACAAGCACACTCTCACAGCTTGCGTTCACGTATACGCACGCTCGCACACAGAGCTCACGCGTACGGTCAGGCGACCTAGCCCTAACTGATTTTACTATAAAGAACGTAAAATTCCGGTGGACGCACGGAAAATTTCGGCTTCATTTTTTAAATTTTTATGGAAAACACGCAAATTTCTCAATGTTCCACTGAAAAATTTCATTTATATTAGCACTATTTTAACTTATTGTCGTAATCTTTACGTTTCATGAAATTTTACTATTAATTTCAGTAAAAATTCTGGAAAATATTTTAAATTTCTGTTACGCAAAAGTAAATTTTGATTCATTTCCATGAAAATTTATAATTTATTTCCTAAAAACCTGAAGAATTGCACATTTGTCACCGAGTTACTGCGATTTCACAGTAGAAATTACTTAAAAATTCTCTCCGTGCATGTTCGATCAATAAAAACCATAGCGACATCCAACTGAAGTATATACACAAAACTGAAGAATAAGAAAAAATAAATAATCATCATCATCATGATTTTCGAGACGGTGTACACGATTTCTCGGAATCTAATAAACAGTAGTTCATAATCATCTAATGCAGCGGTCCCTAACCTTTTTTGGTCGACGGACCAGTATCGTCAGAAAATGTTTTCAAAGACCGGCCTTCGAGGGCCGCTACGAAATGACCCATGGACCGGTACGGGCCCGCGGCCCGGGGGTTGGGGACCGCTGATCTAATGAACAGTTCATGAGCATCAAATAAAGAGTAGTTCAGAACTGCAGTAGTAGTAGGTTAGTCTTGACAGACGTTTTTCTTTCTAACATTTCCCATTAGTTATTAGCAATAATAATGTCATTTTTCATTGAAAATCGAACAAGAATTCGAAAAAAGTTTTTTAATTATTGAAACACAACAAAACAAAGCTCGGTCGAATCTAAGCTATTATTATATCTTTTAACCCTTGCAACTGCACACCTGGAAAAAATTACGTAAGTCATTGTGGGTGAAATTCACCACAATCATTTTGCAACGCGATAAATTTTTGAAAAATTCTCTAAAAAAATACTGCAATGTACTTTCAACTCTTTTCTACACGACCATACCGGTTATTTTCAAAAAGTGTGATTTTAAATATGCAAAAAATATGTCCCATTTTGCCGAATTTTCTGGAAGATATTCCAGGCAAAAAAACGGCTGGGGTATATTTCGCCCGGCGCGACCATTAAGAGTTAATTTTTAAAAAATCGTTTTTTTTTTGTTTCAGATCAATCGGGTGACCAAAATGAAGTACACCGGTGAGTCCCTGACGTTCAAAGGTCCTTCGCAAGATTGTTCGCTTCTTCAATTATTAATATTTATAAATGAAATTTGGTGCATAACTTTCTTAATGTACCTACAAATAAATGTTAAAGCGACTTTTTTTAAATCGTTTTACTTATTCCTTCAAAATCGATTTTTTAAACCCTTTGAAGCATACATTTTTCTTTTCTTTACGTGCAATTGGCTTGAAATTTTGTACTCGGGGTTGCTGATTACGAATCTGCACTCAAAATTCGGGAATTCAAGATGGCGGGTCCAAGATGGCGGACAGTGGATCAAAAATCAAGTTTTTACCTATTTTTTGGTTATGATTTATCTGCTAGATTAGTCGTAATCAGATTTATGATGTAAAAAGTTCGTTATTTTGCACTTTCGTTATTGACGTTACCCGCTATGTGAAAAATAAAAACTTAATAGGTGTGTTTTAGTGGTTATTGAAGTCCAAGAAACCTTGAAACGCATTTACAACCGCCATATTTAATTTTAAAACACTTTTTAATCGTCCAAATTTGAATTGAATTAGGTGTAACACGAATGTTACACTATGGCGCAAAGAGTTAAGGGGCTATACCAGTGTAAACGCTGAAAATTCGAGTGATTTTTGGGGAATTTTTTGGAAGAAAAGTACTCAATTTAATGTTTCGGAAAATTAAGAATATATTTGGCTATATTTGACCTATATTGCATAATTTTTTCATATGAAAATATTGCGATCCAAGCGACTTATGCGCTGCCTTCGGAGGCGCCAAAAAAAAAGTTCCTCCACTGCTGACATGATTCCGGCCGATTGAACAGCCGAAACCGAAAAAGGAAAAAATGTCGTTAAGCTGAATGGTATTTCCTGTACAATGACCTAGGATTTTCGAAAAATATAAAAATCTAACAAAATGGCGTAGTTATGAAAAAAGTCTGTTTTCTTGCCTATAAAATGGTCGTTTTTTTCAAACCCAAATCGTCAATTTTTATCCAATCAGTAAAATCCTACGTCATTGTAGAGTAAATATATTCGAGATGGTGTTGAAGTTTGCATCGTTGGGACGCAACGAAAGTTTCGTTTCACTATTCAATATTTCCCTATTCACTATTCACTATTCAATATTCACGTTTCAATATTTTCCATATTTTTATCATTATGGGCGATCTTTTTTTATAGGTTTATAATGTACATCGCTAAATAAATATCTTGAAAAATATTTGAAGGTCGTTTGTAAGCGAAATCTGCCGAAAGAAATTAAACTCGTTGCAGTCCAACGATGCAAACTCCAGCATCGTTATTCAAGAATGCTCAGTTAAAATTTCAAGTCAATCGGATAATTTCTCTTTGAGTTACAATGTCAGCAGATTTGGAAAAATCTCATTTCGCGAAAAACGCGTTTAAAGATTTAACTGGTATACTGGTTACACCCTACTTTTCGGTTCTTCACAGTAGCCTAACCCTTGAAATAAAGAGCCACCACCTAAGACCCCGAAAAAAAAGATTCTGAATGATAATAATAATGAAAAAAAAAACTTGTCCCCTTCCAAGGATGCAAACTTCGTCTCCGTGACTTCCGAAAAATAGCTCGAACTGTTTGTTTTTCGTTATTCGAAACGACGTCGGACCGAGCGGAGATTTCCTGTCGGTCAACGCTCACGGAGCGCGGATGCGTTTGGTCTAAATATACATTGTCCCGAGCTGTTTCGGACGCAACGGGAAACAGACACGGTTGGAATTTTACACCGTGCTTTTCGCCGGTAACATCGAGCCGTGCAGTTTTCCGCGCAGTCGTAAACAATCAATTTGAATAGGAAATGAACGTTCGTTGGGAATGAGAGCCAAATCGAGATCGCGGCGGGAACACTCGGCTTGCCGAACTTGTCGATATTATTCTCGCACGCTCGAGACGCGCGTTACGTGCGAGCGAAAAAATATCGCGGCGAGGGTCACGGTCGATTTGAACCAAAAGCAACGATTCGACAATTAAAAACACACGAATGGGATCCACTTATCGCGATCGATTCGAGGACTATATCGATAAATACGATTTCTGCTTTTGAAATATTTTCGCGAAATATTGAGCGTTGCGACGGATCGAAGTATTCCTTTCTTCTCTTTCTTTTCAGGTTTTCAAAAAGAATTTTGTTTCTCATATAGGCTATCGTTTTGAATTTTCTAAAGATTTTTCGAAAGACAGGAATTTTAATAATTTCGTTAAGTACATCATTTTTGATCGTCTTTTTCAAAAATGAACAAGAAGTTTTACAGTTTTAAGTTTTCGAGGAGAATTTTTTCTCATATAGGCTTTCTTTTTGAATTTACTAAAGATTTTTCGAAAAGCAGAAATGTCAATAATTTCGTTAAGCTCGTCATTTTCTTCAAAAAAGAACAAGATGTTTTACAGTTTTAAGTTTTCGAAGACATTTTGTTTCTCATATAGGCTATCTTTTTGAATTTTCTAAAGATTTTTCAAAAAACAGGAATTTAAATAATTTCCTCAAGTTCATCATTTTTGATCATTTTTTTTTTTTTTTTCAAAAAAGAACAAGAAGTTTTTCGGTTTTAAGTTTTTGAAGAGATTTTGTTCGTTTTGAATTTTCTAAAGAATTCTGGAAAGGAAGGAATCCAAATCATTTCGTTAAGGGGTAAATGCATGTAGACGACGCAAAAATAGTTATTTTTGATCATTTTTTTCAAAAAGGAACAAACAGTTTCACATTTACGAAACTTTAGATACAATGCATTACATAATTAAAGTGTTCGAATACATTTTTTTCATTAAAAAATTATCCAAAATGGCGGTATTATGGCGTGGTCTACCGGGAAGGTTTTGGATGATGTCCAAGTTTGCATCCTTCGATTGCAACGAAGATCAATTATTTTCGATTGCCAAAATATATTTTCGGCGGATTCGGGCCAAAAAATCACTCAAACGTTTTTGAGGATCGTTGTTAAAGATCTACAATATAAATTGGCAAGGAAATACGTTCGATAATAATGGAAATAAAAAAAAAAGAAATGAGAATTTTCGTTGAGGTCCAACGAACTTCAAAAAAAATTTTATCACTGAACCACGATAACGCAAAAAAGCTCGGTCAAGTCTTGACCAATATTATCTTTTTTGAAAAAAAACCTCCTTTTTTTGGTTCGGATCAACTTGGTGGCCGAAATCAAGTACACTATTGAGCGTCTTACGTTGAAAGGCCCTTCACAAGATTGTTTATAACTTCTTTTATTATTAACATTTTAAAAAGGAATTCGGAACACAACTTTGTGTATGTACATACAAACGAATGTCCAAGCGATTTTTCAATCGTCTTACTTATTCTTTCAAAATGAATTTGCTCAATTAACTCAATTAAAATTCTTGCCCTCGAAAAACTGCTCAATTAAAACTCTTGAGTCCTCACGGTAACCTAACCTTTTAAACGGGACACCAGTTATAAAGCGTCACTATATTTTGAGGCGCGTAAACATATACAGCACAAAAACACAGACGCCACACATACACCGAAACGAAGTGAAGCAAATAGAAGATAACATCGTTTTCACCAAATCAATTAATTTTATTTCTCGATCTCCTCGATCTCCGCACCACGAAATTTCATTGAATTTCTCATTTTCGAAGGAACGTGAAACCTAACGGATTCGTAACGGACGAATCGAGAGCGGCAAGAATCTCGGAAAGCCCGCGCGTTATCGCTGCATCGCGATAGAGCGAGCCACTCGAGCGTGGACAATCCCGTGTTTATCTTGCCCTTCCTCCCTCCCTCTAACCGACTCGCTGTCGCGCGCTCTTCCTCAAATTCTCTCCCTCCCTCCCTTCCTCCCAATTCCCCTCATGGGCTCGTTTTCCTTTCGGAATATTTTCGTAATTTTTTTCCGTTATTTGACGTCAACGTCGTTCACACGATTACGTCACACAAGCGAAGTTTCCGTACGCAACCCGCACGATACCATGTGCACACGTGCACCGTTCGATTGAAAAGAAAAAAAAACGCACAAAAGGAGAATTCATTTCATAACGAGCTCTAGCGATCTTATTTTTTCCGTTTACGACCAACCAATTAACGGGCTACGTCTGCCTAGGTGGGTAAAAAAATCGCATTTTCAAAAAATGTTTTTATTCGATAGTATCACCTTTTAGCTATATTCCCGGAAAATTTCATTGAAATATTCTTAAAATTCAATGAGCTAACACTTGGAATGTTGTTAATTAATTTAAATTAATTCTTTTTCATTTGTGTTGGGCAAGCGGTAGCTGCGCCATACTTCAAACATCGCATGCGTTTTTCTCGAAACACTGTTTTCAAAGTTGATCCACGGGATAGCTCGAGAACCACTTGATGAATTGTTTCCAAATTTACAGGAAATACGATCAGAAACATTTAAAGTTCATCGACAATCTCACTTTTTTAAAAATTGATCGCCATTTTTTAATAGTTATGTAAAAATGACGACTTTTTTCGACGAGTTGTTAAAAAAAATTATATAAAAAACCGAAGATCGTCAACGACTCGTATTTATTGATAATTCGAATAACCCGTTCGGGTTTTAGGTTTCGGAAAAATTCCATCTGTCGGCGGCCAAGATTTTGTTATTTTCTGTATCTTCTGATAATTTTTTTTAAGGCACTCAACGTATGTATTTTTGCGTTAAAAATTGCATTTTTCTTTCTTTTCTCCTTTTCTTTCTTTACCAACCGTTTCCTAGGGGAAAAAATTGGAATTTGGCATTTTTTTCAGGCCACAAGAAAGATGTAGCCCCTTAAGTCTCCGTTGTCCGACCTAAGTTTTCTCCTGTTGCTCGAAAATGTTTGGGCTTGCCCCCCCCCCCTCCCCGCGCACCGCTGTCGCGTGTTCTTCCGATCGCGCCGCCCACTTACGCGCGATTTCACGTAGATCCCAGTCGACCGAAACAATCTATTTTGACTCTTCTATTCGAGACGCAGCGACATCTCGCGACTAGACACGGTACTTCGAATAACTCGACCAACGTTAATCCCCGTACTCTCAAATAAAATAGCAGGTTCACTTGGAGCGTCGAAACGAAGAAAAAGAAAGAAAAATGGTTCGCGTCCGCGACGCGACGAAAACAAAGTGCGCTGTCTCTCTCTTAGCGCAACACGGCTCCTATCCCTGCGTCGTGTACTTTAGCCTCTACCGCCCCCCCCCCCCTCTTCACAGCTAAGCCGCTGCTCGCACCACTCGCAGCAAGGCCCTTCGAATATTTTCACGTAATCCAATGTAGCTTCGAAGAGCATTCGCACTCGAAGAAAACACACAACTCACCTCCGAGCAAACGGAAATAAAAATGAAAAAACACCCGCGCACATGTAGGAAATATAATTAAAAAGTAGACACGCAGAAAACACTTAAACCGCAAACTGGCGATTGGCCTACCGGGCCTCACACGCACTCAGACCTCGACCTTTCGCTCTCCGCTAGCGAAAAATTCGAACTGGCTTTTCACGTTGTGTTTATTCCGCGGATTGCACCGTCCCACGCGCGTAAGAGCGATCACGCATGACTACCGCTCTTTTCCGTGCGGTGCGCATAGAGCCTCTCGCGATGCACGCGCGCGACTGTCGCGTTGAACAAACACGCGTTCCGCGACAAGAGAAAAAAGACGCTGGCGACAACGACGAAATGACAATCCGTGATGCTGTCGTCGCACAATTTTCCAGAAATGATGGACTTTATTTTTTTAATAAGTGGCTGTGGGTGAAAATTTCACGATAATCGTAGAAGAGAATAAGAGAGGGACGTAAAGTGGGCAGAGAGGTGCTGCTACACGCGAGGGTCATACTTGCACCAGCGCCATTTAGGAGAGAAAAAAAACCGCGCGTGTTCAACGTTTTACTCGCGTATTTTTGTCACTTCTCACTCTTTCTACGTTGTCTCCTTTGTTCCTCTTTCTCTCTCGGTTGCTCGCGACTTTCTTGTAGCGAGTAGTATTTCGTTCTGTCGCGTACGCGCACACACGCTGGCGACGTTCTATACGGGGCGGCAAGACGACACACAGCTGATATGGCCGTGCATGCGCGCTCTGGTGCCTGCCACAAGATTCTCCTTCTCCGATCGCTTTCTCTCTTCTATTCTTTTCTCTCTCTTTCTCCCGCGGTACAGCTGACCTCCCCGTCGCGCCGCTCTTCCGTCATTCTTCAAAGACGGGAAAAATAGTTTGTGGAAGGGGAAATTGGAACGAAGCTCGCGGCCGCGCAATAGAAGCGAAAATGAATATTTCGGCAGCAGCGCCACGAGGCAAGGCGGCGGCGCAACGAACCTTCAAGGATTGTAGATCCGTAAAGCTCGGTGGAATGAACAGTGGACATGTTTTTCGCTGACACGATCGCACGGTCACTTTAGGTTCGTTTTTGTCGCTTACTTGGTCATAATTCCGCATCGACCGAATTATGTTCCGAATCTCAATAATTCCGCATCGACGAGGACAACGTCATGAAAACGTAAACCTTTCCCAAATGCTCTTTAGCCTTTTTTTTATTTACTCACGAAATATTTTGAAAAAAGGCGCGCTGTACTTTCGAATTGATGTTACCTCCGATTAATGCTGAAAATTTGTACAGACCTTCTTTTTGACAATATGAGTTTTGGACTAGAAGGATTTGTGGCGCATCGCAATTATTTTCGAAATATCGACTTTTGTAAATTGACGAATTAACGCACGTGTATATCTTATATGTATCATGACGTGCGACTGCTATCCCTACCTTATCGACATGACTAGCCACGTTCATCGCTCGTGTTGTCTGTGTGTATGCCTGGATTTGTTTTGGTTGGCTCGGGTTTTGGATTTATTGTGTGGGTTTCTTTTAGTTTTTTGGGTTTGGGTTTTTTTGTTTACTCGGATTTTGTCTGGTTTGGTTGTGTTTGCTTGGAATTGTTTAGATTTGTTTAGGCTTGATTGTGTTTGGGCTTTGGGGGGTCCGTTTATTTAGGTTTGCGTTTTTTTTTGTGGTTCGTTTGGGCTTGGTTGTGTTTGGGTTTGTTGAGGTTTGTGTGAGCTTGTCTGTGTTTTTTTGAATTTGGGATCGTATAGGTTTGTTTGGCCTTGGTAGAGCTTGTTTCGGATTGTTTGAATTTGGTTGTTTTGTTTGGGATTGTTTAGGCTTGGTTATGTTTGTTTGAATATTGGGGGTTTGATGGATCGATCATATCGATAAGGTAGGTTTCGTTTGGGCTTCGCGGCGTTTGTTTGAGCTTTGTATAGTTTTTTGGATTTGTTTAGGATTGGTTGTGTTTGTTTGGGTTTTTTTACGTCTGTTTAGGCTTGGTTGTGTTTCTTTGCATTTTGTGGGCTTCTTGGGTCGATCATGTCGATGAAGTAAGGCAGCAGCGCGCTATGATAGATATAAGTCTACACGCGCGTTAATATATCAACTCTCGAAATCCAATATTTCGAAAACTATTGCGATGCGTCAAAAATACTTTTAGTCAAACTCATATTGTTAAAAAAAAGAAGCTCTGCAGATTCCACCCTAATCGAAGGTAACAAATATTCGCAAGTTCGTCGTTGCCGTCAGTCTTTACGACGATAGTATCTTACACTGGCAAACTCTGTACCGGGATCTGTTTTACCCACGGAGTCTCGTTTCGCGATTCCGAGTAGAAAAATCGAGCAAACCACAATTTCCAATTTCACGGGACTGGTTTTTTTCTCGAATTTTCGGTAAAACATTCTCATTCTCGTTTGTAATTCACGAATGTAAAAAAACGTAAGATATCAACGATCGCGCGAGTACTTCGTCGGTATTTCGCGCTGCTCCGACGTACCATCGTCGGATACGGACACTCGTCTGACTAGGAGGATATTCCGAGAAAGTTTCAGAAGTCGACGTCCCAGCCGGAAAAGTCGTTTGGCGCAGGCTCGCGATCCGGTGGACACGGCTCGAAGTTTCTAGTGTCGAGATGATTGAGGATCTGAAATCGAGTCGCACATCGATACGAGGCGTTCTCACGTAGCGCAGGCGTTTGTTTCGATATTTTTTCCTCCGTTATTCACAAGTTACCTTTGGTGCAAGCGGCGAAGTCATCGACAAATTTCTGAGAGCTTTCCAATCGAAGGATTTGAACCACCTAAAAGAAAGTCCACCATTCATTTAAAAGATAAAAATCCCACGAAGGCTCGGAAAAAGTAACCTAAAAAAGTACGCGTGAATTACTTGTGACTGTAAATTCCGTCGATACCGTCGCGAAGATATCCCAACCGTTCAGTGGGCTTCACCTTTAACAGCCTTCGAATTATATTAACGGCTGAAGTTTTCAAATATTCTGGAAACGTTCGATCCTCTATTCCAGCCACGATCTTGTTGTACAGCCTTAAGTTGTCATCGTCGTAAAATGGCGGCCTACCAACCAACAATTCGTGTATGACTATTCCGAACGACCAATAATCGATGGCTCTGTGAAAACAAAAAAATCCACTATAACCGCAAAAGCCATGCAAAAACTAACAATCAATCGCTTTGCGTTTCTCACGAACGAAATATTTTTTGGAACGAGCCTACCACCTGTCGTGTTGTTCTCTCAATATTATTTCCGGTGCCATGTATTCCGGGGTTCCTGCGAAACTCAAAGTTTTGTACGGACCGACTCTTTTACTTGAACCAAAGTCCGTCTGTAAATGATCAGCGAAAAAAATTCGTTGTCAATTCAACAATAATCATAATAATTGTTTTCTATTGTAGCTTCCATTTGTACGGGGACCTCCCCCTTATTACATGCCCCACCATATTCCACTTCACATCCCCTTGATATTCATAATACACGGAGAGAATTTTTAAGTAATTTTTACTGTGAAATCACAGTAACTCGGTGACAAATGTGCAATTCTTCAGGTTTTTAGGAAATAAATTATAAATTTTCATGGAAATGAATCAAAATTTACTTTTGCGTAACAGAAATTAAAAATATTTTCCAGAATTTTTACTGAAATTAATAGTAAAATTTCATGAAACGTAAAGATTACGACAATTGAATGAAGCGATAGGCAGTGATCGATGACTATACGGCCAGCGACCACCAATACATCGTCTTCGAGGTAGTGGGACCTACAGCGACGCGACGTGATCGGCCCGAAAGGCCTTCGCGGTGGAGTGTACGCAAACGGGACAGCAACAAGTTCTCGAGGGTCCTGCTGGAAGCATACCCACTCTCAGAGGCCGTTCCGCACGAACTGGCAGGGCGGAGAAGTGCCGAACGTCTCGTAGACGAGACAATAAAACTGACGGAACGCTTATACAAAGCTTCAATACCGCGCAAAAGCACATGGCAGAACAGACGAGCGACATACTGGTGGACGGACGAGATCGCCCAGCTGCGGAGACTCTGCATACAAGCGAAACGACGAATGTACCGAGCCCGGGAAAGGGATAGCCGTATGCGGCCGCATTTACGACGCAATACAAAACAGCACGGAGGACACCAACGATTACCATTAAGGGGTTACCCCCACTTGCGATTTTGAAAAAATCGTTTTTTTTTTATTGCATTTTTTTTAAGTATAAGTATCTGAGAATATGTCCTGAAAATTTCAAGTCGATCCGAACAAAATTGACTGAGATATGAGCGTTGAAAGAGAAGAATCCGTGAATTGAAGAACTGAAACTGAAACTTTAAACGCGTTTTTCTCAAAATGGCATTTCTGAAGTCGGTAACCAAGATTACTCGAACACTAATGAACCGATCTTCTTGAAATTTTGCAGGCTTATTTAATACATAAAAATGTAGTCTATAATCGTTCGATTTTTTTTTCGAAAAAAATGGCCGTTTTACAGCTAAAACACGGCCGTTTTTTTCGTTAAAATCGAACCATTAACTTTGACTGTCCGCCATTTTGTGAAAAATGAATATTTTTTAAAATCCTTCGATTAAAGACTAGTTTATACTTATATTTGATTAAATCCACCCGCATTTTTTTTTCTGATGATCCACTTCGCCGCAATGTTGGTCACCGCAAACCGTGTATATAAAAACATTATTTCATTGACGGCCATTTGCCACTGAACAATGTAATATTTTTCAATAAAAAAATTACTGAAAGTTCTTCAAGATGTGTTCTTTAAGATGGTATATTGATCGATTAAAAAAGTTTTGTAGTTTTTTTTTAAAAAATTCATGAAAAAGGCCTTTTTTGCGCTACAAGTGGGGGTAACGCCTTAAGAATAACAAGAAGCGCTGCTGGAGACAGCTAGCGAAGAGGTGGACCGGGACCCCCGGGGTCTGGATTACAAGATTGTGACTCACAGGCTGGAGGCCCAAACCCATCGGAACTCAAAGACGCGACGGCCATTGGACGGATCATCGATGGGCTCTTCCCGACTCATCCGACAAGGGCAGAGTCGATGGACACGGACGACGAACTCGACGTCCGCGTTTTTACCGAGGAGGAGCTTACCAAAGCTCCTACCTCTCTGAAGATGGGGAAAGCACTTGGACCGGACAGCATACCCGGGGAGATGCTGCGGCTGATGATTCGTCTGAGGCCCAGGATCCTCTTCAATATGTATAACGAATGCTTTACAACAGGGAGGTTCAGCACGCACTGGAAAACGGCTAGGCTGGTTCTCCTTATTGTTAGTAAAGAAAAAGAGAACCCTATATGCTATCTTCCCACAGACCTCTGAGTCTTTTTGATTCGAAGGGCAAAGTTTTCTAATTCCTTATTAGACCGACACTGAGGGACGCGACACGGGCGGTCCGGGGGCTGGCGGACAGTTAGTACAGCTTACGCAAAGGGCGATTGATGATAGGGGCGATACGCCAGTGGCTGAGACCGTCAGGAAGACGGATAAAGTTTGCCACGCGGCAAGGTCCCTAGTTATACTGGTGACACTGGGCGTGAGGAACGCCTTCATCTTGGCTAGGTGGGGAATATCTTGGGGGTCCTGGAAGGTACTTTCCGGATAGCTCCCTACCTCCTTCGGTTACTGAAGGACTGCCTCATTGACAGAAATATCACGTAAGAGTCGGAGGAAGTTTTCCCCCTCGCAAAAAAATTAAAAAAAGTAACAGTGATAACAAAAATAACATCAACCATACAGGCGGCAATTGATAATAATCCTAACGATCACAAAAACAATTACCATATTAATAATAATAAAACAATTTCTGCTCCGTGCAAAAATGATTTTATTATTATAGATTTCGTAATTATTAGTATAAATCGTACATATATGAATATATAGTTGATGAATTAAAAGTTTTCCTTGCCAATTTAACGTATCCCCTCGCGTCGATCATAGCGTTGTCGGGTTTAAGATCCCTACAAATAATATCCTTAGAGTGCAAGTGATCGAGAGCCTCGAGGATACACGCAGATACGAATTTCGCTGCGGAATTGTCGAATCTGCCGTTTCTATGCAGAACCGTTCTCAAATCACCTCCCAAACAGGCTTCCATGAGGAAGTAAACGTATCTGTTGTCTCTAAACGTTCCATAGAGTCTGCAAGCAAAATTAATCTTGATTTTTAGAACGAGTCTTAGAAAAAAAATGTTGTCATTAGTGCATTTGTTTACTGGGATTTGTTTCGGTCGACTTACTTGCAAATGAAATCGCATTTGTAGCAAGCCTGCATTATACTTTTTTCGGCAAAGATGTATCGCTGGTAATTTATCGAGGTGACCATCGCTTTTTTAATTTTTTTACGGGCGAAACTCTTGCCAGGATATTTCCTCGTTGTCACAAGCTCGACTCGGCCGTAACTGCCTTTGCCTATTGCAGCCTCGACCATGAGGTCCTCCAATTGTATGTCTGGATAATCGCTCGCCCAGTCGACCTTCAACGAACGCTTACGTATCTCGTGTTCCCCCATCCAATCCTTGTTTTTTATGGACTTCAAACCACCGAGATAATCCAAAAAAGATCTGGTAATTTGGGTCGAGAAGACATGCAAAAACGAAAGCCGTATTAACGTTTTATTAACTTTGACTTATGTTTATGAATTTTCTTGTGTTGCTTATTCAACGACAGCAGTGGAACTATAAAGGTATACTGAACGGCTTACACCTAGGAAACATATTTGAAAATATCGGTCTTTGGTTTTCGACGGATTCTCAAAATATGAAATTCCAAAAATATTCTTCGAGTATTTCATATCGATCCGTTCAAAACTGGACTGTTACGGGGGTTTATAGATAGGCTTCGCGAAGCGGCAAATTTTAAAGGCGTTTTCTCAAAACGACAAAGGAATTTTTTTCATCATCGAAAATAGAGCGTTTTTTCTCCGAAAATCGATACCGTCACTGTGCACGGCGGCCATTTTGTCAAATATCAATATTCTATTAATCTTCAAACAGTGGCCTGCACAAACCATTGTATCTACAACATTTATAAATATTCGTCAACAGAAAAATTGTAAAAGATACTTAGAACCATACTATTTAATGTAAGAAAAACAAAATTCGAAAACTCGCACACGTTTTCCCAGAAAAAAAGTCACGAAAAGTTACCTTTTTCCGGCTGCGAGTTAAAAATAATACTGCCGTTAATTTTCAAAATGTTCTTCAGTATTTCTCTGGTTCGAATTTTTCTTTGGCCATTGGCAACTTCATTCATACCACGAGCCTCAATTGGCCATCACTTAAGGGGTCTGCATAAGGTGGAAATTTAGAAAATACACTAGGAAAAAACCCTCGGATTATAACTTTAATTTGTTAGAATTTTTTTGTTAAATTGGCCAAGGTGCTTCCGACTACGCTGCGACGAACGGCCCCGCTACGATTTACCTTTTCATGCCTTTTTCTCCAAACTTTTATAAAACGATGTAAGTTGTATTTTAAAATCTAGTCATCCAATTCGCTCTAAATTCGGACAGGGTATAGTTTATAACTTTTTTCCATCATGTTGCCGGGTATTTAAAAAAATATATTTATCCATTTGTTAGTAGTAAATACTTAAAGTTGTTTTTTTTCTCGAAAATTTTATCTTTCTTTCTACTTGCCATTTTCATAATTTACAAAATTTCAAAAAGGTATCCCTTCACACGAAAGTTCTTTTATTATACGATACGCCCGTTTTTTTTTAAATTTCAGATGACCCTAGTTGCCAGAACCACCTACGCCGACTGGCCATGCAGCAATGGCGGCACTGTGCTTAAATAATAATCACCTCGTTCTTTATGAATAGTTTTCAATAAAAAAATCAAACTTGGCAAGGCTATGTATCAATTGTGTGTAAAATCCTGACCTCCTTATCCCAAAACTCGTAGCAAAAAAATCTCTAAAATCTACCTATTTTTTGGGCCCTGACGTAATAAATATTCCACAAAGGCCGAAGAGACATTTTTTTAATACACCAATTTTCGTCACGTCTCGCCTGAATGGAAGAACGAAAAAGAAGCTTTCACTTACTTTCTATCAATGGCAAAACACTCGCAAGCTGGTGGCATCGCGATCGCATTTGCCTGTCGCAAATTGTCCACCTCGTCGTAGAGAGCTTTCTCTCCGAAATATTGGCCCTTGCCGAGCACAGCGACTTCGATCTCTTCTCCCCTCTCCTGCGTTTTCGTTATTCTCACGTTCCCGCAATTGATAATGTAGAATTTATCGCCAGGATCGCCCTGTCGCAATATGTACGCATTCCCGGGAAAAACCTCCTACGATTGACGAAGCCACAAACAAAAATTGCTCGGGAAAATTGCAATTACCGCGAAAGCTCAGAAAATATTTAAATTGTGCAAATTTAATTATTTTTTTTTTTTTGCGAACACTCACGATGTATATCAATTCGGATATTTTCGCTAAGACCTGCTGGGGCAAATTTTCCAGCGCGGATATACGCCGCAAAAGTCGAATGTTGTCGGATACTGTGTCCTGTGATTTTTTAATCATCGCGGCCGTAAAGGACCTTCGATCAAGTACCCATACTTTGCCACCTTTTTTTACTAAGAAAAAGACATATAAGTCACTTCCAATTGTTGGCTCGGTATTCATTTTCGTCGATGATGCAATTTTGAACGAGAAAAACAAGAATTGATACCGTCTATCGAACATAATCGCTTCACATTGTAGAGCAGAGCGAGCTCGCCAAAAGCCACACCGGGTCCGAAGTTTCCACGATAATCTTTGTCCTCGTAAATGTCAAACTGTCCCTCCTCCGAAACGTACATATGATGGCCTAAATATTTATCTATCATTTACTGATACAATTTTTCTTTCATTATCAATTCCACCTGGTTTTATCAACGCCGAAAAACCAATTATTCTATCTTAAAACCTTAAATAGGCATGATATTTTATGACTTTGCCTTTGAAAAAGAATTTCGTTCATTTTATTCGGTTTTTCTCTGAATTTGTTACTTTCGAATGAATTTTTATTTTTTTGTAATTGACTATATGACTATTTATTCAATCATTCTATTAATTCTTTTGACATTATTGCGTAAGTACGAAAGATAAGATAAACAAGTAAAACACCGACAGAGGTGGGCGCGCGGTCGGTGTGCGGGCTCGGCGGTCACTGAAGTTAAGCAGCATTGGAGGCTGCCAATACTTGGAGCGGTGACCGCTTGCCCGTGCACTGGTTTGCGCGTCAACCCTTGAGCGGGAGGCAGTTTGTCTGCGTTTCTGATGTTTAATACAACTGAAACTCAGCCAAATATAGCCGCCTGTATCGGCCCAGGTTTTCCGCAGTTTCCCTGGGCCCTCGTGCAAATGCGATACAGTAGTGCATTAGGAAAGAGTGGCTGCGGTCAACACTCTGCGGGGGAACTCTGGAAGGAAATGTAGGGAGCTCTGGAAGGATTGTGAATGTCGGAAGGAATGGAAGGAATAAAAAGGAGGGGATGGTAAAAGGGGAAGGACCCCGTACCTCTGAGGATAAACAGGTAAAATATATAAATGTGTACGTATACATTTATCTATAAAGGGTGGCCCGAAAAGTGACCGTGAAACGGACATCTAGATGCCGCGTATCAATACCGATCCCAATCACTTCCATGTATGTTGTACGATCTTTTTTAGTTTTAGACAAAAAATATTTTGTCGGGTTTTTTGGAGCATAGTTTCTTCACTTTTGGGCTTTGCTTCTGGAATTCGTTTAAAGCAATAAGGAGTCACTTAAACTAGGATAAGAACGTTTTGTTTTTATTATCGACTTTTTGGCACTAAACGTTTGACTTTCGTGACTGATTCTCTCTAACCTATTTTCTTAACTTTTGATCAAAATCATTTACGTTAGTGTTCATTTGGTCGTTTATTCATTGTTTACGGGCGAAGATGCCTTTAGTGAAGCAAAAATTCGTTGACTTTTATGATTTTTCTTTTGAAATAAAGATTTCTTCATCATTTTTGAGAATTAGGATATGTTTTATTACTACTTTTGTCTGATACATGGTATTCTTTTTTTTATTAATCTTTAAAAATGGAGGGGGTACGTCATGGTCTTCTAAACTGCATTTTCAAAACTGGCATGAGATTTAGCTAAAAAACAACTCGACCGATCCTGATGAAATTCCGTATAAATCTTTCTCACCTTATTGTGTGAAACATGACCCTAAATGCTATTGAATATTAAAACGAGTATCTTTTTATAGCAAAGTGTAGACATTTCTTCGAAAAATTATTATTTTTTATTTCAAAGCGTACCATTTCATCGATTTTCAACATTTCTCACTTTTTCTTGGTTCATATTCCCCGTATGAGTGTTAGGGAAAGAAAAATGTTCGTTCCTTTTTTTTTCAGATGAACCCCGTCGCCGGTACGTGTCACGCCAAAAAATACCATGTAGCAGCCAAAGATAGTAATAAAACATATCCTAAGACCCGAAAACGGGATAGAAATCTTTCCTTTAAAAAAATCATGCATGCTTGAATAGGCCAGGCTTGTGCAAGCATGCCTGAACGTGTGCACCAGGCTTGCACAAGTCAACGTCAGTCGCGATGTATCGCTTAGTGTTTACGATCGCATGTCCGGGTCTTATCAATTTCGTATATAATTATGCCATAGATGCAATCACATTTGTAGATAACCATGCCAATCCTTAGGTTATATCTTCAGTTCGTTCAACAGGGTTATTTCGGCATGATGTTTCCTTTTTCATAATCAGTCTTTACACAACATATATCTTTTTTGCGATTTTCTTTTTGACACAAGAGCAAAAGCAGCCAAAGCAAGTGCATCGTCATCATCCGTACACGACGTTTTTCAATCATGCTTGTGCACTGTGGCGACTATAGAAAAGTTGTACATTTGAAGCTTGTTCAAAAAGACTGTACATGCATGTTTGCCAAGCTTGCAGTTACATATCTAGCCGCCTTAACAGTGCACTTCATAACGATAACACAAGTGAAAAAAATTGCGAGGAAGGTACATAGAAAAATGAAAAATGCTTTCTTCCCGAAAACTAAAAGAAATCATAGAACACATGGGGATGATTAGGCCGGGTATTGATACGAAGAATCTAGATTTTCCTCTTGGACGTAATAAAATCAGTGGACTGCCAAAAAGATCATCAATAAAATAAATAGTCATATAGATTTCTTTATATGATATATATATATAGTGCAAGGCAACTAAAAAAGAAATCTCTATGACTATTTATTTTATATTATTATATATTATATTATTATATATACACAAATATACAGTACCGGTGAAAAGTGTTCGATCACTCTGCATAATTGCAAAATTATGTTATAATAATACAACTTATTTCATAGAGCTATATATAGTATCTTCGTAAAATGAGAAATGGAATGAATTATATTATTCTAGTATAACTTTGCCATTGTTGAAAGTGATCAAAAACTTTTAATTGATGTGGTACACGTATATTGCAAGACGAATAAGAACTGAACAATTGTAAAATTCTTCCTCATTATGTAAGAAAAGAAAGGCAAAAAATAAACAAATATTCATACCCATGTCACCCTCGTGAATGAGTCGCGTCTTCGGGGCGATATCCTGTAGGTACATGGCCGAAATGATCGCTTCGACTTGCGGAACGTCGAGATTTCCTAAAAATTCGTTGGCCACGATCGCTTGTTTGATTCGCTTTCGAGTTCTGTTATGGAAAATTTTTTACGAAACGTATAAAATGACAAAGATGATCATTCCAAATCTATCAAATGGACGAAAAAAAAATTATCTTAAAAAAATTGCATTTTTCAAAAATATTTTGATTCGATAGTATCACCTTTTATCTATATAGTTTGAAAATTCTATTAAAATACTCCTCAAATTGAATTGATTGATGTTTCCAACTTCAAACTCGTTTTTATCGAAGCACAGTTTTCAAAGTCAGTGGACATGATATCTCGAGAACCACTTCATGGATAGTTTCCAAATTTACAGGAGATACGACGAGAAATATTTAAAGGTCGTCGACGATCTCACTCTTTTAAAATCGATCTTCATTTTCTAATAGTTACATAAAAATGACAATTTTTTTCATAGATTTAGTATGCTCGAGTTTCAATTCTTCGCCACGTTATTAAAAATAAATATTACCAAAATCGACGATCGTCAACGACTCGTATTTATTGTTAAATTTGATAACCCGTTTGGTTTCTCGATTTCGGATGGATCGCTTAAGCTGTAGAGCGTCCACCGCCAAACGTCGCGAAAAAAATGTCTTCATCTGCCGGCGGCCATGTTTTTGTTGTTGTTCTCTATCTTTGGTGATTTATTCTACAGGCGCTCAATATATGTACCTTCGTGTTGAAAAAAAATCTCTTCTTTTTCACCAGCCGTTCCTCAATATCTTTTTTACGGAATTTTTCGGAAGGGAATGTAGCCCCTTAACGCATACTTATGTATGTATATATAATGGACAATGCTCGTAGCCCTCTCTCAAGGTCATTCAAGGTCAATACTAACTCTTCGCTTTTTTCGTGCGGAGGGACCGTCTCGTCGGTAACCGCAGGAACATCGCCTTCTCCGATTATGGCATCCTTTCTCCGAGGATTCGACAATCTCCTGTAGATCTGTTGGGTATTCTCGGTAGGCAAATTCCTCGTTATATTTATACTCCGACGATGATGGGAAATACTCTGACAGCACGGAAAAATCATTTTTCAATTTTTTTTTTCGAATTTACTATTCACTCGTCTCCCCTTGCACTGTGGTGTCTTTTTTTATCGTCTTCAATTGCAACTGCCCAACGAGGCTTTACTGTCACTGGGGTAGCTGGGCAACAACAGTAGTCCCGAAAGTGCGAGTCACATTTTCATCAACTTTCATCACCGAATAGAAAGAACCCGAAACTCCACAAGTATTTAATTTTTTTCCAAAACTGATGACCGCCCGTTACTCGCCGTTTGTTCACGGAGGGGATTCAGTCGGATGACTGACCATCGTCGCGATCTATGCTGGAGTTTGCGTTACTATAAAAAAAAAACGAAAAAAGAACAATCGTTTACCTACGATACAGGGGCTCTTATCTATCGGATAAGGAAAAGCCCTCCTCGCCAGCCTCCAGTCACGTATACCATGCATGTATGTGTGCGTGCACGTTGGTAGGTATGTACGTGCATCCATGCTTGGTCGATAGTGATGTCCATCTGTATTACAATCATAAAAATGTCACTGCGAATCGATCGACTTTTACTAATCGCGTCACAGTAACGTTTTTTTCAACGCTAAAGCACGACAACGCAAGTTTTACGTCGCTCCGTCAATCGACGATTCGAAAAAGGCTGATAACAATTTTCCTTCCGTTCGCACTGATGTTCTCGTATACGTTTTTCTATCCGCGGGATATAATAATTATTATCTATTTTTAATATATATATAGTAACAGTGATAACTGTTTTGTTTGTCTTGTATAACATTTATGAGTTTAAATTTTTATGGTAATTTTTTTACACAATGAAAAAGAATATTTAAATCGTTATTGTATTATACCTCCGCTATTATAATTATATTATTATGCCTTTTAGGATGTTGAGTCCCAAAGCGCAAATGATAATAAAATTCTGAAAATTTGGTATGTTTTTGTATGAAGTATTTCAGAGGTCGTGTAAAAATTTCACGACAATTAGGAAGCTCGTTATAGAACAATTAACATTCACAAATTAAATGTTGTCTTATGGAAACTGATGTAACTTTGCAATAAGTTTTTTTTTACCTCTCAATTTTGTAATATCTACAATATACTGAAAGCAACGGAAACAAATCGAAGTTTATTGATAATTTTTTTTTTCATTTCCTTTAAAAATTGTTCTTAAGAAAATGTTAATTTTCGATAACGAGCTTCCTCGTCCTCGTGAAATTTTAACACGACCTCTTAAATACCTCATACAGAAACATACCAAATTTTCAGAATTTTCTTATTATTTTTTTTCAACCCCTAAGGAGGTTGAAGCAATGATGATAGAATTCTGAAAATTTGGTATGTTTTTACATGAAGTATTCAGGAGGTCGTGTAAAAATTTAATGACGATTAAGAAGCTATTTATTGAACAATTAACATTAACTTGTTTCATAGGGACTCAACATCCTTAAAGCTCAACAAATACAATGATTTCAAATTCGATTGAATTTCATCGAATTGGAAATAATTATATTTGCTGATCTTTATGTGGAGGTATGAATAATGTAATATTTTCGAGCGATCGAGATTTCGGTATTGGCCTCGGGCCAATAGTGGGATGGATGACCGCTTATCCGCGCACTGGCTTGCACACCAAGGAAGTCTCACTTTCGGATGATGACATAACAGAAACTCATTTGAGTGTTGCCTTTTTGGTACAGGTTTTTTATAGTTGCCCTATCCCTTGTGTTTGTGGTAAAAAACGGGTTGAAGCAAAAGCCCAGACATTATGAATTTTACACCAACATTTTTTATATCTGACACTGTATTTTTGGGAATTGTTTCAGATTTTTCTATTACGGCCATCGAGGTGTTCAAAAAAAAAAATTCAAAAATTCATGACGCGCTCAAATTTATTTTGAAAAATCTGAAAAAAATTGTAATTGCTTGATAGAGTGAGAGTAATGATAGGAAAAATCGGGAACCAGATTTGAGGAGTCGAGGGTCAGACCCAGGTCGAATTGGTATGGAATGCCCCATATATATATATATGTACACCCACCATATATAAATTCGCATACCATACATAAATTTAGCACACTTCTAGATAACATAATTACCGTCTATGTGAACCTAAAGTTGTTGGAAATTTTTTTTTTAATGCTTTCATTAACTCTTCCATTAACAACTACTATAAAAAACGTAATCATGCTAGTTTTCAAAGTAAAATTAAAAAAGTGTTACTTCCCGAAAGAACTTTGAATCGTGCTACTTTTCGTAAGCAGCGTTGATATGTAGTTTCCAGATAATCGCGTTCAAACTCGACGGATTGCGATGCAATGCACACTGTATCACTAAAATAGGCGTACCTTCGTCAATTTCTAGAATTTGAGGGTTCGGTTGGTCTTAAGGTAGTCCTATCGCTTCATACTAGTCATACCACTGATCATACTTGAAACCTGTGCAATTCATATTTTAACATGCAAAACAATTAGTTTGTAATAACTAAAATTTTCCATTTGTAAACTGTTTAAAGAATGTTCACATTTAATTAGAAAAATGAAAAAATTGCTATTCCAACGATTCGCGTAGTATTTCTAGGTTTGATATTTGGCAACATTGGTTTTATCTCCGTCTCTTTTTACTCATTCAGGCGAGTTCACCCTCCATGCTTTTCAACGTCAATCTGTCAAAACAATGTCAGGTGCAGGAAATGTAAAGCATTGTATTCGGGCCACGTCCGGTAAAAAAGCGTGGAAAATTTGTGTCGGCGAAATATGTCGGTTAAAAATGAAATATGTGTGGAAATTCGAGTGAGTGAAATGAGTGAAATGACTACAGTCAGCTGTTGCCTTGCTGTCACGCCTCTTTATCGTAACAAGTGGTAATAAGTCCAATAGCGGAAGTTCAAATTAAACTTGATATTACACGTAAATTAGGTCAATAAGCGTATTTTTTTCCGAGAGCAGTGGATTACTACAAGTGTTGAGTATGAAAATCTGATTACTTTTAAGAATCTGACGGATTCTCACTATTGTATACACTTTTGTAGCGACCGGACATTGGGTTTTTGTATGTCGTCTTAGGATCCCTTCACAAAAGTACGCAATTTTTATATTTTTTTCTCTGTAATAAGGTCGATAACCGACCCTGAAATTTTACAAAGACGATTATTAATATATTTAGTGAAGCTCAAAAAAAAATTATGAAAATCTTACGAATTGAAGCCTGTCGATAGGACTACCTTAAAATATTCTCGAAAGTTCACACTATAACAATATGCAAAAAAAACAATTTTTCAAGTTTCCAGATTGGAATACCCCTTAATATCATTATATTTAACGTTGATTTAGAAAAAAATTGTGGACAAGTAGTTTTTTTTTCTCTACGGCAGTTACGCCAATCCGCGAGCCTTATGGAATTGCTACTTCTATTTTTGTTCCATAATGATTATTTATTTCCAGTAAATATCCTCGATCTCTCAAGACTTATGTTCAGCAATAAAAGAATCCCAACCTTACACTACATCGGTACTTTATTTTTATTCATAACACGTTGCTCCGATTTTGCCTTTTCGGGATAAAAATTTGATACGATGCATCAGTTATTAAGGGGTTACCCCAGCTTGCGATTTTGAAAAAATCGATTTTTTTTATTGCATTTTTTTGAAGTATAAGTATCTGAGAATATGTCCTGAAAATTTCAAGTCGATCCGAACAAAATTGACTGAGATATGAGCGTTGAAAGAGAAGAATCCGTTGTGTAAACGACCGGCTAATTGAAACTTTACACGCGTTTTTCTCAAAATGGCATTTCTGAAGTCGGTGACTAAGATTATTCGAACACTAATGAACCGATCTTCTTGAAATTTTGCAGGCTTATTTAATACATAAAAATGTAGTCTTTAATCTTTCGATTTTTTTTTCGAAATAATGGCCGTTTTAGAGCCACAAACGGCTGTTTTTTTCGTTAAAATCGAACCATTAACTTTGACTGTCCGCCATTTTGTGAAAAATGAATATTTTTTAAAATCCTTCGATTAAAGACTAGTTTATACTTATATTTGACTAAATCCATCCTCATTTTTTTTTCAGATGATCCACTTCGCCGCAATGTTGGTCACCGCACACCGTGTATATAAAAACATTATTTCATTGACGGCCATTCGCCACTAAACAATGTAATATTTTTCAATAAAAAAATTACTGAAAGTTCTTCAAGATGTGTTCTTTAAGATGGTATATTGATTGATTAAAAAAGTTTTGTAGTTTTCTTTAAAAAAATTCATTAAAAAGGCCTTTTTTTCGCTACAAGTGGGGGTAACGCCTTGATACAAACTCCTTTTCGCAATTTTTTTCTTCGCTCCCACGTTGCGGGTTCGTTGCTCTGCGATAAAAAGTTCAATATGGAATAAAACCGAGCGACTGCGCGAAATCTCGATCGTAGATTGGCTCGAGGGAGAGTGGAAGCGCGGGAACAATGATCGATTCGGTCTCGTCCTTGCGACGATAAACGCGGCCTTGAAGATAAACCCACCGTGAACCAAGCGCGGGATTCGAAGGGGACAAAGAAAGCGAAAAAAAGGTAATAATCGCCTCCTATCTCCCGTTACATGATTTTAGTACCGCTTCCTTCAAAGGCGTATCCGCAGTTTCGATATCACCGATAAAACAATAAAAAGCCCACGACATGGATTTTCACTACGTCGCAACAATGACACTAAAGATTCCTCGGCGTTTCTCGATTGCAACTCTTTTTTTCTGTTTTTCTTAATCCTCGTTTCACGCACGATCGTGCAAATATGATTTTTTTTCTGTGACTTATTTCTTCCGGATTTCGCTGATGCAAGGTCAGTGAGCAAATTGGCGATAAAGGGGTGAGGAGGGAGGTAGAGAGAGAGAGAGAGCAAATAAAAAATTTCCCTTATTTATAAAATCCTTTATTCACTGGCACTGTTGATCGCGACGTCACAAACACAGAGAAAAATTACGTAGCTATACAAAATTACACAAGTACATATTGGGAATGGCATTCTTTTTTTTTTTGTTTTTTCATTTAACGACGTGGCATTCCAATTACTATATTTTCCTCGGTCGCACGTCAAAAACTGCACAATATTATTTTCCGCGTAAAAAACTTTTTCATTTTTTTATCTTCCAATTATTTTCTGTCCTCGTGCACATTCGAATATTGCTTCCATTTGATATCATTCCTTTCTAATGGAGGATCCGGAAAAGTAGATCGTAGTCGTCCTGCGCACAGACCTTTTTTTACGTTTCCGCTTTTCGTCAATATTTAAAAATCCATATCCCAGCCCGAAAATTCATCGGGGGGGACCGTACGATCCGGGGGATATCTCTCGAAATTTCTCGTATCCGTTTGGCTTCGGACCTGCGAATACGATCGAAGCAGAAATGTAGGGTTGTCAAATAATCACATTATGCGTATACTGTATATAATGAATTGTTGATTTTTACTTCATTTATAACAAAATCTATATACATGTAGTCGGTTTTTACTCGATTTGATTAAAAATGATCTATACTCGCTTATTTTGTTAGTTAATATATAGTTGATTAGCCAAAATATATCGTTTGACCGAAAGTTATATATATATATATATATATATTCGTCAGCCCCCACCCCTTCTATATCCAGCCTTGGCCACAAGTATCAGTCACTACTATTTTTTTTATCAGTTACCAAATATTTGATTTTGAAAATGAATTTTGTTTTACTTGGAAATCGATTGCTTTAGTCACGAAGAGAAAAGAAGGGCCTGCAAAGGATTGACAAGCATAATGTTAAGGTAGTTCTATCGCTTCACACTAGTCATACCCACTGATCATACTTGGCACCTGTACAATTTATATGTTTAACATATGCAAAAAAAATAATTTGCAATAACTTAAATTGTCCATTTGTGAACTATTTAATGAATGTTCACATTTAATTAGAGAAATGAACGAAATAGCTATTCCAACGATTCGCGTAGTATTTCGAAGTTTGATATTTGGCAACATTGCTTCTATCTCCGTCTCTTTTTACTCATTCAGGCGAGTTTAACCTCTATGCTTTTCAACGTCGATCCGTCAAAACAATATCAGGAGCTGGAAATGTAAAGCATTGTATTCGGGCCACGACTGGCGAAAAAAGCGTGGAAAATTTGTATCGGAGAAATATGTCGGTTAAAAATGAAATATGTGTGGAAGTTCGAACGAGCGAGATGACGTTACGACTACAGTCAGCTGTTGCCTTGCTGTCACGTCTCTTTGTTTTTGTACGTCGTCTTGGGATTCCTTCACAAAAGTACGCAATATTTATTTTATTTTTCTCTGTAATAAGGTCGATAACCGAGCCTGAAATTTTACAAAGACGATTATTAATATATTTAGTGAAGCTCAAATAAAAATTATGAAAATCCTATGAATTGAACCCTCTCGATAGGACTACCTTGAAGTATGCATCGTTGAATTACAACGTAGTTTTTTCCTGAATTGCCCAATTTTTTTTGACAGATTTTCGATACTGATAAAAATAAAGAGTTGATAAAAAATTGTTGCATTGCAACGTTGTAAGCTTTAAGCCAGTGGGAAGCTCGTAACTGTCCTTTTGTCGAACACGCCGTAATGTTTCTGTTTGCTACGATAAAATTCATGATAACGAGATTGTATTGATTGTATGATAACGACTTTCTTTTAAATAATAATAACTTCATTGTTTATTATTCTTTTTCAATAAAAAAAAGACAAATGGGGCTGTGAAATACTTGTAGCCAGAACTGTATGAATACCCAACGGAACCCAAACGAACCCCGATAATAAAAATAGGCAAATGCTGACCGTTGGTACGATGGGCGCCGGTAGAGCCAACCGCTGCAACGCTTGCCAATTGAACGTAGCGAACCATCTGTAATCGTCAGGAAATGTCATTATATCTTCATGGTCTGAGGTCCTCTTCTCAATCCCTTGAGATTGACTTGCGTTGAAGCTATGGTGTATTGGAAGAAAAAAACATTTCAAATCCGCCACTAACTTATGATCCCTTATGTCTTGAATTCCACCTCTTTGATAACCCAAACGTTCGGACGGACTCAATCGCAGCAACTTTTTGATGAGGTTGTTGGCGTTTTTGTTCACGCTGCCAGGTATGCCGACCATCTCGACGCCTTTGAGTATTTTATTGTACGTCGTCATGTGATCGGCACCTCGAAACGGTGGCTTGCCCACGAGTAATTCGTGAGTCAATATCCCCAAGGCCCAATAATCCACCGCTCTGTTCACAAGTCAAAACAAATTCGATGATAAATTATATGGGCAAAATTCATTTCTTTTTTGCTGCGACAAATTCGATTTGGTTCTCGTTCTTGGGGTTTGGTTTATTATTTATTTCGAAAAAAAGCAATAATATTTCATGGAGTCAACAATGCACCGTTCTTTCGTTAACACCTTCGTTGACAGAGAGAATTCGACAAAAAGTGCCCAAAATGGCAGGAAATTTTTTTATCCTGATAACTTGTACTCTGGGTTTTTTGAGGGTGCTGATCACGAATCTGAACTCAGATTCAGGAATTCACAATGACGAATGAAAATACAGTCGAAATTTCTTACCGCACTAAAAGTTACATAATGGACTCAAAAATAAAGATAATCAAATTTCCAAAACGGCGTTTTAAAGAGGACAAATTTATCTTCATTTTGCCGTATTAGAAATGCTTTTACAATTTTGTTTGGGCCTGGTACGCCTTTTTCAAAATTGCTATTTTTCAGCTTTTTCACAATTCTTGGTCGGGCCTCTGATGAGTGGAGGAGCTCCATTTTAATTAACTTCTGAAAAAAATTCTGAAAAAATTGTTGAAAGAATTTTTTTTTAATTCTGACAAATTTAGTGAAACCCGTTTTGAAAAATTTCTGAAAAAATTGTAGTGAACTAAAAATGAAAAAGTAAACATTTTTTTTCTCGATAGATTGTCCTGGACCCCACAATTCCTAAATGGAATTCCTCCGCTCATCAGAGACCCGACCAACAATTGTAAAAAAATTTTTTCAAAAAAAAATTCTGGTGACTCCAGTGTGAACCTATGCAACTTTTTACCCCCTGACATTTTCTCTGAAACCCCATAGTTATTGGACTACGCCTATTTTTCTGAAACATGTCCTTTTTAGATAAAAATGTAACACTGGGGCGAAAAAAATCGTACGAAACTTTTTAAGAAACGAAAATGTAGGTTTTGATACCCTCTTTAAGTTTGTTACAGAACAAACGAGCAAAGAAATTAGCCAGAAGTTATGCGGGCAGTTTTAAACTTGCAAAAAAAAGCTGAAAAATAGCTGTTTTCAAAAGGGTGTAACGGGCCCAAAAAAATTGTAAAAAAAATTCTCAAAAGGCAAAATGAAGGTAAATTTGTCCTTTTTAAAACGCCGCTTGGGCAATTAGATTATTTTTATTTTTGAGTCCGCTATCTAACTTCTAGTACGGCAAGAAATTTCGTCTAGTGTACTCACACTTTTGCCTGGCAGTGTATGTATGTATATATATATATATATTAGGTTACCCAAAAAAACTCACCAATTCAGGCTTTCATCCCTTAAAATATTATACGATAATAAAACAAAGAAGCTCGTGAAAGAAGCAGCTTGTAGGTTAATTCTAACAGATAACTCACGAGGTTTGTTTATTCTCTATATTATTTACACGTGATAAATTAACGTTTTCTTATCCAATGCAAACCATTTTCGCTCGGTACAATGAATGGGTGATTTGGACCAACAAATGGGATTATTACATGTAGTAAACGGATTTATAACCCCAAATTAAAGCCTTTGTAATCATGCAGCCCACCTTTTCAATCTTCGAAACTTGTTGATCAAGATTGAAAAGAAAGAATGCACGAATTAATATTTCATGGGGTGAGAGCCCGAATCGAGGAGTTTTTTTGGCCAATCTAGTATATATGGGATACTTCAGCTCAACTCGGACAACTAATTTCCTCACCATGGTTGATTATGGATGTCCATAGTGGATAACCTCAGTCCTAATGTAAGAAAAACACTTATTTTTTCGTTTTTTGTTCCTCACTCTTTGTCTTTCTGCGGCTACGAAAAATCAAAGTCTACTTGGGCCGTTTTTTTACTTCTAGAAAAGTTTGGATATGTTTAGATCCATTTAGTGCATTTTCACAAAAGCTCAACGTGTGCTTCCGATATTTATTACTTTTTTTTGTGAAATTTCGATTTTCGGTATGATTATTCGACAGTTTGAAAGCCAGTAGAGTTCTTTTTTGATCCAATATTACTAAAAAGAACTCTACTGGCTTTCAAACTGTTTTGGCTTTCAAATATATATATATATATATTCCTATATTCCTATATTCCTATATTCCTATATTCCTATTCCTGTATTCCTAGATTCCTATATATATATATATATATATATATATATATATATATATATATATATATATATATATATATATATATATATATATATCATTTCCCGATTCTCTTTTTTTCTCCGTAGAAGGAAACGAAGTCTGAAAAAAGCAAGGCTGACCTGTCGTGACCCTTGTTGAGAATAATTTCTGGTGCGACGTATTCTGGAGTTCCGGCAAAGGTCCATGTCTTCGCTGGCCCGATTTTCTTGCTGAATCCAAAGTCCACCTTGAATAATTAAATTTCCAAATAATGAGATTCGTCGCGTTCGATGATTTTTGTTGCACTCGAGCGTTGTGTGATCTTTATGGTAGTCGTACCAATTTCAAGTATCCGCGAGTGTCCAACATGAGATTTTCCGGCTTAAGATCGCGGTAAACTATGTTGAGGGAGTGCAAATGGTCGAGGGCCTCGACCACACAACCGACCATAAATTGTGCCGTGTGATCGTCGAAGTAACGGCGTCTTTGCAAGGTGGTCCATACGTCACCGCCGAGACACACTTCCATCAGGAAGTAAACGTACTTACTGTCCTTGTAGGTCTGATAGAGTCTGCACAATATCGGACAATCGTATTTTTTAATTAATAATCCTCCGCTCCAAAATATTAATTGAAAATTTATAATATAATTTATAATATATTGTTCAATTAACGAACAAATAGTTGCTTAATAACTGTTACAAAAAAAAACTATTTTTTCCTCGCCTAAAGGTGTCTTTTCCTTAAGGGGTTAGGCCACCGTAACGGGTATAAAATCATGCGCGAATGTAACAATTTTTTCTTTCGTATGAAAAAGTGATTCTCTCATAAAATTAATTACACGTCTATTCAGCATGAATATCAAGTTGTTAGAATTTTTTTTTTTCGATGTACAAAATGGCCGGCTACTAATATTTTCTTTTATCGTTTTTTTAGACGCCCCGCGGCGTGACATTTAGCTTCCAGAATTATTTACCTACAACAAAAAACAAAAATTCTCGTCAGTCTACGTTAGAATACCTAGAGAAGTACTCACGGAATTTAAAGAATATTGTTTTATTCAAGAGTTGTAGGTATTTGAACAAAATGAATTTTCAGTGAAAAATTTCGTAATAAAATGCTCATAAAATGAAAAGTTTTCGATTAACCAGAAATTCCGTACGTACTTCTCTGCGAAATGCAATCAGGAACGTAACTTTTAAGTTTGAAGTAAATCGAGTGAAAATTGTTGAAGTTATTTGTCACGCTAATTGGAAAAAAATATTAAAAAATCAAATATTAGTAGTCGGACATTTTGTACATCGAAAAAAAATATATACTTTCTAACATCTTGATATTCATACTAAATAGATGTGTAATTAATTTTAGGAGTGACTCACTTTTTCATACGAAAAAAAATTCTTAAATTCGCACATGATTTTATACCCGTTACTGTGGCCTAACCCCTTAATAAAATTGTGGGATATATTCGTATATCTGTACGAACTTGCAGATGAAAGGCGAATCGCAAGCTTGCATGATGCATTTTTCATTGAGCACGTGCTCCTGCTGTTGCTGATCGACCATCGTCTTTTTTTTCAATTTTTTCAGGGCGAAACTCTTCTCCGGATCGGCTCTGAGTGTGACGAGTTCAACCCTGCCGAAGCCACCGACGCCGAGGGTTCCCCTCGTTTCGAGATCGTACAGTGTCAATTCCGAATACTCGTTCGTCCACAATTTTGGCGTCAACGATCGCTTCTGCTTCTCGTACTCCTCCACCCAATCCTTGTTCCTTATTTCGTCGAGACCTCCCAAGTAATTCAAAAAGGTCCTGTGGAACGAACGAACAATCGGTTGGCTATTCGCGCTTTTTGTTATGAGGTCTGCATGAGTTGAACATTCTTGATACGCTGATTCTGATACTTGCAAGGGCCATCACTTAAGGGGTTTCCCTCACTTGCGATTTTGAAAAAATCGATTTTTTTATTGCATTTTTTTGAAGTATAAGTATCTGAGAATATGTCCTGAAAATTTCAAGTCGATCTGAACAAAATTGACTGAGATATGAGCGTTGAAAGAGAAGAATCCGTCAAATGAAGAACTGAAATTGAAACTTTAAGGGGTTACCCCCACTTGCGATTTTGAAAAAATCGATTTTTTTATTGCATTTTTTTGAAGTATAAGTATCTGAGAATATGTCCTGAAAATTTCAAGTCGATCTGAACAAAATTGACTGAGATATGAGCGTTGAAAGAGAAGAATCCGTGAATTGAAGAACTGAAATTGAAACTTTAAACGCGTTTTTCTCAAAATGGCATTTCTAAAGTCGGTGACCAAGATTACTCGAACACTAATGAACCGATCTTCTTGAAATTTTGCAGGCTTATTTAATACATAAAAATGTAGTCTTTAAACGTTTGACTTCTTTTTTCGAAAAAAAATGGCCGTTTTATAGCCAAAAAACGGCCGGTTTTTCGTTAAAATCGAACCATTAACTTTGACTGTCCGCCATTTTGTGAAAAGTGAATATTTTTTAAAATCCTTCGATTAAAGACTAGTTTATACTTATATTTGACTAAATCCATCCGCATTTTTTTTTCAGATGATCCACTTCGCCGCAATGTTGGTCACCGCAAACCGTGTATATAAAAACATTATTTCATTGACGGCCATTTGCCACTAAACAATGTAATATTTTTCAATAAAAAAATTACTGAAAGTTCTTCAAGATGTGTTCTTTAAGATGGTATATTGATCGAAGAAAAAAGTTTTGTAGTTTTCTTTTAAAAAATTCATAAAAAAGGCCTTTTTTTGCGCTACCAGTGGGGGTAACGCCTTAAGGGGATCACCACTACAAACGTTGAAAATTAAGCGGTTTGCGAGATTTTGTTCGCGGAAACCACCCCTTAAAGAAAGGTATATCACCCGTTAGTTTCATTTTTGTTCACTGCTTATAGGGTGGATTTTTCATCGCTTTACATCAGAAGAATTTTGGTTTCTGTTTCATTTGGATGGGTGGACTGCTTTTGGGTGAAACTGCAAAATCACCCATCGCCTAGCCATTTTTTGAAGGGCGGTTTTCTATTTGCAAGCGTTTTTACCCCGATGATAAAAATACGTGGCTAATAGTGTTCAATGCTTTATTACGAGTATGAGTTTCAACAAAATCGACGGCGGACCCTCAATTGACGTTTCTTGTTAGTTTTATAGCTTAGGGTCTCAAATTCAATTTGCAACGAAGATTTTTTGAAAATTCCAAAAATTGAGCGAGTTATGACGATTTTTGTGAAGGGTCAGAACGCCCGTACCACTTTTGACAGTGCGTAGTAATACATAACTTTTTCTATCCTATGAATCGATCACTTTTCAAACAATTCAATTACAAATTCAAATTATAAATGTTAAAAGTTGTTGTCTTGGTCGAAAATCGAACTTTCTTCTACAGCTTGCCGTTTTCGTAATTTTCAAAATTTCAAAAAAGTATCCGGTCTCACGAAAGTTTTATTATACTGAAAGTACATTTTTTATTTTCCACATCAGATCGCCTTGGTTGCCAGAACCACCTGCACTTTGTTCAAGTAATAACTACTTCATTGTTTATCAATATTTTTCGATAAAATAAAAACTCCAAGCTGGCAAGACTATGTATTAATTGTGTGCGAAATTCCGACCTCGTCGGCCCGAAATTCTCGTCTGTAAAAAATATTGAAAATCGACCGATTTTTTGGGCCACCCGTTTGTGCTGATTGCTGCTAAAGAATTCTGACTTTATTTCCGGATCCAAACGTGTTTGATGTAAAATCGATGAATACAAGAATGACGTCGAACAGTTGATGGAAAGTTGAAAACTGGGATTTCATTTGACGTATAAACGTATGGAATGATTGTTCACAAAATTGCAACAAATATTCAAGCAATAGTGCACTCACGTGCCATCGAGGGTCAGGCACTCGACCCCAGGAGCAAGGGCGATCGCGTTGGCCTGTCGTTTCTTGTCCTCCTCGTCGTAGAGGGCCTTCTCCCCGAAGTACTGTCCCTTACCAAGCACGACGAGCTCCTCCTCGTCACCGAACTCCGTGTCTTTCGTTATTCTCACGTTGCCGCCGCTTATTATGAAAAATTTATCGCCCGTCTCACCCTGACGAACGATTCGAGCGCCAGCTGGAAAAAATTCCTAAAAAAATTTTAAGTGTAACGACACAATGGTACTGAGCAAAATATATCGCTGATTCGAGTCCAGTTTGCATGGCATTTCTTTTCTACTCACGACTTTTATGAGATCGGATATCTTGGCGAGGACGTGTTCCTTCGGTTCGGGAAGCTTTTTCAGGACGGAAACTTGCCGCAAAAATCGTATGTTGCCCTCCAAACGTTCCTGCGCAGTCCTCATCATCACCGTGAGGAAAACTGATCTGTCGAGCACCCATACTTTGCCACCTTTCTTCACTGTGAAAAAAAAGATATATATATATTTATCAATAAATAAATGACGAGGAGGATAATACACACGTTAAGGAGCGTTGACCTGGGTCAATAGTGGGATCGGTGACCGCTCAGCGTGAAAACAAGGGAAAAATAAAGAAAAATCATTATCAATCCGGCTGCAATTTACGAAATCGTAACCTAGACTGACAAGGAACATCCCTCAGATGACACCATTCGATTTTGTTGAAATTTGGATATGTTATAAAGCACCGAAAAGTAAGCGATACGTATTCTTTTTATCGGCGGAAAAATGGTTTTAAGGGGTGAAACCACCCCTCGGAAAAAGGCATCTCTAGGGTGTTTCACCCCTTAATTTTTTTTGCAATGTCACTGTGGTGGAGTTTTCATTGCTTCGAATTAGAAGAATTTTCGTTTTTGTTTCATTAAAATCGGTCGACTCCTGTGTGAAACTGCTATATTACCCCTAGAGATGCCTTTTTTCGAGGAGTGGTTTCACCCCTTAAAACCGTTTTTTTGCCGATAAAAAAAAATACGTATCGCTTACTTTTCGGTGCTTTATAACATATCCAAATTTCAACAAAATCGAAGGGTGTCACCTGAGGGATATTCCTTGTGAGAGAAATGTATGCTGTTCTCAACCATATTTTAACGATGTTTTATATTTCCTATACTGGTGGCAACTACGGCTGCAGCGCATATCAAGGATTTTTGTAAATTTTGATATTTACTAAATTTTTTTGCCAAAAACGGTGAAAAAACCCGTTTTTTTGCTTTTTCGAAAAATGTCCGCCTTTTTGTTCCATATATCAAATATCGTATTTGTTGCATATATAAAAAATCGTATGATATGCCCTATAGCCATTAACACACTGAATCTTAAACCGTTTGATTTTTTTGTTTCGGATGATCCATCTCCGAGATTTCATCAACACCGCAGACCGACAATTTTTTAGGACGTTTTTTTAACTACCATTTTCGTCTATAAATACTGCCTTCAAAAAATAATTTCTTTTAAAGATGTATTTCGAAAGTGTATTATTTAAAGCGTAACAACTTTTATATCAATATCTATAATATAAACCTATCAAAGAAATGCATGAAAATAGCCTTTTTAGCGTCTAAAGTGAGAAGACCCCTTAATGTATAGTACACAACATTAGTATTTGTAAGCGATTTTGTTGCAGCAGTGCATTAATCATATCTATTGTGTCCTGTTTTTTATGATAATGAATAATCATTCCACGGCTTAACCCCTTCGTTTGCATTGACGCAATAGTGCGTCAAATAATTCCATGCCCTGTGTGGCATTGACGCAATAGTGCGTCAACCTTTATTTCCCTATTTAACTTGCTCTGATTTGAAATCAGAGCCTCACTTGGGGGTTTTTGGGCTCGCGGAATCCGAATTTGAAATCAAAATTTGGAAATTCAAAATGGCGGCGCCAATATGGCGGACAAACATCAAAAACTTTACTCGATTTAGATGAAAATTAGTACTCTGGGATTTTCGAGGTCGCTTATTACGAATCTGAACACAAAGTTCCAAAAATTTTAATAGAACATAATACAATAAATAGGTGGAAATATATCAAGCTTGAGTACCCAGTTTCATCTAAATCAATCTGTATTACTTGTATTTTTATTCGCCATATTCGTTCGTCATTGTGAATTCCTGAATTTTGAGTTCAGATTCGTAATCAGCACCCTCAAAAACCCTAGAGTGCAAGTTTTCAGGATAAAAAAAATTTCCTGCCATTTTGGGCACTTTTTGTCGAATTCTCTCTACCAACGAAGGGGTTAACCATATTATTGCGGTGTCAATAAACTATAGCGAATTTTACCATCCCCTCTTCACCAAGGGCGTTCGTTGCAAGTACCACGGACTTTTCTGGCAGTGTAGTAAATTCCTTGTCCTCTTACCGCTTATGGAACGAAGTCTCTTCGTGTTGTACAGCAAGGCGAGCTCCCCAAACGCGACACCTGGTCCGAAACTTCTCTGGAACTTGTTACCCTCGTATATGTCAAATTCACCCTCAGCCGAGACGTAAAGATGGGAGCCTGTCGATCATTTCATTTCCGGTGATCAATGCGGGTTTATTAATTTTAAGAAATGAATCCTACTACGATAATAATGAAAATTGAAAATAACGACGGAGATCTAAATTGAAGGTAGGAAAACGGCAAATTCTCACCTATATCACCTTCTTGGATGACGAGCGTCGAAGATGGTATTTGTTTGGGGTACATGGCGGAAACGAGGGCCTCGACCTGAACATCCTCGAGATTTCCGAGAAACTCGTTCTCCTCGATCGCTCGCTTTATTAGATCTCGCGAACTGGTGAAAAAAAAAATTGACAATCGAATTATCGTTTCTTGAGTCTGATGAAAAAGAGGAAATCAAGCTTTCGTTTCATCAGAAATAAACAAAAGTTAGCAAAACTTTTTCCCCCATCAACTTCCACTTTTACGATCTTAGGGGAAGAAAAAAATTCAGTTGGCCAATTTTGAAATGATTTTGGAAAAAAATCGCAAAACTTCTTCGTACTTCGAGTCCTTTTCGTAAACAGGTGTGGGTGCGGAGGGTGGTGTAGGCGTTCGGCCGATGACACCGCCCCGCGGAATTTTGAGTCCCTGCTGCGACAAATTCGATTCCGCGGACTCGGAACGCTCGAGCTTTCCATTCTCGTTTTTCCGGGGCGACGAAGCTCTGGGATTGTCCACTGCGGTCGAATAAGTCGGTGGACCCGTGCCGTTTATTCTGGGCGGACTTGGCCTTATCTACACCCGGATCGCAACATTTGTTTCTTTTTTTACGTAATTCTAATAATGTTATCTCCAAAGATAATTTATTATTACTATTCATCATTGAACAAATATAAAATTTAACATTGTACACATTTTCGCTTGTTATTCGATACGATATTGATCATTGTATTTTACAACCATTACCATTGATGTGTAACTTGAATTAATATTTAAAATTGAAGCTTGAGGAATGCGTTTTTATATTTCTAGTGAATTAAAGTGAAGACGCAAGTAACTCACAACACTTCCTTCTTCGCTCGCGCGCTTATAGCTCATCGCAATCGGCTCCCTCGAATTTCCATTCTAAATTTTAACGACGCTGTCATCAGTATCAGTTCTAATGATAGTTTCTTTATTATTTGTATTCACATATGAGAAGAAGGCGAAAAAACCGGACTCGTCAACACTACGTCGACATTTGTTTTTTTCGTGCTCCTCAAGCTCATCTTTTTTGACTTCCGAAATACTTTTAATCAAATCCGGCTCTAAACGCCTCGAAATTTGTTAAAAACTGCTGTTTCAAGCGAAAAACGATTTTTTTGGCACGAAAAAAAAAAATTGTAGTGTGGACAAGTCCGGTTAACGTGCTCCTCATATATACAGGGTGTTCTGTTATGAATGGATAATCCTGCAACTGTCGATAGGTCACATCATGCCCGACTATATGCTGGAACTTAAGCTCAGTAACAGTCCCACAGTTTTCGAGATTTTGGGCTCGATGTTATTGAAAAAAAAAAATCATCTGCTGTTGGTTTTTCGCATGCCATTCTACAAATGATATGAATCGACAATAACTAAGCAACTTTTTGAAGTAATCGGCACGATATGCGTGGTGCATTTTTTTTACACCCCGGCTATCAAAGTCAAGGCTATAGATGTTCGAATTGGTCTGTATGAAAATTCCGCATAAGACCTTTTTTCATCATGTTCCCTTAACATTTAAGGTTAAAAAGAAGAATTTTCTAGGTAAAACAAATAACCAAGAGTATTTTTTTTTAACCGGGTAAAAGAAGTTTTCATTTGTACAAATGGCATTCGAAAAACCAAAAGCAGATGATTTTCACCTCGAAAACTGTGAGACTTTTACTAAACTGAAATTCCAGTGATATAGTAGGGCATGATCTAACCTATGCAGGATTATCCATTCATAACAAGACACTCTGTATATATATGAATACAAATAATAACGAAACTATCAATAAAACTGATATTATATCATATATGATTAATATACACATGTATCTATACATACACTTCTTTTATTATAAATATACATATTTATTTCACGTTTATTTCGTTGTACGCTAATTATTATAAAACTAATTGTTATAATCAAGAAAAAGATTATTTTTTTATCATTAATACCAAAATTTAATTGATAAAGCGTGTACTAATAATAGATACACACTGCTGATCAAAGGTTTCCGATCACTTGGGATAATTGACAAATTTTCAATCACTTTGGACAATTACAGAATTATATTACAATAATAAAATGTATTTTATAGAGCCATATAGTATCTTCGAAAAATAAGAAATAACATGAATTATATTATTTTAATATAATTTTGCAACTATGCAAAGTGATCGAAAACTTTGATCGGTACTGCATAAATTGGTAATGATAGAAGTGGATACATATTACATGATTCGTTTCATTATACTCGTAACGGTCTGCATGAATCACGGTATTTTCGTGCATATTTTCTCATTCTTCTTCAAAATCGAAACGTATCATTCTTACGCTGGTAATTCGAAGTCCCGTTATCCTCGGAGCATCCTCGTTTCCTGGGAGAGGGGTGAGATTGATGCTACCCCTCTGTCCCAGGATACTCGCCCTTGGAAAGCACGAGAATCTCATCCTGTTTTCGTGGATTTCCCAAGTTTCGTTATTCTCGACATTTCTCGGATCGAATATTTTATCAAATCCTGCAAAAAAAAGGAATTGTTATTGTCAATAAGAAAGAAAAATGAGTATCACAAAGGGCGTAGTGAATTTTTTTTTACGTATGAATATAATATAATAACGAATAAGAAATAATAATAAATTTAAAATATTGATGATTAAAAATAATGACAAATAAAGAATGTTAACGAATAAAAAATAATGCTCAATCCAAAATAGTAATGAATAAAAACTAATACTAATCAAAAAATATCAATGAATAAAAAATAGTGATGAATAAAAAATAATAATCAATGAAAAGTAATAATTAATGAAAAATAGTAACGCGTAAAAAATGATTATGTATACTTTAGTTTCAAGAATAATTTAAGAATACAAGAATCGATGAGTTTCGCGTCAATTTAGAGAATAAAAAATTATGTGAAATTTATACCTAATATGGGAAGACCGAATTCTTCGAGAGAGGGAAAAAAGTAAAAAAAGATCTCGAAAGAATTGGAATAGAGATATGTCGTATATGTATGTACGACGAAGGAAAAGGGGGACGGGTGTAAAAAGATCACGAGCCACGTGTCGTTAAAGCCCGGAAGAAGGGGAAGCAAAGTTTCTCAATCGTTGTACAAACTCGTGGTCACATGCTCGCTCCCGTTACACATATACCTAACTTTTTCGATGCACATACATAACTTCTTTTCTTTTCGCATCTTTTTATTCTCTCTCTCGTTTTCGCCAACCTCTAACGTCACGTGCGGATTAGCGCTGCGTGTGTATTAAGCAGTGTCCATTACGAGACTACGATAATTAGGAAAGAAGCTTTTTTTATTTATTTATTATTCGACTGACGAATTTGGCAGAGCTTGTTTGGGCAGAGAAAAGTTGAGTTTTGTCAATTTGTTAGAAAAAATTGAAATTTTAAACGCTGTATTGAATTGGAGTAAATTGGAGTAAAAAAAACTTTAGACGAGGAAAAAAATATTTTTTTAGATATGCTTGATTTTCCCGAGGGTCAGAAGATCCTCATGGATCTCATTATAATGAACATAAAATTATTTTTCTTAAAGGGACCTGCGTAAGAATCTGGAAAACAATATTTTTATCACACAGTTTTACAGGCTGGAGTCTTAACTTTAATTTGTAAAAAAGGACAGGAAAAAAGTACAAAAAATTATCGAGTTGTGATTTTCGGGAAGGGTCAAATCGCCCCACGCACTTTTTTTTATTTTTCTAGAAATGATGTGCTATGAAAGGGTGTAAGTTGTATCTCAAAATCTTTCCGTCCGATTAACTTAACATTTGGAAGGAGCATTATTTATAACCTTTTCCATCGTATGGCCAAACGATTCTTATATGTTTATTTACTTGTTGTTAAAAAATTATTAGAGTTGTTTTTCTTTAGCTTTCAATTTCCGTAAATTTCGAATAATCAAAGAAGTATCCTGTCATGTAAAAGTTTTATTATTATACCGGAAGTACGTCTTTGAATGTTCACGTCAGGCGAACCAGCTCCACCAATTCATCATGTAAAGAAATTCGACTTTTTTTGCATTTTGTCAAAGTATACATGTTCGGGAATAAGTGAAAAAAGTGAGCAAGTAGCACAACGATTTACGTATCTTACAACTGTCAAGCGCGTTTTTAACGAACCAGCTTTTCTCGACGTGGCCGGAATCATAACTCTAGCTACAACTGTCCGAATTTCAATTTCAAAAAACCAAAATCTCCGTAATCGCAATAGGTATCGTTGTACATAGCCGATTTTTTAGATTTTTTTTTATCCCTCGATTATAAGTGGAAATTTCGCCAAAATTACATTTTTTTGAACACCCGCCGTTTTGTGAAATGTTTTTATCGAAAAATGACAACCCACGACGAGAACTACATTTCTACAGATTAAAAAACTTTTTAATTTGTACTTTTCACACCAACCATTGCCTCGTTATCGATCCGGCCGTTGGATCACATTTTTTACAAACTTTATTTGACTTGACTTTCTGTGAGATGCAAAACGGAATATCCATATTTCACCCACTTCCCGACTAATTTGAGCTCCGAATTTTCGCAAACATGCTTCTGAAAGGTGACAATGCATGATTCAATTAGAAAAAAAAAATTATAAAATTTTCAACTTTTTATGTACATTTAGCCAAATATAATCATCCATATCATATCTCACTAACACATACAAATATATTCATTGCCGACTGTGTTTGTATGTGAAAAGTTTATACGCACCAATTAGTCGTAAATTCAATTCCAATTACAGTCTTTGTTATTTTTTTACAAGCATTCCATGTTCCTAACGTACAAACTCGTAAACTAGTCACCTACTAGGAAAAACTAACTAGTAAAATGAATTAAGGATGTTGAGTCCCAAATCGCAAATGATAATAAAATTCTGAAAATTTGGTGCTTTTTTGTATGAAGTATTTCAGAAGTCGTGTAAAAATTTCACGACAATTAGGAAGCTCGTTATTGAACAATTAACATTCACAAATTAAATGTTGTCTTATGAAAACTGATGTAACTTTACAATAAATTTTTTTTTACCTCTAAATTTTGTAATATCTATAATATACTGAGAGCAACGGAAATGAAACGAAGTTTATTGATACATTTTTTTAGTGCTTTTAAAAATTGTTTTTAACAAAATGTTAATTTTTTAATAACGAGCTTCCTAATCGTCGTGAAATTTGAACACGACCTCTTAAATACTTCATACAAAAACATACGAAATTTTCAGAATTTTATCATTTTTTATTTCAACCCTTAAGGAGGTTGAAGTAATGATGATAGAATTCTGACAATTTGGTATGTTTTTACATGAAGTATTCAGGAGGTCGTGTAAAAATTTAATGACGATTAAGAAGCTATTTATTGAACAATTAACATTAACATGTTTCATAGGGACTCAACATCCTTAAAGACTAAAAAGAATAACATAATTTTTACGTAAAAAAAATATTTCAAAAAACAAGCTTATATTTAATGTACTAAAAAGTACAAAATAATTTTTTACAAAATCGCCTAAATGTGACTATAAATAAAAGCTTGGGGACTCAACATTTGGATATATAATCTTTAATGTATATAAATCCGTTAACCTATTAACTGTTTTTGATTTACTGCAAAAGAACTTTAGATTTCTTAACTAAAAATCCTGAAACGGAGTATAAACGTGTATAATAATTTCTCCAATTACTATTGTACCAAATTAAATACAGCCAATGAAACTGAATTGATCAAATTTATTGAACATTTAAAAAGTTGAGTGCTCCAAGCTTTTATTTATAGTCACATATAGGTGACTTGGTAAAACAAAATAACTCTCTTCTTTTTATTACATAATTATAATAATTTCTCAATCACATTGTTGATACTTTTTTTTTATTAAACGTTAACATCAAATGCGTTCAATGTATGTTAAATAACATACTTTTTTTTCAAATCCCAAATAAATAATCTAGTGACCAAAAAAATCGGAAAAATCTACTTTTTTCGACCCTTTGCAGTGTTGTCTTTCCTCTAATAAAAATAACTTCATGGCTTATCGATATTTCTCAATTAAAAAAGAAACAGCTTAGACAAACTATGTATTGATTGTGTCTAAAATCCTGACCTCGTTGTCCCGATACTCTCGTCAAAAAAACATATTGCAAATCGACCTGTTTTTTGGTTGCGATGCTACGATAACTGAGATCGGGTTACAAAAAAAAATTATACAGCCAAACAGAGTCGAAAAGCTCGTTTTGGCAAAGAAGAAAATTGGCTCTCTTAAGTTCGTACAAAATGACCGAATTAAAAAACACTTCGGACGGGCAGGGAAGTCCATCCTCAAGTATCGATCCTTGAGTTTTTCCAAGGCCCGAAAACTTCGCAGAAACGTCAAAATACTCCAAACGTTTATGGAGCGAATTTCGATTAATTGAAGTAGGAGAAAAGATATTCCGAAAAATAAAGAAGTGGCTAGAGTTGCGCGGGTTTCCCGGCAAGAATTTGTTTGCCGCCGTCGCGGCCTCGTACGGGCCAAGCTACTCCGGTAGCCGTCGTCGAGAGAGTATGACGTCATACAGCGACTCTGATAAACGATATTGTTCGCAAACAGTGCACGCCTGATCCTGGCGTTTTGTGCACACGATGTATATACATACACACTACCTCACTGACTCTACTCGTTTTGTCTACTCGATCCGACAGAGCGCGCGTCAGAGAGAGAGAGAGAGAGAGAGAGAGAGAGAGAGAGAGAGAGCCCCGCACTCTACCGTGTTGATTTTTTTTTACGATAGCGGCTAAAAGTTCCTCGCAATTATTTTTTTATCCAAGCACCCATGTATGTCAAAATTATATTTAGCCTCCGTTAACCTTCGCGACGAATGTATTTTTCATAAATAAAAATGGTCGAGAGTTCCCACTTTTATATACAGTCCAAATACAGCTCGGGAGATACCTGCATTGAGGGAACAATTGACGACGTTTGCAATAAAACGCCGATGGTAAAAAAAAGTACGGTGAAATGGATTGGAGTTTATTGACGGGACGATCATAGTACACTGAAAAAAAGACTGGCTACACTGGTCGTTGGGGGGATGCTGATGAACTACTGAAATGGGGTGAACAGATTTTCGGAGTTTTTTGTAGGTAACTATTTTTTAATGTGTATTCAATCGACAAACACCAATACAATCATCTGTATCCACACAGCTAACTAAATGGGACGTGTTGAATAATTAAAAACTTATCAAAGAATAAATATACCTCTTGTGTTGATCCTATTTTTTAAAAATAGCATTAACTTAAGAAGTAAACCTAATTTTAAGTTAGTACGTGATTTTGGAAAATTTTCAGAAAATCATACATACAAGGATAACACGAAATCCTTGAACTTTTAACTAAGGTAACCTAGGTTAGATATTTTCCTAACGAGGTGACCTATCACCCCCCTAAGGCTTTGCATCGACCTCCCTGTACATTCCTCTATCGCCTCTACCTCGGGCATTGTGAAATTATTATTATTATTATTACTATTAAAAAAAAAGTTTAACTTTGAAAAAAATAGAGCGAAAAATTACATTTTTTTCAGACAGACATTTTTTTGTCTTTGGTACCTGCCATAGTGACATTCCTATTCATCGAGAAAGTTGGTTTTATTTCTGTTTAAGATTAATGAGCGCTTTGGCACCGTGTCAACCGCCCCAAGCCTTTTTTCACGGCCATATATTGAGGCCCATAACCTTTTCAATTTTTTTTTTTTGTGCAATATTTTGATTTTACGTTCTTGAAACATCAATAAAATGGATGATAAAAAAATATATGTTTTTTTTATCAAGCCCGAAAAAATACTTGAAGATATGTAGAGTAAAGGCTACTAAACAGAATTTTCATTCCGTCAACTGGGTATCCATAAAAAAATTCAAAATTTACTTTATTTCGGGGCTCTGGACAGCTAGTATCCTTCAAAAAGACATGCACCAGTTTTACTCTTTTTTAAATGTACGTTCACGTCACTGTTACTCCTATAGCTAGATTTCACATTCTCCATTCGAACTAGTGCCTAAATTGGTGTTGAAACTCCGGTTTTTTCTCTCTCTATTTGATGTTTGAAAAAGTAACGCCGCCTTGGCCCACGGCGAATATTTGTTTCTGTATATTTACGTTAAATTTCTTTCCTTTTTCGGCGTCGTAAGGTAAACGATGAAGAAATTTGAGAAATGAGCTCACCGATCTCGCATACAGACGTGCCCGTTTAGTAATCTGCATTCGGAAAATTATTATCGTTGTTCTTTTTGTCCGTCCTCGCTTCTTATCGTTATTTCGGCCGCGATCCCCGGCGCGCTATTGAAGCAACATAATAATCACAAGTAATTCGATAAATATCGAAGCAACTGCTATTTCGATCGCGGCAAAACGTGCAGGTAGACAAAAAAAAAACATTTTTTCCAAACGAATCTTTCAATGCAACGAGTACAATTTCGAAAAAGAGAAGACGAATGTCCCCTGTGAGAATTGCTCTTAATTTTTTCAACTCATTTTTCATGCGCGATCTTTGATATTTTTTTCGACTTCTGTTTCATAATTGTTCGCTGTCGACTACGGTCGACTTTAATATTAATTATGCATTGCCAACGATTAGAAAATAGTTGCGTCATTTATACGTCTATATTCGTTTAAATAAAATTAATTTATTTCATTTTTATACCCCTCAAGAATTTACGAGCGCGACAATTATATCAGGCTTTAATGGATCGGGCGCAGTGGGTTTGTGTAGGAATAATAAGCACTCATTGCTCAAAAGTATTCTTCATTATCTTAGCTGCAATAAAAGTCACGTGACCGAGACCGAAAAAAAAGATACTATAGCCTTTTTTCGTACCTCGTGACTGTAATTCACAGGCGAGACGTATGCCCCTCCCCCCCCCCCCCCCCCGTAGGCGCTGTTCGGCGGCACGAATTCCGAACCTAAAAATGTATTTCCTTATCGTACTTCTGGCGCAGACACCAGGTCGAAAAAAAAGAGTAAGCATTTAAATTCCTGAATATCGTCCACGTGATAAATGACCGAGAATGATAATAATTGCGGGGTCGTGTTCGAAAAAAAATAGCGCAGGTGTCATTTTCTAAATTAATAATAAAAAAGAATTTCCTTCGATTCCTACTTTTATCCCACACTTGTCACTTCACTTTTTCTAGTTCTTCACGACTGCACGGAGTGTTGCCCACAAACGGGCTTTTCTAACGCACTGCTGTATCGCATCAGCACGAGGGCACAGGGAAACTGCCAAAAACCTGGCTCGATACAGGCCATATTGTACCGAGTTGCAGTACCATCGAAAACTCGGTGTGATTGCCCCCCGCTCTGTAGGAGTGGCGCAAGCCATCGCGCGGCTAAGCGGTCACCCAGCCAAGTATTGGCCAGGTGAATGGGGCGTACGCTGCTGTCGATAATTATGATATTACTTTCGTAAATTGATCTTGTCATTTTCAGAAGTATAGACTCGCTTAAGGGGGGAAATCCGTTTATAACGCAAAGAAGAGTTAGGCCGAAAATGAGCTTCACAAGCAAGCCGAGGGATTACTTTATGGCCACAGAATCGTAGATTAATCGGTAGGTCACCAAATTGTTGAGTCTTGAAACTTGAAACGCGTTTTTCTGAACACCACTTTTTCGCGAACCTCGTACAAGATAACTCGAAAATTATGTGCTCGTTCATTTCGATATTTCGCACACTTTCAGATTACATAATTCTTGTCTATGTAGACCTTAAGTTTTTCCAAAATTATTCTAAAAAGACGCTACATTTTTTATTGACGAATACGACGGTCAAAATTTCATGAAAAATATAGCATTTTTTCAACCGCGTACCATTTTGTGAAGTTTCACATTTCTTTTGATTTCTTTGGTTCACGTAGAGCGTGTGGGTCGTAGAAATCCAAAACTTATTGGCTTTGATGTTTCGGATCAATGCACCAGACGCTAGGTTGTACGACGTAGAACAACTCAGGCGGCAACCGGCTTTGAAGCAATTGTCGTACAGCCGCCATTTTTTGATAAAAAAAATAAATTGGAAAATCAAAAGATGTAATGAATTTTATGTACATGAAGTTCTAATAATGTAGAAAAAATAGTTTCGACACGAAAAAATCTTGAAACTTTGCTTATTTTTGGCTGCCTAAAGGATCTCCCCCCTTAATAATCAACACCGATAGTCGCTCGACGAACTGTTTTTTCCGGCATACCCTAAGGCCTCGAACGATTTGTGAATTTGAAGAAACAGAAAAGAAAGATCATAATCGAGCATTAAGCGTTTTATTCGGGGGCGGAGAAGAAATACCATTTCAATATCAAAGATCTGAGATACGAAGGACGAAATTATTCCGTCGTTCATTCCGGGAACAACAAAGTGCCGAAGCAGCGCGAACTGCCTGCTAAGTGATGTAATTAAAAAAAAAAAAAGAACACAAGATAACCTCGCTCGCGAAACACATCGTGCTCACGTGAGGCATTTCCGTTCTCGCAGACGAGATTCGTCATCGAGTAGTGCAGTTGGGCAGTTGAGATCAGTTTCGATATTCGATTGGGATTGGTGAATCAACACGTTTATATCCGCGTGCAAATATAATCTCACTCAGTGCGACTTCGAGAACAAACAAAACGCAACCGGGTGTCAATACAATGATCATCTACGATGAATTTATTTTTTCCGTAATCATAATGAGTGCACGCATCATGAATTATAACGACGATCATTTTTTTCAATTGCGAAACAAAGACGCTATAGGAACGAAAATGTTTTGCTTTCCTAGCGCTCAAAAGATGCAATTGACGTTAGCATCAAAGAACCGAAAAAACCATCATTGCAGGGATGTGCAGCGGGCTGTCGATTTCTCGTCAACCAATAATCCCCTTGTTCACTTGCGAGCGATATCTTTCCGTTTTTGCTTTTTCATTCGCCTCCCACCGCGGCGTGTCCCTACTACCGCGCTATCATAGACGCATTCTTGAATGAATCCAAGCTACATCGAAAGATTATTATTTTATCGGATCGATACTGATACGCCTTTCACTTCCGTGCATCGATTAGATCGACGCATTCTTTCTCACAGTTTCTTCTTTCTCGATCTTACCGAGAGTTTCGTAACAAAGAAAGAACGTTGATGCTTTTGAGTCGTCATTACAAGCTAGAATCCATTCGACAATTAAATTATCCAATCGGATGTTTGAAAAAAAAACGATTCGAACGATATCCGTAAAATAGGGACACTTCGATGACAGTCCGTCCTCGAGTAAAACGACCTGACGTGGTGGGTTTGCGGTGCTTCTCCCACCAGGCAGCGCCCGCCTATCGCGGCGCTTTCCCCCACTCTGCCGTCCCGCTCGTCCAGTGCGCCGTGTTACAGCGTCGGGACAGCCGACTCGTCCCTAATCCGAGTTCTACTGTTTATGCGGAAAAAAATTCGTTATCCCAAAAGCGATCTATGCATATTTCAGCATTCGCTGAACCATGATCATCATTTTTCACATTGAAATACCGCGCACGTTTTTACGGTTTCGCAATTCGTCAATGTCGATGCAGATCCCTATCGATACGATAAATATGCTCTCCGGAGAAGGAAACTCGTGTGCAAATATGTCGAGCAACAGCAGCGAATTTTTTTTCGTCACTGAATCCACTATCTTGGGAATTAATGTATTATTGTTGTTCGAAAGATCGAAATTACCTCGGACTTAATAGTTTCGTGCGTTTATAACATGTAACCCGTCCCCACCCTCACTTTGCTTGTTCTCTCTCTCTTTCTATCGTCTCTAGGTCCTTCCATCTCTTTCTCTCAACTCTCGCTCTTTTTCCCTTAACAAAAGAAATATGAAATCTTATCACGATGATAACGCTACAACGAATAAAAATGATTGTATAGAACGGCGCGCAGTGTCAACAAGTATACCGACGGTACAGTTATACCGTATGCCATTACCTTATCTTGCCCAGAAGAAGTTCGTAAAAAGAATTCGTACCTCGGTCTTAAAATCATTGTCATTAAAATTTCGTTAAAATAAACTTGCAAAATAATTCGTGTATGTGAGTATATATATATACATGTGTGCGTGTGTGTGTGCGCGTGCGTGTGTGTGTGTGTGTGTAATTTTGCAAACATTGCAGGAGAACCAATTTAATAACTCTCGTTGCAAAATAGCATATTTTTCGAAAAAAAACCATTATTTTTATACTTTCTCGAAAATGAATCCAGGATCATTGAGCAAAAATTTGACAATTTATTATATCGATAAGCTGGTATTTTTTGTTGCGTTTCGCGCATATAATATTCACGCGGAACAGGATGATCGATATTTGAGACAAAAGTTGTTGAAGTTTCGCACGACGTTTCGTATGACACAGCCACATTTGAACAGGTGCTCCAAATAGTCACAAATAATCCGGGTTTATTTGGATGAAGGAACATATATTTCGGTAAGACGCCACCAAAAATTGGAGAGCGGTCGGACAAGTTGAATCACGAATTGACACAGGTGTTTTTTTTCGCTATTCGATCTCGGTCTCCTAAAGATCGTTGATCTTTAAAGAAGAAACGTTGAATAAATTCCGAAAATTCTGTTAGTTTCATTAAAATATTGTTAGTTTCATCAACAACGTTATATCGAAAAACGGGGAGCTCTCGAAATTTGTACTGTTTTCTTTTTTTTCCTTCGCTTCAAAGATACACGACCATTTACTCACCTCATCATTGGCCCACGTGACGAGGTCACGCCGAAAAGTACATTCGGCGCGTCTCTTTTTATTTTCACTCGAACTTAATGTATCGGGACCGTCGATACGTCTCGTGCCCGTAAAATATTCGGGTCAAACGATTATCGTGTAAAGTAAGGAAAAAAAATCTCTCGGCTCGCGGCAAAAGAAACGCCCAGCTTCAGGTAAATCGTGCTGGAATGATTCCGAAAGGGAAAAAAAGTATCGAACGAGTCGAATTTTTCGAGTATTTATTTATCGTCGTTCTGCAGTTTATAATTTTATTTACAGGGCTCTACATTCTTTTCTCAAATTTCGCCGACATTATTCTGTTTTAACGAAATAATTATTAATGTAGTTTTTTTTAAAACTGGTTATCAATCGTCGATAATTATTTGCCTCGTATTATTTATTGACGATTAATCGATTTTCCGACCACTGCGCGTTGCTTTTTATTTTTATTTTGTCTTCTCGTCGATTCGTCGTCCCGAAGAATTTGGTCGAAAAAAATAAAAAAGTCGTCGAGCGATGCTATCGCTCGGCCGGCTCTAATGCCACTACTCGCGCGCGCTCCCGGAGCACGGAAAATGAAACGTCGCGAGAGCGCGCGAGAAACTCATACAGGCGCGCATTGATACCGGCGCGGCGCTTGGGACCTGTACGTGTTTAACACTATCCACGACGAATGTGTGCCGTCGTGTATGCCTTCACATGTGTGTATATTATTGAGTCACGGTAGCTCTCGCAAAGCGATAGCGGCTTTTAGTCATTGTCGTTGCTTCTTTCCCTCCACGGGGGCCCTCCTCACCTGTGTATTGTGTATCGGCAATTATTATCGTTTCTTCTCACCTCGCGTGCGCGAAGCCACGGCTGCTCCGTGATATCCCTAAATCGTTCAGCGCTCGACGAAATTCTTTTTCTTAAGGATGTTGAGTCCCTATGAAACATGTTAATGTTAATTGTTCAATAAATAGCTTCTTAAGGGGTTAGTTACCCCCACCTGCGATTTTGAAAAAATCGATTTTTTTTATTGCATTTTTTTGAAGTATAAATATCTGGGAATGTGTCCTGAAAATTTCAAGTCAATCCGAACAAAATTTACTGAGATATGAGCGTTGAAAGAGAAGAATCCGTGAATTGAAGAACTGAAATTGAAACTTTAAGGGGTTACCCCCACTTGCGATTTTGAAAAAATCGATTTTTTTTATTGCATTTTTTTGAAGTATAAGTATCTGAGAATATGTCCTGAAAATTTCAAGTCGATCCGAATAAAATTCACTGAGATATGACCGTTGAAAGAGAAGAATCCGTGAATTGAAGAACTGAAATTGAAACTTTAAACGCGTTTTTCTCAAAATGGCATTTCTGAAGTCGGTGACCAAGATTACTCGAACACTAATGAACCGATCTTCTTGAAATTTTGCAGGCTTATTTAATACATAAAAATGTAGTCTTTAATCGTCCGATTTTTTTTTTCAAAAAAAAAAGGCCGTTTTATAGCCAAAAAACGGCTGTTTTTTTCGTTAAAATCGAACCATTAACTTTGACTGTCGGCCATTTTGTGAAAAATGAATATTTTTTAAAAACCTTCGATTAAAGACTAGTTTATACTTATATTTGACTAAATCCATCCGCATTTTTTTTTCAGATGATCCAGTTCGCCGCAATGTTGGTCACCGCAAACCGTGTATATAAAAACATTATTCCATTGACGGCCATTTGCCACTAAACAATGTAATATTTTTCAATAAAAAAATTACTGAAAGTTCTCCAAGATGTGTTCTTTAAGATGGTATATTGATCGATTAAAAAAGTTTTGTAGTTTTCTTTAAAAAAATTCATGAAAAAGGCCTTTTTTTGCGCTACAAGTGGGGGTAACGCCTTAATCGTCATGAAATGTTTACACGACCTCCTGAATACTTCATGTAAAAACATACCAAATTTTCCGAATTCTATCATCATTACTTCAACCTCCTTAAGGGTTGAAATAAAAAATGATAAGAAAATTCGGAAAATTTGGTATGTTTTTGTATGAAGTATTTAAGAGGTCGTGTTAAAATTTCACGACAATTAGGAAGCTCGTACTTTGACATGATTTTGACGAAAAAATGATAATATTTTATGCATTATACATGGAATCAAATGAAAACGACTTTTTACAATCAAATTGTCATCTTCGTTAAGGAAACATTTAACATAAAAATATCAAGTGCCCTAGGGTACTGTTATAGACACTTAGTCTTATAAATATAATTGCAATGAAAATGATCTTGGGCAACATTACCATTGATGTTAGCAACATTGTAATAAAAATGAACGACAAATTTAAACACACTGAAATACGCACATGTTTAAGCTGTATTTTGGCACGGTGTTAAAGTAGTCCCAAAAAATGTCAAAATTACCCTCAATGTCAATTTAACCCCGTTCTACGGTACTCATTGGTCTTCCGCACCATGTCCACAATTTTTGACGTTTCATCATTTTTTCGACAAGTTTTTTAAATTTAACTCGATCTTTGTATTTGATGTTGCGATTTTTGGGTGTTTAAACGCGTGCATGTTGCATTGCGTAGCTCTTTGAACTCTTGAATTTTTTAGTCAAACTCGGAGGTTTTTCCTTCTCGAATTTCTAGGGTGAAAATTTCATCCCCGGTCATTTTGTGTACGAGTCGAAACTATGCAATTTATTGGATTTCTAATTGACGAAGAGCAAAGATTGAAAAGTTCAATCAAATTAAGTGAACTGAAGAACGTCAGCATTTTTCGACTCCTATGTTCCACTGCATCCGTTTCCATTTTTGTGCAAATTTCATCATTTTTTCAATAAATTTTTCATTTCACTAAACTTTTGCATTTGACGTAGAAATTTTTCGTTATTTAACGCGTCCATAGTGTATTTCATGGCTTTTTCATCTCTTTAATTACCGAGTCACACTCAGACGTTTCGAAATTAATTTCTAGGATGAAAATGGCATCCCCGGCAATTTCGTTGATGAGTCAAATATCTGTCCGCTTTTTTGAAATTCCTCGTTAAAGAAGAAAAAATATTGAAAAGTTTAATCGGATAAAAGCATTTAAAGAACGTAAGCATTTTTCAACGTCGTATAATCTTGTATATATATATATATACAGTTATTTTGTTGATGGATCTATCCGTTTTATCGAACTCCCTGCTGAATGAGCAAACGAAATAATTGAGATATTCGATGGAACAAGAAGATTTTCAGAACAAAAGCATTTGCCAACGTCGAATATATATTTTTTATTTACAATTCGACAACAATGCGATATGTGTGTATGTATATAAATATATGGGCGAGTGTGTGTGTGTGTCTGTTCATTACGAACGTGTGAAAGTTAACAAGCGAAAGATGAATCGGGATCGTTGATTAGTTTTATCGCAGCAGGATGAAGATCGTTAGGAAAAAAATCGTTTCTTTGCACTTCTCGATCGTTCGGGAGAATATTGCGTACGGGAGAATCACGTATTTTCGTTGTCCATATCACCAGCTCGCAGCATAGCCGTGAAAAATCCCATGGGCCTCTGCGCGAGCTCTCTGGGCGATCCTTCCTCGACGATGCGTCCCTCATCAAAAATGACAACCTTGTCGCACTCCATCAGCGACGCGACTCGATGCTGCGGTCACACAATCGACGATAAAAAAAAAATTAAAACGTGCAACGAAAATAAATTGGGCCAAATTTACGATGCCCTTGGCCCGCGTCGCTCGCATCGCGCAGTGTTACCGATATAATTTATTTATGACGATAAGATATAAGATATCCGCGGATGTGCAAGTGCCTGTTCGTGTGTGCATGTATGTAATTCCCAAGGCCCTAATTGTGAGCATCGCGATTGTGAGATTGTCGCCAAACAATATCCAAAATCAAGGTCGAAAGAATTTACTCTTTTCTTTAATTTTTTTCTATCAGCTGTAATCAGTACGGTTGGCGACGCTCAAAAGGAGAGAAAATATGGTGTACAGTGTGAGGTTGATTTGGAAGACGGCGACGGATGCCGAGACGAATAGGCATGCGCAGTATACTTTGCGCATCTCGCGTTGTCGAAGCGGTACAGCGATAGGTGCAGCCGGTTCCCCCACCACGCGCCGGCTCGATCACGGCCGCGCGCGGTAGGTGCAGCCGCTTCCCCCACCACGCGCTGGCTCAAATACTTCTGCGCAGTAAGGACGTAGCTGCGCGATTTGCTTGCTACCACGTTAAGAAGGTATAATCGCTTCCACAGAGTCAAAAAAGAGTCTAAATTTATTTTACCCTCAGCTGCTCTGATTGATGTTTACTTACGGTTGATTATTCGTATTATCGATTATCGTTCGCCAAATGTTGTGGTAAACGATGAATTTGTTGCACGTGAACAAATAAAAACTCAAAAATTAGATTCTCAACGACTCGGTAGTAATCTTCGTAATAATAATATCAACATATCCACCATAAAAACGGAATGAAAAGACGAAAAAAAATCAGCCGGAAACCTATTAAAAATAGGCTCGAATTACCTCAGCGGAATTAAGACGATAGGCAGAATATAATCATACATATTATTGATACATGATAAATGATAAAACTTCATAAATTGTTGTTCGCATATTTTGGGGCGGCTTCTATTCAAATTAATTTCAAAACAAAGCTGGCTTATGTTCGCTAAATGCATCAGTCGTTCTGACCATTTTCAACCGGAAATTGAAACTTTCTTGTAATGTAGTGCTTTAAGGGGTTACCCCTACTTGCGATTTTGAAAAAATCGATTTTTTTTATTGCATTTTTTTGAAGTATAAGTATCTGAGAATATGTCCTGAAAATTTCAAGTCGATCCGAACAAAATTGACTGAGATATGAGCGTTGAAAGAGAAGAATCCGTTGTGTAAACGACCGGCTAATTGAAACTTTAAACGTGTTTTTCTCAAAATGGCATTTCTGAAGTCGGTGACCAAGATTACTCGAACACTAATGAACCGATCTTCTTGAAATTTTGCAGGCTTATTTAATACATAAAAATGTAGTCTTTAATCGATCGATTTTTTTTTTTCGAAAAAAAATGGCCGTTTTATAGGCAAAAAACGAACTTTTTTTTTCGTTAAAATTGAACCATTAACTTTGACTGTCCGCCATTTTGTGAAAAATGAATATTTTTTAAAATCCTTCGATTAAAGACTAGTTTATACTTATATTTGACTAAATCCATCGGCATTTTTTTTTCAGATGATCCACTTCGCCGCAATGTTGGTCACCGCAAACCGTGTATATAAAAACATTATTTCATTGACGGCCATTTGCCAGTAAACAATGTAATATTATTCAATAAAAAAATTACTGAAAGTTCTTCAAGATGTGTTCTTTAAGATGGTATATTGATCGATTAAAAAAGTTTTGTAGTTTTCTTTAAAAAAATTCATGAAAAAGGCCTTTTTTTGCGCTACAAGTGGGGGTAACGCCTTAACTACACGGTGAAGATTGATTTTCTTTATTTTTTTTTACAATACCTATTATATCTAATGGACCGAATTTCAGTTTTCCAACGGGTTCAGTTGGATACGTGAGCAGAAAAACCACGATCACCGCACTTCCGGTTGACCGTCTCCATAAGACGACGTGCTTCGGTGATTCAAAGTGCTCGACTTTGCAGTTTCATTGCGAAAAAACTAAACGGTTGAAATAGTTCAAACTTTGACAATAGACGCATAAAGTATTCGCCAAAATCATATAAAAATTTCAAATCCGAAAGTTTGATTCGTAGTAACGATCGTGTACCTCCTTAATTTCGTCCCGCATCACACCCAAATATTCATCTTCCAAAATCCAACCATCGTATGAAATTATCGTCAAAAATGAAACGAGAATAAAACATTCCGATTTTAGCGTCACATTTGAGAAAAATTCCTCAGCAATTTCCGTCGACGAAAGAAAGAGTTATTACGTTCCGCCAGAGAGGCAATAAAAGCTGTTGCGCGTTTAACGAAAGAACGACGGCGCGAAGAGACGCGTCTGCGACGACATAAAGTTGGGCAAAGAATTGGTCGTTTAGGAGATCGCTGTCGATGCAATGATAAAAACAAAATACGTACCGCAATGGTGATTACGGTTTTGTCCTCGAACGCACTCGTAACTGCGGCGAGGAGTTCCTTCTCGGTGGACAAGTCCAAAGCGCTCGTTGCCTCGTCGAGCACGACTATTGAGGAGCGCCGCAAAATCGCTCGAGCCATGCTCAACAGTTGCAACTGCCCGGCTGAGAAATTTTCACCCCCTTCGCGTACCTCGAGGTCTTTTTACGAAAAAAAAAAAACGCACGCGGTTTATTTCCACATAAATTGTAGGTAATTCGATTACCCTGTATGTGAACAATTATTGATGGAGAAAAAATGTCTACACGTGTTCGGGTTTCAAATAAATATCAGTCGACTCACCGAGCCCCTCGGGATGGGAGGTAATCACGTTTTTTATCTGCGCGAGCTCCAAAGCTCTCCAAAGGTCTTCGTCGCTGTGCTCAGCCAGAGGATCGAGATTTTCTCTTAAAAAAAAAGTTCGATAAAACAAAACGGTTGAGTCTTGGGACCATTGCCGATATGTTACCATTCGATTCAAATTTATACAGTAAATTCAGTCATATACTGAATGCACCCTCTAAGTTTTAAGGATGTTGAATCGCAAATCGCAAACGATAATAAAATTCTAAAAAGTTGGTACGTTTTTGTATGAAGTATTTCAGAGGTCGTGTAAAAATTTCACGACAATCAGGAAGCTTGTTATTGAACAATTAACATTCACAAATTAAATGTTGTCTTATGGAAACTGATGCAACTTTGCAATAAGTTTTTTTTTTGACCTCTCAATTTTGTAATATCTACAATATACTGAAAGCAACGGAAACAAAACGAAGTTTGTTGATGAATTTTTTTTTAATTTCTTTTAAAAATTGTTCTTAACAAAGTGTTAATTTTTTAATAACGAGCTTCCTAGACGTCGTGAAATTTTAACACGACCTCTTAAATACTTCATACAAAAACATACCAAATTTTCGGAATTTTCTTACCATTTTTTATTCCAACCCCTACGGAGGCTGAAGAATTCTGAAAATTTGGTATGTTTTTACATGAAGCATTCAGGAGGTCGTGTAAAAATTTCACGACGATTAAGAAGCTATTTATTGAACAATTAACATTAACGTGTTTCATAGAGACTCAACATCCTTAAATCGATCGTCCACGCCGTTTCTATGAAATTTACGATTTTCATCACACTTCAAACATTTTTCGACACTATTTCGTCCGTAAAACTGCCATTCAGCGATGGGCGTAGGCTCATCTTCGTTAACGGGAGATATACACCTAGGAGCCGGAAAAAAGGTCATTTTTGTGATTTTTTTCCAGGAAAACTATTTGATATTTCGGATTGGGGTTTTAATTATCTTAAAGTATATACATTCAAAAATATGTTTAATTTTCTTTATTTAAAAATATCAAAAATATAGAAGGATATTGTATATTTTTGGTGCGTCGTAAAAAAATCGGAACCCACAATTTCTCGAAAACCAATGAACCAATTGCCTTGAGGTTTTTTGTGGTTATTCTATACACCATTATCTAGTACTTGTCATAGGATTTGTTTCTCGTTACTTAGTTTTTGTTTTATAGGCAAAATAATAACTAATTTTTGGCCCAACAATCACTATTTATGTTCAAACGTCCGCCATTTTGTCATAAATCGATATTTTCAAAATCGGCTATGATAAGTACTGGATAATAGTGTATAGAATAACCACAAAAAATCTCAAGGCAATCGGTTTATTGGTTTTCGAGAAATTTTGGGTACCGATTTTTTTACGACGCTCCAAGGATCATAGAATATCCTTTTATATTTTTGATATTTTTAAATAAAGAAAATTAAACATATTTTTGAATGTATATGCATTTAGATAATTAAAACCCCAATCCGAAATTGCAAATAGTTTTCCTCGAAAAAAATTCACAAAAATGACCTTTTTCCGGCTCCAAGGTGTATATCTGCCCTTGAAAAGTGTTTCTTCAATTGTGAATTTTATGAAAACGGTGTTGACGATCGAACAAAATTTTGGAGGGTGCATTTACTATATGACAAAGAGTTTACTGTATAAATTTGAATCAAATGGTAACATATCGTCAATTGTCCCAAAACGCCTTAAGGGCTTACACCTAATGGGAATTTTTAACATCATTTTTTAATTTTCAAAATTATTGAAAATTGAGAAAATTATACATTTAATTTTCATTTATAGGTCGGTTCCGCAAACCGGTGAACTTTATACTCGTTTTTCGCAAAATAACCTTTTGAAAATCGGTGACCCCGATATCGCAAAAATCACTCCACCGATCAACTAAAAATTCGACAAGCTTCTTTTACATATCAAAAAGCAGTGCTTGAACGAAGGAATTGTTTTTTTTCAATGGATGAAGATCATTATTTTAGTAAGTGCTTCTTTCAAGCACTAAATTATTCTGTGCACAAACTAAATGCGTTTGATTTGTTTATTTCGGATGATTTGTTTCCGAGCAGTTTCCGAAGTTATAAATATTCTTCGAAACAAAAATTGTAAAAGATACTCAAAACCATACTTTTCAAGATGAAAAAAAAAAAAGATTTTACAACCGTGCATATGTTTTCCCAGAAAAAAAGTTTAGAATTTTTTTTTTTTGGCCTCGTGCTTGATGCGACCCGTTAAGGAGTTACCCCCACTTGTGATTTTGAAAAACTCGATCTTTTTATTGCATTTTTTTTAAGTATACGTATCTGAGAATATGTCCTGAAAATTTCAAGTCGATCCGAACAAAATTGACTGAGATATGAGCGTTGAAAGAGAAGAATCCGTGAATTGAAGAACTGAAATTGAAACTTTAAACGCGTTTTTCTCAAAATGGCATTTCTGAAGTCGGTGACCAAGATTACTCGAACACTAATGAACCGATCTTCTTGAAATTTTGCAGGCTTACTTAATACATAAAAATGTAGTCTTTAATCGTTCGATTTTTTTTTTTCAAAAATAAATGGCCGTTTTATAGCCAAAAAACGGCCGTTTTTTTCGTTAAAATCGAACCATTAACTTTGACTGTCCGCCATTTTGTGAAAAATGAATATTTTTTAAAATCCTTCGATTAAAGACTAGTTTATACTTATATTTGACTAAATCCATCGGCATTTTTTTTTCAGATGATCCACTTCGCCGCAATGTTGGTCACCGCAAACCGTGTATATAAAAACATTATTTCATTGACGGCCATTTGCCACTAAACAATGTAATATTTTTCAATAAAAAAATTACTGAAAGTTCTTCAAGATGTGTTCTTTAAGATGGTGTATTGATCGATTAAAAAAGTTTTGTAGTTTTCTTTTAAAAAATTCATGAAAAAGGCCTTTTTTGCGCTACAAGTGGGGGTAACGCCTTAACCCCTTCGTTGGCAGAGAGAATTCGACAAAAAATGCCCGAAATAGCACGAATTTTTTTTATCCCGTAAACTTGTACTCTGGGGTTTTTGAGGGTGGTGATTACGAATCTGACCTCAAAATTCAGGAATTCACAATAACGAACAAATATGGCGAATGAAAATAAAAAAAATACAGATTGATTTAGATGAAACTCGGTACTCAAGCTTCATACATTTCCACCCATTTATTGTATTATGCTCCATGTTGTTGAATTCACTATGAAAAATTCCTTCATTCTGAGTTCAGCATCACACTCAGCGTCCCCGAAAACCCCCGAGTACCAAGATTTATCCAAATCGAGCTGTTTTTTGCACTTTCGTCCGCCATATTGGATCCGCCATTAAAATTTCTTGAATTTTGTGTTCAGATTCGCAATGAGCAACCTCGGAAACCCTAGAGTACCAATTTTTATCTAAATCGAGTAAAATTTTCAATTTCGGTCCGCCATTATAACGCCGCCATTTTGAATTTTCAAATTTAAAGTTCAGATTCGTAATAAGCGACCGCAAAAATCACGGAGTACTAATTTTCATCTAAATCGAGTAAAGTTTTTGATTTTTGTCCGCCATATTGGCGCCGCCATTTTGAATTTCCAAATTTTGACTTCAAATTCGGATTCAGCGAGCCCAAAAACCCCCGAGTGAGGCTCCGATTTCAAATCAGAGCAAGTTAAATAGGAAAATAAAGGTTGACGCATCATTGCGTCAATGCCAACGAAGGGGTTAATTAAAGCGAACGAATAATGAATCATTCTGGTACCTTATACTGCCACTGAACATTATGACGTCTTGGGAAATTGCCGATAGTCTTGATCGCAGTGTTACCAGCGATATTTCACGAATATCAACGCCATCGACAATTATACGACCCTGCGACACTTCCAGCAATTGAAACAGTGCCATCACCGCTGAAGACTTTCCGCTGCCTGTTCTTCCACAAATTCCTAACTTTAAAGAAAAAATAAGCGAGTAAAAAAAATGACAAATGAACGAAACAAAACGGAGAACTGTTGGAACACCGTATATTTCTCATTTTATTTATTCAATATCCCTAAAATTGTTACCGCAAAGAAAAAATGAATGACAATCAGTACTTTTGATAATCGATACACTAATCAATTTCGAAAATTCGATGCACTAATCAATTTCGAAAATTCGATGGCTTCGAATTTACCTTTTGTCCGGCCGGTACTCGGAGATTGAGGTTATGTACGACCGGCTCGGCCTGCGGATCGTAGCGCAAGTAAACATTTTCGAAAATAATTTCTCCGTTTTCAGGCCAATTTTCGGCGACCGGAACACCTGAGTACAAAAATTAATATAAATTCTTTATTCACCCTCAGCGCGCAACTCATATTATATGAATGAATTTGCAATTAATTTTGGTTGAATTGTTTTAAGTGGGGAAACCCCGGAAGAGGCGGAGAAGAGCTTATGGCCGAAAATGAACTCCACGAGGAAGCTGAGGTACCGAAATGGCAGATTAAACGGTAGTTCGTTGAGTCACAGAATTTTCGAGTCTTATAACTTCGCACGCGTTTCCTTGAAAACCATTCAGTTATGAACCTCGTGCAAAATAAGTCAAAAACTATCCAGTCGATCATTTTTTAATTTCACACACTTTTAGATAAGAGAATGACCATCTATGTGGACCTAATTTTTTGTGAAAATTATTTTAAAAAAACAACTTTTTCATTAACAAATACTATAGTACCAATTTCATGAAAAAAAGAACATGTTTTTCAAACACTGTTTCTTGTTCCAATTATCTCTTTTCTCGAGATTTTTTAGGTTCATATAGAGCGTGTGGGTCTTAGAAATCGAAAACTTTTTGGCTCCAATGTCTCAGATCAATGCACCAGACGCTAGGTCGTACGTCGTGGAACAACTCAGGTGATAACCATATCTGAAGCAAGTGTCGTACAGCGGCATTTTTAAATATAGAAAAAAATACTTTATGAAATTGAGAGATGCAATAATATGTACATAAAATTTTAATCATGTAGAATAAATAGTTTCAACAGAAAAGAAAATCTTGAAAATTCGCTTATTTTCGGCTGCCTCAAGGATCCCTTGAATTCGAAGTTCTGTTAATTTTTTAAATTTTAGGTGACATGCTGTTTCAGTACCATTTTCACGATAATTTTCTTGGGGCGTTCTCGCGTAGGAAGTGAGCCTGGCGACGCTACCCATGTACATCTCGATTTCCGCAACGAACTTAACCACCCAATTAAGATAAATAGGAACGAGGAGCGTGTAATTCACTGCCAATCCGACGAGGGCAGGACTCACGCGTTCGGGATAAGTTTCGGCTGTAAAAAGTGCCGCGTATGTCGCAGTCACGACCACTGCAGCACCCAAATAATCCTTGAAACAATAATCAAGCCGGAGCAAAAATGTAACGATAAGCCCTTCGAAATAGTCACGGGCGCTCGAAATACGATTTATTTTCTCTGATAGGAAAATCTTCAATTATTTCCAATAATACCTCTTTTTTTATCAGGAGTGAAATGCACGATTTTTAACGTTTATTTTGGAAAGTCGATGAAAAATAGTTTTACGATCGTGTCATTTATCAGTGGGAGGGATTCGTAAATAATTTTATCGGAGAAAACTCGAGGGAGGAGAAAAACTCACCAGGGCAATTCCTAGCCATCTGCTACTCGTGTTCAGCACCAGAAAAGCGTTTGTATTCGCGTCCAAATGCTCGAACATTTCTTTCATGAAACGTGGCTGCTGTCTCGAGACTCTGAGGATCGGGAGACCGGCGAGAGTTTCGGAAAAGTGGGCAGCCACTGGTCCACGTGTACTGACAAACCGAAACATGTTTTTCCATACTCGTTATTCCGCGTTTGAGTAGGCGAGAAATTGTAAATGGCGAAGTGACGAGTGTGGGCTAGGAGGCGAAGGGATCGTTAAAGCCCACCGGGGCATACGAAGGACCATTGGAGGAAAAAAATATAAAATTTCTATCGAAGAAATTGACCGAAAATTTGTTTGCGATTTTTTTTCTTCGTATTTTCGAAATGTTTTAAGGGGTTACCCCCACTTGCGATTTTGAAAAAATCGATTTTTTTATTGCATTTTTTGAAGTATAAGTATCTGAGAATATGTCCTGAAAATTTCAAGTCAATCCGAACAAAATTGACTGAGGTATGAGCGTTGAAAGAGAAGAATCCGTTGTGCAAACGACCGGCTAATTGAAACTTTAAACGCGTTTTTCTCAAAATGGCATTTCTGAAGTCGGTGACCAAGATTACTCGAACACTAATGAACCGATCTTCTTGAAATTTTGCAGGCTTATTTAATACATAAAAATGTAGTCTTTAATCGTTCGTTTTTTTTTTCGAAAAAAAGGCCGTTTTATAGTCAAAAAACGGCCGTTTTTTTCGTTAAAATCGAAACATTAACTTTGACTGTCCGCCATTTTGCGAAAAATGAATATTTTTTAAAATCCTTCGATTAAAGACTAGTTTATACTTATATTTGACTAAATCCATCCGCATTTTTTTTTGCAGATGATCCACTTCGCCGCAATGTTGGTCACCGCAAACCGTGTATATAAAAACATTATTTCATTGACGGCCATTTGCCACTAAACAATGTAATATTTTTCAATAAAAAAATTACTGAAAGTTCTTCAAGATGTGTTCTTTAAGATGGTATATTGATCGATTAAAAAATTTTTGTAGTTTTCTTTTAAAAAATTCATGAAAAAGGCCTTTTTTGCGCTACAAGTGGGGGTAACGCCTTAAATAATATCAATTATTTTTACGCTGTGGAAATGTATGAAAAGTATACGTGCAAATGGGAAAATAATATAACCAATACAAAAGAATTCCTGCTTTTGGCCGAAGTGTGTCTAAAAGAAGACGCAAGACCAATCATCAACGAAAACCCATCAAAGTGAGAAGTGGGAGACGGAGGAATATGGCTGGCACTAAGAATAGAGGATGTGGAAGGATTGGAGCAAAAAGCCAAAAGGGTAACAAAAATCAAAATGGAACAGGAAAACCAGAACGACTGGTGCAGGATTGACAAATCGACAAACTACAAAGAGGAGTAGAAAAGGGAAACTAATCAACTAATTCCGATGAAATTCGATATAACATTTCTAACCTTATTGTCTAAACCATGACCCTAAATGTTTTTGAATATTAAAAAAAAAAAAAGTATTTCCCGATAGCAAAATGTAGCCATTTTTCGAAAAATTTAATCCTATTGTTTCAAAGCGTAGCATTTCATCGTTTGTCAATATTTCTCAGGTTTTCTTGGTTCATATTCAGTGTATGAGTATTGATGGAAGAAAAATCTTTGTTAGTTTTATTTCAGATTAATTCCGCCTTCGCTACGTGTCACGCCGCCTGACAACATATGACGCGGCCCGTTTAGAAGAATACGCCATTTTTAAAGATTAATAAAAAAACTACAATGTAACAGTCAAAAGTAGTAATAAAACGTACCCCAAGTCTACGAAAAGGCGAAAAAAATGTCCTTTAAAAAAAATCATGAAAATCAACAATTTCTACCTCGCATACATTTTTTTCCCCCCTTGAAGGGTATACCCTGGAAATAACGAGGACTACGATTACGATAACCAATACAAAATAATATTACAATGATACAGGACAATGACATAGCGTGTAAATGTAATGGTAATAAAATTATTGTTATTGTATGTTACCAAATATGCGGATATTCAGATAGACACAAAAGACGTGTAAAAAATATACAACAATAACGGCCTAATACAATAATTCATTGCGAGAATAAACAAGTTCTGTAAAAATCGTCAAGATATCTATTAGTCATGGCTAATCGCTGTTCTCGTTTATCTACTCTCAAAATTTAACAGTCCTAAAAAAGTAAAAAATAAACAGTAATACCGTGATATATTTCAACTGTTTATTAATTATTTAAAGCCTCATATACCTTTGAAAAAAAAAATATCGTGTTTTTATTGGCTTCAATGATGTATAAATATCCCAAAAATGATATGGTCCGAAGAAAGATGGTTTTAAAACTTCAATCGCGGTCTTCTTGAAACCACGTTTTCAAAATCGGGCGGACTCGTAGCTCCTACAATTTTCAACCGATTGGGTTCAAATTTTACATACACTTAGATAAATTTTCTAGCGCAGTACACACACTTTTTACGATTATTTAACCACAACGTTTTTAATAAATAAACTAAAGCCGCTTTTTTAGTCGAAAACGTGACTTTCTTTCGAAACGGTGGCGAATTGTCAAATATCAATATTTCGTAATAGCCGTATGTACTTCGCTAGCAAAATTCATGTAGATTACGAAAAAAAAAACGTCTAGTTACTCATGTGCGTCTTCATCGAGTCCTTAAAAACCCTTTTTTAAAACCCTTCATCGAGTCCGTGGAGAGCGTTAAAAAAGGTGTCCGCCTTCTACTGGCCTCTGAGCTGCCATTTTGTATTTTTTTGAAAAATAAAAAATGAATTTGAGTATTGAGGGACGTGTAAAACAAATCCTCCAAACCTCATTTTGATTGATTCATCTCCAAATTAAAAGTAAAAAAAAAGCCTCGTTTTTCGACTATCAAAAAGTATCTCAAGGCCTTAATGAATCGTACCTTCCCTCCAAACGTTGCAGTTCCCTGGCACTGCGTCGATAAAATCTTTGCAGGATGCAATATAAGATGCAGATCGGTAACGCCGCGGCTAGGAACCAAGGAGATATTACAACGTTAACGAGGATCGCTGAAGCGCACAGCAGAAAGAAGGATGTCAGTCTTTGCAGCGCCGTCGAAAGTTTCTATTGGCAGAAGAAACATACTTTTCAAACTCGTCGAAATTGCATATTTCGTTGAACTACAATTTACGGCTTATCTATACACCGGACTAGCTTCAAGGATGTTGAGTCCCTATGAAAAATGTTAAGGGGTTACCCCCACTTGCGATTTTGGAAAAATCGATTTTTTTTGCATTTTTTTGAAGTATAAGTATCTGGGAATGTGTCCTGAAAATTTTAAGTCGATCCGAACAAAATTGACTGAGATATGAGCGTTGAAAGAAAAGAATCCGTGAATTGAAGAACTGAAATTGAAACTTTAAACGCGTTTTTTCTCAAAAATGCATTTCTGAAGTCGGTGACCAAGATTACTCGAACACTAATGAACCGATCTTCTTGAAATTTTGCAGGCTTATTTAATACATAAAAATGTAGTCTTTAATCGTTCGATTAAAAAAAAAAAAAAAAAAATGGCCGTTTTATAGCCAAAAAACGGCCGTTTTTGTCGTTAAAATCGAATCATTAACTTTGACTGTCCGCCATTTTGTGAAAAATGAATATTTTTTAAAATCCTTCGATTAAAGACTAGTTTATACTTATATTTGACTAAATCCATCCGCATTTTTTTTCCAGATGATCCACTTCGCCGCAATGTTGGTCACCGCAAACCGTGTATTTAAAAACATTATTTCATTGACGGCCATTTGCCGCTAAACAATGTAATATTTTTCAATAAAAAAGTTACTGAAAGTTCTTCAAGATGTGTTCTTTAAGATGGTATATTGATCGATTAAAAAAGTTTTGTAGTTTTCTTTAAAAAAATTCATGAAAAAGGCCTTTTTTTGCGCTACAAGTGGGGGCAACGCCTTAATGTTAATTGTTCAATAAATAGCTTCTTAATCGTCATGAAATTTTTACACGACCTCCTGAATACTTCATGTGAAAACATACCAAATTTTCCGAATTCTATCATCATTACTTCAACCTCCTTAGGGGTTGAAATAAAAAATGATAAGAAAATTCTCAAAATTTGGTATGTTTATATATGAAGTATTTAAGAGGTCGTGTTAAAATTTCACGACGATTAGGAAGCTCGTTATTAAAAAATTAACATTTTGTTAAGAACAATTTTTAAAAGACATTTAGAAAAAATGTATCAATAAACTTCGTTTTGTTTCCGTTGGTTTCAGTATATTGTAGATATTGCAAAATTGAGAGGTCAAAAAAAAAACTTATTGCAAAGTTACATCAGTTTCCATAAGACAACATTTAATTTGTGAATGTTAATGGTTCAATAACGAGCTTCCTAATTGTCGTGAAATTTTTACACGACCTCTGAAATACTTCATACAAAAACGTACCAAATTTTCAGAATTTTATTATCATTTGCGATTTGGGACTCAACATCCTTAATACCGACCGGGACAGTTATCAATTTATAAGAAAATACATTCATTTGAGGCGTTAGGCCACAGCAATGAATATAAAATCATGTGCGAATTAAACATTTTTTTTTCGTATGAAAAAGTGATTCACTCGTAAAATTAATTACACATCTATTTAGTATGACTATCAAGCTGTTAGAAAATATCTATTTTTTTTTTCGATGTACAAAATGGCTGACTACTAACATTTTCTTTTATGTTTTTTAGGCGCTCCGCGGTGTGACATTTAGTATCCACAATTTTTTACCCAGAACAAAAAACAAAAATTCTCGTCAATCTACATTAGAGTATCTAGAGAAGTACGTAGGGAATTTAAAAAATATTGTTCTATTCGAAAGTTGTAGGTATTTGAACTCAAGAAATGAATTTTCAGTGAAAAATTTCGTATAAAACTGCTCATAAGATGAACATTTTTCGATTGAGGATGTTGTGTACAAAATTGAAAAAGGTAATAAAATTTGTTTAATTTGATACGTCATTATGTAAAACATTTGAAAGGTGGTGTAAAAATTTCACGACGATTGGGAAGCTGGCTACTGAGAAATTAGAATTCACAAATTACACGCAGCCTTATGGGAACTGAAGGAACTTTGCAATTATTAGTTTTTTTTTGTTTAAAAAATTATGCCAAAAATACAAAAAACATCACACTTGAGGAAAAACATAAGAATATAGCAGCAACGTTGCATAGACCGAAAGTAGCGGGAAATTTGAATACTCATTTTCGTTCACGGACGACGTCGTTTCTTGCGCCATAAAGCCACTTTTGTTTTTGATATATTTGAAATAAAAAAAAACGATCATTCATAAATATTTCTTCGATTTCTTGAAAACAAACAGCAAAGTTTGCTATTTGCTAATAGAATTGCAAAGTTACTTCAGTTTCCACAAGGCTGTGTGTAATTTGTAAATTCTAATTTCTCAGTAGCCAGCTTCCTAATTGTCGTGAAATTTTTACACAACCTTTCAAATGTTTTACATAATGACCTATCAAATTGAAAAAATGTATTACCATTTTCAATTTTCGACACGACATCCTTAATCGGAAATTGCGTACGTACTTCTCTGCGAAATACAATTAGGAACATAACTTTTAAATTTGAAGTAAATCGAGTGAAAATTGTTGAAGTTATTTGTCACGCCAATTGGAAAGAAGATAACAAAATAAAATATTAGTAGTCGGCCATTTTGTACATAAAAAAAAAACATTCTAACAGCTTGATGACAAATACTAGATAATGGTGTATAGAATAACCACAAAAAACCTCAAGGCAATCGGTTCATTGGTTTTCGAAAAATTTTGGGTACCGATTTTTTTACGACGCTTCAAGGATCATACAATATCCTTGCATATTTTTGATATTTTTAAATAAAGAAAATGAAACATATTTTTGAATGTATATACTTTTAGATAATTAAAACCCCAATCCGAAATTTCAAATAGTTTTTCTTGAAAGAATTCACAAAAATGACCTTTTTCCGACTCTTAGGTGTATATCTGCGCTTAATTTTTGTTTTTCTTGGAAAGTGAATTTTTAGCCATTAAATAAGGGTCATAGACAACAAAAAACGTTTCTCCAACAAAAAAATGCTTATTTATCGAAATACAATGATCTGAAAAACGTCTGGGGTCCGATCGACCCCATATCAGAAGTTCGTGACGGAAGTGTGCAGTCGAAGGGTTAATATTTTTTTTACAACGTGATTTTTTAATGCACAGTCTTTATTAACAACCGATATTGTGGAAAAAAGAAAACTTACCTTGTCCACGACTCCCATGTCGGCGCTGAATCTATTCAGAATTCTGCCAATCGGCGTTTTCTCGAAGAAGGAGAGAGATGCACCGAGGAGTCCTGCAATTGCTGCCTCGTGTAATTTCTTACGCGATCTGGCCCCCGTCCACTGACCGGCGGCACTGTTCAAGGCAGCTAAAATGATCAAGCTCACCGACAGCACGACGTACATTCTGAAGTAGAAAACTGTCTGGGACAGGAAGAAAAGTTTTTTTTAAAAACGTAGCTCGTGTGTACAACATTTTTAATTATTTCAGTCGCGCCGATTATTTGAATATTTATTATATCTCAGATAACTTTTCAAGGAGGCTTTCTTTTTTATATCAATCTATCATGTAATGTGAATTAATAAAATGGTCCAATATCTAATATGACATATTCAATGACACTTCACCATTTGTTTCATCTTCCATATTAAAACGTATAAAAATATATAAAAAAAACACCTCCTCGTGTAGGATTTTGTTTTTTCACAACTTTATTTCTATTTGTATGAGGAGTTATTAGTTTATTTTATTTGATCACTCAAGTTATTTCACTTAACCTAATAACTTGAATTTATTGGAAATAAGTCACGTAAATTAATCGCTTCAATTAATTTAGTTTAAATTTGAATTTTTTTTCAAATCAATTAGTTCAATTCAAATTTGAATTAGACTTCAATTAATTCAGTTTAAATGTCAATTTTTTTAACTGATTAACTCAAATTTGGTTAATTCCAATGATTTCCCTGAAATAAATTAAGTTCATATACATTAGATGAATCATTTAAATTCGTCACTTACATTAATCCAATTAATTTAATCAATTTAATTGAATTCGATCGCCATTAATTTAATCGTGCTAATCATGAAAATGTTACTTTTCATTTAGATTAAGGGGTTACCCCCACTTGCGATTTTGAAAAAATCGATTTTTTTATTGCATTTTTTTGAAGTATAAGTATCTGAGAATATGTCCTGAAAATTTCAAGTCGATCCGAACAAAATTGACTGAGATATGAGCGTTGAAAGAGAAGAATCCGTGAATTGAAGAACTGAAATTGAAACTTTAAACGCGTTTCTCTCAAAATGGCATTTCTGAAGTCGGTGACCAAGATTACTCGAACACTAATGAACCGATCTTCTTGAAATTTTGCAGGCTTATTTAATACATCAAAGTGTAGTCTTTGATCGCTCGATTTTTCTTTCGAAAAAAATGGCCGTTTTATAGCCAAAAAACGGCCGTTTTTTTTCGTTAAAATCGAACCATTAACTTTGACTGTCCGCCATTTTGTGAAAAATGAATATTTTTTAAAATCCTTCGATTAAAGACTAGTTTATACTTATATTTGACTAAATCCATCCACATTTTTTTTTTCAGATGATCCACTTCGCCGCAATGTTGGTCACCGCAAACCGTGTATATAAAAACATTATTTCATTGACGGCCATTTGCCACTAAACAATGTAATATTTTTCAATAAAAAAATTACTGAAAGTTCTTCAAGATGTGTTCTTTAAGATGGTATATTGATTGATTGAAAAAGTTTTGTAGTTTTCTTTAAAAAAATTCATGAAAAAGGCCTTTTTTGCGCTACAAGTGGGGGTAACGCCTTAATTTAATGCAGAGGTGCATAAAAAAAAAAGATTTATGTATCTGTCATTTATAAATGCAGAAATTATTTCACTGGTTTATAATAAGTATTCAATTGAATGTTAATACTATTTTTGCCCAATATGAAAATCATAAAAAGTGTGTTGAGGAACTGACAGAACGTTCTCACCTGCTCGACGGTCGATTTTTCCGGGCGCATTCCCAAGTCGGTCCATCGACTCAGCCACAGGTCGTTGTAAATTCGTAGAGCCTGGCAGGCCAAAGCTGCTCCAAAATAACCGAGGCTCGGTGCGAGTCCACCCGCTCTCAAGTAATCCATCCAAATGCCTTTCGTCACCAAACCGTCACTGTTCTCACTCGTGTCCGAGCTAGCCGATTCTTGGCAATCGACGGTTTCTGTCAGCGGAATTTGAATAGAAGGCAACACTAATGGCATTGTTACATTTACACCTGCGAATGAAAGAAAAACACTCACGTTCCGTTTCCTCGTCGATGTTTTCGGTCGTCGTCGATGCGGTGGATATCAATCTCTTAAGGGGATGATTATCCAACTCGGAATTCGTCTCGTTCAGTCTACAAATTTCAAGGCACGACAATTCAAGTAACAAAATCCTGGCAACTTTTAATGTTCGACAAAATGTTATTTTTCATTTTATTTCTCGTACTTGTTTGGCATGGGCGATGTCATCAGACGACGGAGTACACTTCTTTCACGGCTTATCGTCGCTTCCTCCGACGTCATGCTCGTTATCCTTCGAATCGAAGGTAATTTCGTTACATGCGTAATTCGTTATTTTTAAACAAATTTTTTTCATCACCTTTTTTTATTGCCATTTTTTTTAAATGACGTTTCTTACCTCCCTGAAAATAACTGCTTCAACATACTGTTGGATTGGCCGTTGTCCAGGGCACTGTGTCGTTTGTTCCTACCGATCGGGGCACCAAACGAGTCATTCACATGTAAATTTTGATATTCGAGACATACCCATACAAAATATAGTCCTGGCCAATCATTTTTCAATCAAAATATTGAAATTTCGATAATTTGGCAAATTGGTTGAGAGTATAACAGGCATTCAAATGATGAGTCATTATTCCCACCAGGGAGAAAGCCTTCTAGTCCTTTTTTAAAAACGGCTCACTCCATTTATTGATTTCTTGTATTTTTTTGTATTATTAATTATTTTTTACCATCTGCCAAACTGTAACTATTAAAAAATAAGGTAACATTTAAAACGAATAAAAAATGAATGAGAAAATGTTTACGAAAAAAAAATTACAAGTTTAAAAAATTAATTACAAGTTTTGTAATTAATTGAAAAAACTATTTTAAGTATTTTATTCAAAGTTCAAAACTGTTTCGAGCCTGGTTGCATGTCAGGTTGTGCATATGAATGCAAATAGGCGCATGACTGTGTATGCATCATTACTATTCGTCCATGTTCGATGATATACTCATTTACGAATAAATTACCTGGGCACGGTGTATCGGCTCTCGAGGATGGTCGGAGTGCTGCTCTGTCGAAGTACCGGAGGCGGATTTTTCGGCGGCTGCAGACTCGACGATCTCACAGCCATCTGATGTTTTTTCGTTCGTCTACGCAAAACGCCCCATTCCTCGGCTGGCACTGGTAAATCGGTCAGATCGTGCGCGAGGTAACGCGATCCCGATAGAGTCGATTTGCGTAGACGTAGTGGCACGAAACTTGGTGGTGTCTGTGCGAAAAAACCGAATATCCAAAAAAAACCATTGCGTTTCTTTAACATTTAAATATTCAAATTTTAAAAAATTACGACCTATTGGCTAAACCGTAAACTCTCGTTCTGGAAAAAAGTGAGTATAGATTTCCTGTTTTCAAATTAAACAACTTAAAAAAAAATAATATTTATTATAAGTGTTATCAATAAAAATTTTATTCCCGATATTTTTGTTGCCAAAAAACTTTATAATGTATTTTCGTTATTTGCAAATATAAAATATGTCAAAATTCGATTTATTGTGAAAATGAATACATAAAAATATGATCCAAAAACAATATTACAAAAACTCAAACATTATACAATTTCTTTGAATTAATGCTTACCACATATCTCCAAATGAAGAAAAAAAAAGATTTTTAACCGTATGTTGACACACTGGGTCATTTTTACACGGAAGAATTTGAAAAAAAATGGCCGCTTTCCCAAAATTTCATATTTGCAACAATTTTTTCCAACAATTCAATTTTATACGTTCCGAATTTCAATAATTCAGACACATTGAGCAATGTTTAAAGTGTATCCCTTCTTTTTTTTCAATAAAAACTGGGCTAAGGGTTGTTAGTGGCAGGTCGATGAAGTACTACCCGGCTCAAATTGACCCAGTGTGTCAAACTCGTGGCCAAATCTAAACGTAGCAACGAAGGCTTAAGGATGTTGAGTCCCTATAAAACATGTTAATGTTAATTGTGCTATAATAACTTCTCAATCGTCATGAAATTTTTACACGACCTCCTGAATACTTCATGTAAAAACATACAAAATTTTCAGAATTCTATCATCATTACTTCCACCTCCTTAAGGGTTTAAATAAAAAATGATCAGAAAATTCTGAAAATTTGGTATGTTTTTGTATGCAATATTTAAGACGTCGTGTTAAAATTACACGACGATTAGGAAGCTCGTTATTAAAAAATTAACATTTTGTTAAGAACGATTTTCAAAAGAAATAAAAAAAAATTTATCAATAAACTTCGTTTTGTTTCCGTTGCTTTCAGTATATTGTAGATATTACAAAATCGAGAGGTCAAAAAAAAAACTTATCGCAAAGTTACATCAGTTTCCATAAGACAACATTTAATTTGTGAATGGTAATTGTTCAATAACGAGCTTCCTAATTGTCGTGAAATTTTTACACGGCCTCTGAACTACTTCATACAAAAATATACCAAATTTTCAGAATTTTATCATTATTTGCGATTTGGGACTCAACATCCTTAAGAAATACTTTTTTTTAACCAATGAGTCTGAAAAAATCGGTATTCTCAAGGACTAATCGATAAGATACTGCCCCCCGCCCCCTCCCTCTTACTATTCAACTTACCACGTAGGCATCCTGATCGGTTGACCACGACCCGTCATTGGTGTTTCTGTGCTTGGCCGATATACTGATTCTCGAAACGAGTCTAACGAGGGACCACCGATCCTTCGCGGTTTTATGAACTTCCGCGTCGGCCGTGTTACGTCTACGCGACGATTCTCGCCATTCGTCGGCCAGCATAGGATCGGTATCTTCGATCGCTGCCTTTGTCCCGACCACTCGTACTTTGCAAGAATCCATCGCCACGATCTGCACGATAGAGCAGCCAAGAAAAACAAAAATATTGTTTGCGGTAACGTTTTTTTTGTTCTTCTCGAATTGGCTCGAAAATTGATTTAAGGGGGGGGGGGAGATACCTTTAGGCGAGGAAAAAAATTGTTAATTTTCCTGATTTTGTTAACGGGAGATATACACCTAGGAGTCGGAAAAAGGGTCATTTTTGTGAATTTTTTCAAGAAAAACTATTTGAAATTTCGGATTGGGGTGTAAATTATCTAAAAGTATATACATTCAAAAATATGTTTAATTTTCCTTAATTAAAAATATCAAAAATATACAAGGATATTGTATGATCCATGGAGCGTCGTAAAAAAATCGGTACCCAAAATTTCTCGAAAACCAATGAACCGATTGCCTTGAAGCTTTTGTGGTTATTCTATACACCATTATCTAGTACTTGCCATAGGATTTTTTTTTCGTTACTTAGTTTTTGTTTCATAGGCAAAATAATAACTAATTTTTGGCCCAAAAATCACTATTTATGTTCAAACGTCCGCCATTTTGTCATAAATCGATATTTTCAAAATCGGCTATGACAAGTAGTGGATAATGGTGTGTAGAATAACCACAAAAAACCTCAAGGTAATCGGTTCATTGGTTTTCGAGAAATTTTGGGTACCGATTTTTTTACGACGCTCCAAGGATCATACGATATCCTTTTATATTTTTGTTATTTTTAAATAAAGAAAATTAAACATATTTTTGAATGTATATACTTTTAGATAATTAAAACCCCAATCCGAAATTTCAAATAGTTTACCTTGAAAAAATTCACAAAAATGACCTTTTTTCCGGCTCCTAGGTGTATATCTGCCATTAAAGGACAATTTTCTTTACCATTTTTGAGACTTAGGGTATGCTTTATTGCTAATATTGGCTGTTACATGGTATTTTTAAATTAACTTTCAAAACGGTGGAGGTATGACATTGTTTTCTAAACTGCATTTTCGAAACTGGCGTGACGCATAGCTAAAAAACTAATCAACCGATTCTGATGAAACTTTGACCTCTATCTATCTATCTGACCTTATTGATCCTAAATGCTTTTTTAAACTAAAAAAAGTCTTTTTTGCGAAAAGCAGCAATTTTTTTCGGAAAATTCAATCCTTTTGTTTCAAACTGTACCATTTAATTGATTTCCAACATTTTTCACTTTTTTGGTTCATAGTCTGCTTATTGACATGACCCTAAATGCTTTCGAAAATGAAAAAAGTCTTTTTCTTGCAAAATGTCGCTATTTTTCGGAAAATTCAATCTTTTTTTATTAAAAACGTACCATTTAATTGATTTCCGACATTTTTGACTTTTTCTTGGTTCATATTCTGCGTATGATTGTTAATGAAAGAAAAATCTTGGTTGTTTTTTTTTCAGATTAATCCCGCCGACGCTTATGGTAAACCTAAAGGTATCGCCCCCCTTAAAACGAAGGTTTCGGAATTGAAAAAAATGGACTCGTTTAATTTACGTGATCAGCCGACGATAAAAATTCTAATCTGTGAGTGACCATGATGACCGATCGGCCTCTTCGCAGTAGCAATTTTTGAATTCCCTTCTCGAAAATGTGTTGCCCCACTTGTTGATCCAAGGCCGATAATGGATCGTCCTGAAATTTTTTCGACCGTCAGTCGTTTTGTAGTTTTGCCATAGCGATCGCCGATTCACTCGAAAGACTCATTGTCCTTAACGAACCAGAATAACGGTGTCGGCCTCACTATAAATTGCCCTTGCAATCGTGATCCTCTGTTTTTGTCCGCCGCTCAGATTGATTCCTTTCTCGCCGATTCTCGTGAGGTCGCGGCCTGGCAAGATGTCCACATCCGGTTGCAGCGCGCAGGCGCGCAGCACGTTTCGATAGCGTCGTGGTCGGTAGGACGAGCCGAAGAGAATGTTGTCTCTCAGGGTGGCGTTCAACAGCCAAGGCTTTTGCGACACGTACGTCACCCTTGCGTCCCTGAAGATATCGTTACTCCATTTCCATTTCGATCAATCCAATGGTGGGTATTGTGGGGAACCCGAGGAAAAATAGTGATTCGCCCGGGTCAATACTTGGACGAGTGACCACTGGGACGCATGCGCTCTGACTACTGGGTAGAGGTCAGTTTTAAAAGGGCGTAAGATGGAACATTTGAGACAAAATAAACACCGACGATGGGTTTTGTTTTTCATTTATGCGAAAACATTTGTCAATTATGTACGAAGGGCACTGAGGAAAAGATTTTTTCTGTTAACGGGAGATATACACCTAGGAGCCGGAAAAAAGGTCATTTTTGTGAATTTTTTCCAGGAAAACTATTTTAAATGTCGGATTGGGGTTGTTATTATCTAAAAAAAAATTCACAAGAATGACCTTTTTTCCAGCCTCTAGGTGTATATCTCCCCTTAAGGAGGTACGATCACTTCAACGGGGTCAAAAGAGTCTACATTTATTTTACCCACAGCTGCTCTGCGCATAGGTGCAGCCGGTTCCCCCACCACGCGCCGGCTCGATCGCGGCCGCGCGCGGTAGGTGCAGCCGTTTCCCCCACCACGCGCTGGCTCAAACACGGCCACGCGCGATAGGCGCAGCCGCTTCCCCCACCACGCGCTGGCTCAAATACTCCTGCGCAGTAAGGACGTCGCTACGCGATGTGCTTTCTACCACGTTAAGGAGGTACGATCACTTCCACGGGATCAAAAAAGAGCCTAAATTTATTTTACCCACAGCTGCTCTGATTGATATTTACTTACGGTCGATTATTCGTACTATCGATTATAGTGTGCCGAATATTGTGGTAAATGACGAATTTATTGCACGTGAACAAATAAAAACTGAAAAATTAGATTGCCAACGACTCGGTAGTAATCTTCGTAATAATAATATTAACACATCCACCATAAAAACGGACTAAAAAGACAAAAAAATCAGCCGGAAACCTATTTAAATAGGCTTGAATTACCTCAGCGGAATTAACACGATAGGCAGAATATAATTATACATATTATTGATACGTGATAAATGATAAAACTCCATAAATTGTTGTTTGCAAATTTTGTGGGGGCTTCTAGTCAAATTAATTTCAAAACAAAGCTGGGTTATGTTCGCCAAACGCATCAGGTGTTACTCGCGACGTTGCTGAGTCTGTGGGAGCTATTTCGTCGTTCTGGCCATTTTCAACCGGAAATTGAAACTTTCTTGTAATATAGCGCTTTAACTACACGGTGAAGATTGATTTTCTTATTTTTCACAATATCTATTATATCTAATCTATCGAATTTCAGTTCTCCAACGGGTTTAGTTGGATACGTGAGCAGAAGAACCACGATCACCGCACTTCCGGTTGACCGTCTCCATAAGACGACGTGCTTCGGTAACTCAAAGTGCTCGACTTGGCAGTTTTATTGCGAATAAACTAAACGGTCAAAATAGCTCAAATTTTGGCAATAGGCGCATAAAGTATTCATCACAATAATTTAAGACCTTCGAATCCGGAAGCTGGATTCGTAGCAATGATCGTACCTCCTTAGTTATTAGGTGTACAAGTAAGTTCTTGGATTGAGAATAAAAACAGCTGTGTTGAATATGTGAACGAAAAAATGTTTCCTGCCGGTCTGGATTCGTATAGTTCCAAACCTAGCAGACTATGTTTCCGGACCAATCGATTGACATAACCTCAAAATATACATCGTAAGTGAGCAAAATTAGTGGCAAAAACATGCATATCAGACGCTGTATCTTTTTCGCGTTCGAATTGAAAAAACAATAGTTCCAAAACTGAGGAGTCGATTTGTCAGGCATTGGGGGAAGATGCTGTATCCATCAGTACCGTGAAGAAGTGGTTTTAAAGGTTGGAGAGTGGAAATTTTGACCTCGAAGATGGCGAGAGAGAAGGACGACCAAAAAAAAATTGAAGGCGAGGATTTGGAGCAGCTGCTGGACAAAGATTCTTGTCAAACGCAATCGCAGCTTGCTACTACATTAGAGGTTACGCAACAAGATATTTGCAATCGTTGGAAAAAGCTCGGCAGGATTGAAAAGGGCGGCAGGATTAAAGGGGGACACAGGCAAAAGGCCCAGGCCTGCATGATCAATGCCAGACAACGCGCAGCAAAAAGGACCAGTGACGCTTTAGATTCGTTGAGCTGAAAAGCTTTGCCACACTCTGCGTATTCACCAGATTTGGCTTCATCGCCTGTTCACTAGTTCCGATGGCTTCAACATCATTTGGCTGATGGCCACTTCAAAACGTTCGATGAAGTAAAAGATTCGATTATGGACTTTATCGACGCAAAACTACCACCTTTTCGTCGCCAAAAAAATCGCAATCTGCCTAACAGGTGGGGGAAATGTGTGGAAGCAAACGGAGATTACTTTCCCGATTAAAATGTACCTTGATTTTAAGTAAATAAATTATGATTTTCATAAAAAAAAGAGCCGAAAACTTATTTGTACACCTAATAGCTACGTGTTAATTTCTTTTACAACTGAGGAGCTGGCGAACAAAACCGGCCTTGTCTGCACTACGTCGAATTAAATTTTCATTTAAATTTTTTAAGTCTTAGTGCCTAAAAACTGTCGTTTCGCACAACAAGGCAGTTTCTAACCACTTTCGAGGTGTTCAGAGCCGGATTTGATTAAAAATATTTTAGGAGCTAATCAAGGTGTGCTCGGAAAAAACGAAAATTACATTTTTTTAATTGACCTAGTGTGGACAATTCCATTTTTGTTCGCCAGGTCCTCAACTGTTCGCTAGAGCTGCCTAAAATTTTTTATATTTCGGAGACGCGAATAATGTTGCCGATTTATAAGAAAAATATATAAGATTAATAAGAAAAATATACGATTTATAAGAAAAATTTATAAGAAAATAAGCAATTATTTTCGCTTTATAAGAAAAATACACGATCCGTTGGGAAATAGAAGAAAACATCGAAGAATCGTACTTTGCCCATTCGACGTGCCCTTCCAAGCCCTGCATCTCCCCGAGAAGAGCTGATATCAGAGAAGTTTTTCCACTTCCGGTCCGTCCCACAATGAGTGTTAATTTGCCTGGAAATCGATCGGTAATTTCACCGATTCACAAAGCTTCCTATATCGATCGTAAAATATTGATATTGATTTTAAACAATCGAACTTACCGCGTGGAACGTGGGCTCGTCGTACAGTCAAAATATTTCCATCACCGCCCCAGGAGAAAGTGCCCTCGATCTGCGCCAAAGGAGCTTCGGGATTGGAATCACGCAAATCCGAATCTTTGAGGAAAACCGTGTCAGTGGATGAGCTCATGATTCTCGAGTCGTGTTTCCCTAACAGATGAAAATTCGGGTCCTCGTCGTCCTCGTCGATGTTCCCGAGGGTCCCGAACGTGGAGACGCTCTGCAAGCTCCTCGGGTCGAGCGAGTTGTTCTCGACAATGGAATTCGAGCGTTCGTCCTCGGAGGACAAAACGTCCGAATTCACATCCGGCAGAACGGGGACCATTTCCGGCAACGAAAGAAAATCCTCGAGTCTTTTCGTTGATAACTGCATTGTCACGGAAGAAAATGTCACACGAGAAGGAACATTTAGAAATAAGTTTTTGATAATTTACGCAACGAATAATAATGGAGAAGTAATTGGAAAAAATAAAATAGTCAACCGTGGCATTGATGATTATCGGCACGATGACGGGAAAAATAAAAAGTGGCACGGTGAGTTGGGAAAAAAGTGCGAGACTCGCGAAAACGTCGCCAGGATCCGGATGACGTTCCTCCAGCCAAAAGTAAACACCAAACGTGAACAGAGTCGTGAGAACCGAAGACGCGTGTGTCAGGAAAGCTGCAATTGTTCGGTGAAAAAAGAAAATTCGACGAGAAATAAAAGAATAATTCATTCGAATGGAACTAACAAAGATAGTCGTTTGAGGAAGACTACCAGTTTAGAGCCCAGAAAGAAAGTGAGTTTCGACAATTTTTTGTGGAAACCCAGTTGACACGATCAAAATTCCGTTCAGTGGCGTTTATTCTACATATCTTTAAGTACGCTCACAAATTTTTTCGCACGATTTTGTAACAAATTGGCGGCAGTGGAGCTGGATAAAGTGAGTCATCATTGTCCGATACTGTCATGCTGTCGTCAGCATGAAATCGCCAATTCTTCACCGATTGACTTGAAACTTCCGTTGAAACGTTAGGCGTAGGTCACATAGAAAAGACTTCGGGTGAAGACGCGGCGGTCTTCATTGTAGTTGTCTTTGCCTCGTCTCTGCCTCGCCTTCGCCTCATCCTCGCCTCGCCTTCGCCTCGTCTTTGCCTCGCCTTCGCCTCACGTCTCTTCTATGTGGCTTGCGCCTTACAACATTTTACATCAAAGTACGTAAGGAATTTTTGATACGTTCAACATATTTTTCGAAAAAAAAAATATTTGCACGACTTTTTTCTACCGAAAACAATTTTTTTTTTCAAACCAGCACCATTTTATCAGAAATCGACATTTTTCGATTTCCCCACGTACTTCGAAGACAAATCTTATGTAGGAGTCAAATAATTTTGATCTTTCGTTCCAGGCAAAATATTAAAGGAGTATTTTTGCCGCAGGACACGATCAGCCGTGCCTCGCTTTGTCCAGCTTCAGCGCCACCATTTTTTGGCAATATCTTGTGAAAAAAATTGTAAAGATGCCCAAAGATACGTAGAATAAAGACGATTAAACGGAATTTTTGTTCTATTAAGGGGTTACCCCCACTTGTGATTTTGAAAAAATCGATTTTTTTTAATGCATTTTTTTGAAGTATAAGTATCTGAGAATATGTCCTGAAAATTTCAAGTCGATCCGAACAAAATTGACTGAGATATGAGTGTTGAAAGAGAAGAATCCGTGAATTGAAGAACTGAAATTGAAACTTTAAACGCGTTTTTCTCAAAATGGCATTTCTGAAGTCGGTGACCAAGATTACTCGAACACTAATGAACCGATCTTCTTGAAATTTTGCAGGCTTATTTAATACATAAAAATGTAGTCTTTAATCGTTCGATTTTTTTTTCGAAAAAAAATGGCCGTTTTATAGCCAAAAACGGCCGTTTTTTTTCGTTAAAATCGAACCATTAACTTTGACTGTCCGCCATTTTGTGAAAAATGAATATTTTTTAAAATCCTTCGATTAAAGACTAGTTTATACTTATATTTAACTAAATCCATCCGCATTTTTTTTTTCAGATGATCCACTTCGCCGCAATGTTGGTCACCGCAAACCGTGTATATAAAAACATTATTTCATTGACGGCCATTTGCCACTAAACAATGTAATATTTTTCAATAAAAAAATTACTGAAAGTTCTTCAAGATGTGTTCTTTAAGATGGTATATTGATCGATTAAAAAAGTTTTGTAGTTTTCTTTAAAAAAATTCATGAAAAAGGCCTTTTTTGCGCTACAAGTGGGGGTAACATGTTAACTGGGCATCCGTAAAAAAGTGTCGAATTTCATCCTTTTTTCGGGCTCCAAACTGCCAGTCTCCCTTAAAATGACCGATGTGCAAATAGTTACAAGTGTCGGGATAAAAGAACGAAAGAAACGAGAGAAACGTTTGAGGTAAAAACTAGAGAAATCGTTGGAAAACGCTTGCTCAGAGTAGGCAAAATGGATTACTTATGAGAGCCCAGTATAACGAATCCACGTCCAGCAAGGAAAGTTCTCGATCGCGCGTATTTTTAACTCGAGTCTCGAACAATACCTCCCAAGCTCGTAATTTCACCAATCGCATCCCCTGCAGTATTTCGTTCACCAATTTCAATCGAGCGTCGCTCTTTTCCTGCGAAAGACAAAAGCCATTGTCCCCTACAGGAATACCATAGATCACGTGCATCCTCGATGAATCCTTTTTATTGATATTTTTCGTATTTCTTTATTTATCGTGTTACCTCATTTTTTACATTCAATTAAAACGACGTTAATCAATGTTTAAATAAGATGGAAAAACTTACGGCAATTTTCTTCAAGTTGGATGACATTTTCTTGCCGAGATAAAGTTGCATCGGCGTGACGATGATGATGCAACACATTGCACCGATTATCGCGCTTATTCCAAGTTTCAGGTACAACAAAAAAATTATTGCGGCTATCTGAAAATACAGTGATGATGAAAAAAAAATGCAGAAGTGTCAAGTAGGCCCTTCTGGCGAGGAGGATTCCGAGCTATAATTTACCTTGAGTGGTATCGCCCAAGTGTAATGGCCGATCCAAAAAAAGCTCATGACGTTGTAAACGTCTTCGGCCATCAGGTTCGTGAGAGTTCCTATATCGGCAACTTGCGAGTTTTTCTGACTACTTTTCTCCCTCTCCTTGCCACTCTTGCTCGTCGGATCCTCGTCCTCCGATATCGTCCACGAATAGAGTCGGAGAGACTTGTCGTAAATCAGAGCCTGACGAAGCAATTAGGTTGTAACGAACAAACTCCAATTTAATTATTTTTTGTGAATAATTTAATTTTTTTTTTCATTTGACACAGGTTTTCCCCAGTTTCCCTGTGCCCTCGCGCAAATCCGATACGTTCGTAATTCTTGCGATTCGATTGTAATTCTAAAAGAACTCGAATTGAATTATTTTTCGAATAAAAAAAACTTTTTTTTGTTTCCAGATCAACACGGGTTTTCTACAATTTCCCTGTGCCCTCGTGCAAATGGGGTATGCTAATTTGATCGTAATTCAAAAACAAAACACGAACTGAATTGTTGTTTGCAGAAAAAAAACAATTCTTTTCCTGAGTTTGGTATAGGTTTTTCACAGTTTCCCCGTGCCCTCGTGCAAATGTGATACGATAATTCAATCGTAATTTAAAAAAAAATGAATTGAGGCACGTTTAAACAAAAAATGGTTGCTGTTCTGACGTCGTCACAGGTTTTCCACAGTTTCCCCGTGCCCTCGAACTGATTCGATCTCAATTTTCAAAAACTCGAATTTCATTATCGTTCGCAAACCGATTTTTTTCGGAGATCGATACAGGTTTTTGACAGTTGCCCTGTGCCCATAAATGCGTTAATGCCCATAAAGGACAACCAAAGGAACAAATAATTCAAAAAATTACTTGTAGTGCAGTTCTCAGGCGAATTCCCTCAACGTTCAAAAAATGAGTCGACGCTTGGCTGAGTGTGCTTTGTAAAATTGCAGCGAGAAACATCAGAAGTCCGATGACATAGCCATTTTCCATGAGGCGTCCAAAACTCACGAAACCCTTGCAGAAAAGTTTTGCCAAAAATAAAAAAATAAATATCACCACCGATGTTTCCGCAGTGCTGAATTTCATCGCGTCGAAGTTTACCTCGTATTCGAGAGTTCTGTGAGTCCTCGTTGTCGAATTTTGCCTCAACGAGACGTAATCGATGATTCGCGAAATGGCCATAGGACCAACAAGGGTAGTCGCATCGCCCAGAAGCTTTAGAACTCCGCCGATTGCGAAAAAGCGCCATACTCGACTCCAATAGCAGGGCCACAGTCTTATCCTTCCATCAGTCTTACTCTTGTGCTGGAAAAATGGTAAAGGATCAAACGTTCATTGGGACCCATCAAAGACTGTCCCTTTCCATCAGAGAATGGTCCCTGATTCATGATCTCATAATTAGCGATATTTCGTTACCCTCGTTCTGTCGAAGGAGCAACCCTTCTTCCATCCCCATATTTATCAATCTTTCAAACTCATGTGGCATTTCTTTTTTTTTTATCAAACTAACCCGCTCTTCGTAGATTCGACGAAACTTTTGGAACTGAACGACAGTCGATTCCTCCTCAGGCAGTTCGCCCAAATCGTTGAGGTCAAGAGGTGTACGGTATCCACGTGCCAAAAGATCGACGACCCAATGGAACGTCAGTTTGCCGATGAACGTCGAGTACTCGTGTCTGTACGCAAACCTCCTGTGTCCGGTCCTACGAATCTCGTAACGTTTGCTCTTCTGCATCTGCATCGTTCGAGAGCGCAGTTTTGTTATTATGATTGCTTTTATGAGGAGGTGTGGGAGTTTCATTCGCGAGAACTCTTGAAATATTTTGGGCTGGTAGCACGTGCACCTCCATCTATATACGAACGTGTATACACCGTCTGTTTTTTCGCCGAAAAAAAAAAACAAACTTTGAAGGCCTTGTCAAAATTTTTTATTTCCTCGATCGATTTTTAAAACGAAAATAGACCGGTCACTGCCTGGACCGTATTATGCTATTTTTGTAATGAGAATACGTCAATTTTTGATCGAGGAAGAAAGATCTTCATTGGTGGCAGTTATTCCGTCGTATGTTGAAAATACTTCGGCATCGTAATTTTGAAAAGTTTACACTTCGCGGATAAATAAGAAAATCGGCGCGTTTTCTCGTGGGAACGAAGCAAGTCGCGCGTGTAGTTTATTATTTCGTGAAAATTTGGAGCAGGAAATGGTTAATGTAAAGCCAGCTGGTCTCAGCCAAGGCTGCGCTGCGTAACTAGATTTTCGATAAATAAACAACCAAAAGCCCGAAGGTCGGACGAATATTCGAACTTTCCTCCGAAATGCATTATTCCGTTGTGACGTTGGAAAAACCATTGCGCCACTGTCACAACGGATTTTTTAAGCGCTTAATTTCCATTATCGTGAAAATAATAATTATTAATTTTCGTCACAGTACTTTGAATTTTTTTGTTGTGCCGTACCATTCGATAGAGCACGTATGAGTCAACGATTGCGAGCAGTCCGCAAATTGCTGCAGTTCCAGCTGTGCTGACAGTTCGAACGTGAGTCGTCGTTAGGCCGAATCTGAAAAGAAAGTGTACAAGCCTTTACGCCGATGACTCGGCACCTCTTTAAAATCTTTTGCAGTCTTCTTTTCATTCTTAATTCTTGTAATATTTTTCAGTCTTTATTCTTGAAAAATCAAACTTCTAAAAAATAAGTGGCATTTGATATTTTCTACTTTTTTTTTGCAATTTCAATGATAAATCGGTATACAAACGAAAAAAACCTTTGCAAATGAAAAAGTCGCCAGGCTCTTGCAACAGCGATGGTGGCAAAAGATCCAGCGGTCGCTGCCAAGCCCAGACCATCGGCCATCTCGGTTTCCCGATGCAGAATCCAACAGGCTACGACTGCCATCAGCGAAACGACTTGTGACAAGGGAGTCATCGATATTATCGACTCTGACAATTCCAGAATGAGAAAAATGAGCAGAGCGATGCACAGGACGCTTCGAAGCGTGTGGAGGGGGAGCAGACACGTGGTACATCTGGAAAAATCCCAATTTTTTATTGAGTCGATTTTTGCGCAATTTTGCCAAATTTTCCATGGCACTTCAGTGCATGAAAAATGGTGTTCTTGTAAACGACGGTAGTGGGAGGGCGGCCGTGTGCTTCCGGCTCCCTGTCAAGCAGCGTTGCCTTGGACCAATACATGGATGGGTGACCGCTCACTGGCTTGCGTACCGACCACTGACCGTGCGGAATTTTCGCGGAATTTTCGTTGGTAACTGGAATTACGTGTCTGCCGCTCGCGTCGGCGCAGGTTTTCACCAGTTGCCCTGTGCCCTCGTGCAAATACGATACCGCGGGGCAGGAGGAAGTTTCGGCGAGTTCAAACGAAAAATTTTGCCCCAAATTGACTCTCGACATTTGACGCGAGACAATGAATACTGTGCAATTGAAAGAGACGAGGAAGAAGAGTTATAAGCCCGGGTAAAATAAGTCCGAAGTGAATTAATTAATCTCAATGATCGTACGGCGAAATTCGAATGAATGGCTGACGCGAGCGCGGGAATTCCCGCTTGGAGCTCACTCCCTTAGTGTCTGCATCTGGTTTCATTCATTCTCCAATTTCACACGCGAACGGTCCGCTCGGCATTCTCGGAACGTCTGGAGTGACGTAACTTTACGTGACTCCCAAAGAAAGCCCTGCGGTCTATCGACGTTTGATCGATTTTTTTTTCAACATGCATATCTTACGAGTCACTAACACGATGTCGATATTATCTTATCGTGCGACGTGTTGATACTTTCGATAGGAACATCGTTAGCGCCGAATTTACATATCTCGTCTGATCGTAAATGCCGCTGGTTTTTTACTCGGTCGATGATCTCCTGGAGCGAGCCCGACCAGTCGTTTTTCATTTTACCGATCTCAAGATTTGCTAACAGCTGCGTCTATCGCATCGAGAAATTCGAATTTATGATTACTTTTTATAATCTTTTTTTTTGTGGTGGACTTAAAAAAGAGTATAATTTTTCTACTGCACTTAAACAATTTTACAACTATTCCTAGTGGTTCTTGACAAATTATACAAACTTTCTCGTGGACTTAAGCAGTTATGCAATTTTTTCTTGTGTAATTAAAGTTATACAATTTTTTCTAGTTGACTTGGAAAATTGTTCAATTTTTCTCGTGGACTTAGACAAGTGTACAATTTTTTCAACAGAACTTGAATAATTTTAGAATTATGTCTAGTGAACTTAACAAATTTTACAATTTTTTGCAAGGACTCAAAGGCTACGGGACATTTTCGAAAATATCGATTTTTTGTTTTTGACGGATTCTCAAAATATGACATTTTGATGATATTCTCCGATGATTTCAAGGCGATCCTTTCAAAATTCAGGGAGTTATGGGAGTTTATAGGTTGGTTCCGCGACCCGGCAAATCACGAGCCGAGGACCTTTAAACGCGTTTTTCTCGTAATTACTTTTTTGAAATCAGTTAGCACGATATCTCGAGAACCACGGCGGGGTTCAACTTTAAAGTTTAGAACCTTTTTTTATATATTACAAAGCAGTTCTTGCACGAAGGATTTTTTTTTTTCGATGTAGAGTTTTTTTTGTCGAAAATAGAGCCTTTTGGCTGTAAATCGATACTTTCACTTATAACTGCGGCGATTTTTTTTTAAAATCAATAGTGTATTAAGATCTGCGCCCAAGCACTAGATAATTCAATGAAAAAACTAAATGAGTTGGATTTCTTCATTCCGGATGATTTGTTTCCGAGCAGCAGTGGTCACAGCGAAGGACGTTTTACAAAAATTGTAAAAGATACGCATACTCTTTCATGTAAAGAAAATTGAAAACCTGCGCTCGTGTTCCGAGAAAAAGAATCACGAAACTCCTCACTTTACGGGCCACCAGCTAGGTGAAATCCGTTAAAAAATTATACAACTTTTTCTAGTGGACTTAAAAAATCACACAATTTTTTCGAAGACATAAAAAAGTTGTACTTTTTTTCGAAAGTATTAAAAAATTATACAATTTTTTCGAAGGAATTCAAAGATTGTACAATTTTTTCGAAGGAATAAAAAAATTGTACAACCTTTGCGAAGAAATTAAAAAATTGTACAACTTTTGCGAAGGAATTAAAAAATTGTACAACTTTTTCGAAGCATTTAAAAAATTGTACAATTTTTTTCGAAGGAATTAAAAAATTATACAGTTTTCTCTATGGATTTAAAGGAATTATATAATTTTTCCGTAGGCTCAAAGATTATACAATTTTTTTAATTGACCTAAAAAGTGGAACGATAGTAGCTTCGGTAAAAATTGCAGGTGGTATATTTCAACGTAGAGTTTAGATGTCTGGACTATATATAACTTTGTTTGAAAATAGCTGAGAGTTTCAAGTCGCACTTCCCGTTATTATACATTCGTAAATCGGCAACGTTCTCCAGTGTAGTCACTCGCGCCTTTATAATCGATCATTTGTAACGCGCTCACGTTACCGCCTTTTTCGAAGCTATGCTCCAAAAGAATTTCTTCTTTTCTCTATTTGCTCTCTTTATTTCATCCAGAAGACTTCACTATCCTGTATTCTTGTCTACTGTCATATTTTTATCCGTAATGACATAACGTCTCTTTTTCAACGTCACCACTAGCCTAACGTAATGTAATTACGTTAATTGTCTCTGCACGATTATTCGCTTTTTTTCTCCCTTTAAACTAATGTATCATCGGATTTTTCTGTGATTCATCGACGTTTTTCGTGTACAATAATCAATAAGCTTTGTTTTTTGCGATACGATTTATAGAATCGTTCGAGTGCTGGAAACAGAAACGAGTTAATCAGGTTTATTCGAAGGAGTATTGTGCAACTATGTATAACTATTTGTTTCGCAACGTTGATCGCGTTGGTTATTATTTCATTCTTTTCGCAATTTTTCGTCTGAAATAGAAAATATTAGCAGTCTATACGAAAAATGAACGAAAAAATGACAATAAAGTATAGAAATATCGGTAGAAAAAGAATAATAGTTTAGTGTAGATGAAAAAAATACATATACCTAGAATCGGGAGGTAAAAAAAATGATAATAAAATATAGGGCTATAGATATAAATAGAACGTTATCAAAGTGTGGATAAAAAAATAATAATGAAATATAAATATCATCCATATATACAATACACATATACCGAGGGTTCAGGTATAAATAAAATAATGCTCTAATATATACACCAGTGAAATCAATTCTGGAGAATTTTCAATTTCTTGCAATTTATTGGTCATTTTTACTCTATGATCACTTACATTTTATATTCTTATCAAAGAAGGCTTATCAAGATAAATATTAAGTAAAAACATTGTACATGAAAATAAAAAATCAACATCAAAAGAGCTTATTTCTATAAAAAGTGTCTAGAAATAACTTCACTAGTGTAAATGTAAATATGCGTAGAAAAGGGTTAATGCATTTATAAAGAAATATAAATAATATTAAATATAAATATACCGACGATACAATGATACACATAACAACGGTAAAATAGAAATAATGAAATATAAATGTCAATCATCGACTCACCTCTGTCGACGGTCGCTGCATTTGTACTTGATAATCATGCCAAATGTTACGAGTAGTATGACGATCACGATCGATAAATTAACGAGCTCGACGAAACAATCGGATCTCGGTGAAGCGCTTCCCGTCCTTCTGACTGTGGTGCCATTTCCAGTTTCCCACGACCAGACGAGGTGCCAGCCGGAAGTTGGCAGGAGGCGAAGAAAGGCGCTCTTCTCGCAGAGACCCATTCCTCTCGCTCTCTTTTTCTTCGTATAAATTTCTATCTTTCAACAGCTACCCGCTCACTATTCATTTTCTCGAATATTCCATTTTTTCTCGTCTTTTTCGCCAAACGAATTGTCTCATTATTATTGCAATTACATACTTCTCGCTTTCTTCGCGCTTGATGAAATTCACACTGCGATTTTATTGGGCGGCTAATTCTGACTTGGATTTCGCGAGGTTCGTCTACTTGCAAACGTCTATATTTTTTGCGTCATTCACAAAAGCATTTCGGCTCGGATAGGTTCAAATGCTCTTATGTTTTTAACGCTCAATAATCTCGTTCTCTTTTCCTGTGACACAACCGCTCGAACTGACCCCAACGAGCTCGTTATTATACTTTATAGTCTTCGAATAACTCCCTCGAGTTGTACACACGTGGCGTACACTTCGCGAGATATTTGTCGGATTTGAGCCTACCACCGGCACGATCTGTCAGACGAGAAGTCGTTAATGTCTCACACGAGATTCATTGAGAGGTTACACCTAGCTGAAATTTTCGAAAATATCGCTTTTTGCTTTTCGACGGATCCTCAAAAAATGACGTTTCAAAAATATTCTTTGAAAATTCACGAATCAAGTCGGTTCACTTAGAATTGACGGAGCTATCGGCGTTTATAGGTAGGATCCGCAAATCGGCGAACTTTGAACGCATTTTTTTTTAAATCACTCCCAAAAACGGTGACCACGATAGCTCAAAAATCACGGCAGCGATTGACTTCAGAAGCAGTGATCGAAAGAAGGAATTTTTTCGATGCGTAGTTTTTAATTTATCAATGCAAATAGAGCGTTTTATCATCAAAAGTTGCGGCTATTTTTTCAAAAATCGGCTATTTTTTTTCTGTCGTGCCATTTTCGCCGTGCTTTTTGGGCTATTTCTTTTTAATCGGCCATTTTTCCCATAGGGCTATTTTGTTCTTCATAAAACGGCCATTTTTCCAAGCGGCTTTTTTTTTTTATCGGCAATTTTTTCCGTGCGGCAATTTTTTCAAAAATCGCTCGTTTTTTCCATACGACTTTGTTTAAAGAAATCGGCCGTTTTTCCGTGCGGCTATTTTTTCAAAAACCGACCATTTTTTTAATCGGCCATTTTTTCAAAAATCAATATTTTATTTAATCCTCCGCGCACGCACTGAATAACTTCGTGCAAAAAGTAAATGCGTTTGATTTTTTAATTTTGGACGATTTGTTCCCGTTTTTCAAACAGCGGTATGTACATACCATTGCATCTGCCACGTTCATAAATATTTTTCAATGCAAAAATTGTAAAAGATCCTCAAAGCCACACTCTCTAATGTAAGAAAAAGAAAATTGAAAACCTGCACGCGTTTTCCCAGAAAAAATGCACAAGAAATCACCGTTTTTCCGGCCACGAGCTAGGTGCAACCCATCAACGTCTCTCGCATTACCTCGCGCACTGTAAATTGTATACAAAATTTTACAAGAACGGTTTAAGAATCGCGAAATTTTTCTTCGATTTTTTCCAATTGCATTGCATCGCGATTATACGTTCGTATCTTACATATATTTCGCTCCAAGTTCCTTGTACACTGCGAGCAATGATCGCGACCATTGAATTAGCCGCGGCTCGATCGAGACGTCAAAATATTTTCGTCCATTAAACGCCTCGACTAGTTCTTTGGTTATTTGCGTAGTTCTTTCGACTCCTTCTTAGGTAGTTCTTTCGACTTCTCGACTAGTTCTTCAGGTAGTTCTTTTTCCTCCGATTAATGTCAAAATTTGTGAAATTCTAGGATATTAATCTAGGAGTAAAAGAAGACTAGAACCGTTCGCACACTCGCCGACTGTCAATGAACTCGGGTCGTGCACAATTCATTCGTGCTATATGGGCGACATACCGGATCCCTCCGAAACGTCCCTACACGTTTAAAGTGTTAATTGCTTCGATTAAATACCTCTCTCTCTCTCCCCCCCACCCCTCTCTCTCTCTCTCTCTCTGTTCACGAGTACGCACTCACGTTGTTACATCAGCACAAACCCCAGAATACTCCGACCACTTTCTATCATTCGTCTCTCGCGCCAAATTAATTTCGTAATTGTTCCTTTTGTCGGTAGAAGTTTCGTCAAAACTTTGAAATGAAAAAAAACTTATCACAGCATCGTTATATATAGGCACGTTTTTCAAGCTCACTTTTTTTTCAACGATAAAACTGAGCACGCGCTTTTTCAATATACGATAAGCGTAGATGATCGGTACGTGTGTTTTTTTTGCGTTCCTTTCGCAGCTCGAGCATGCACGTGGTATCGAGCGACGTCCGTAAAAAAATTACGTCCGCACCCGATCGTCAATCGCGCTCTACTGAAAGAACGAAAGATCTCCCTTCGCATCTAATATACGCTATATATATATATATATATATATATATATATATATATATATATATATATATATATACACATATACATATATATATATTTTTTTATTTATACGTACATACTTGCATCGGTGGGGGTACAAACGTGTGTGAGTACGGTACGAAGACTTTTCTGTAGAGCAGCGAAGCAAATTTATTCGAAACGAGGGGGAGAAATTCCCAAGTTGTTATGTATAGTGAGTCATAGCAGTTTAGTTTTGGAAAGCGAGAGATCGAGAAAGACGACAACAGGGAGAGAGGGAGAAAGATACGCGCGGGTTATGAGAAATTCCAAGGAATGGAAACAGGTGAATCGTCTCCGAAGCGTTTCAGCTGTACCGAGACGATATTTAATTTCATGCATTTATTAACATTTTTCCAACGCATTTCAACTTTTTATTAATTCTTTATATCCATATTTCAATTTTTCTTACAAATTTCGAATTTCTTGTCAATTCATCGGTACTCCAATTTTTCTTAAGCCATTTCGAAATTCTTATGAATTAACTATATCTACACGTAAATTTTTCTAACGGATTTTTTATTTTTTTCTTTCATTATATCATGTCGATACTTACATTTTCTTTAGGCATTTCAAATATTTTGTCAATTCATTGTCATCGATATTTAGTTTATTTTACCACATTTCTAATTTTTTTTAATTTATCATATCGATACTTAAATTTTTCTGATGCATTTGTAATTTTTAATTAATTTATCATATCAATACGTAAATTTTTCTAAAACATTTTTAATTTTTTTAAAAATGTATCATGTCGATACTTAAATTTTTCTAACGCATTCCTAATTTTTTAAATCAATTTATCATATCGATACTTAAAATTTTCTCACCCGTTTCGAATTTCTTATCAATTCATTATATCGATACTTAATTTTTTTACCACAATTCTCATTTTTTTAAATTTATCATATCGATACTTAAATTTTTCTGACGCATTCGTAATTTTTAATTAATTTATCATATCAATACGTAAGTTTTTATAAAATATTTTTAATTTTTTTTAAATGCATCATATCGATACTTAAATTTTTCTAATGCATTCCTAATTTTTAAATCAATTTATCATATCGATACTTAAAATTTTCTCACCCATTTCGAATTTCTTATCAATTTATTATATCGATACATAATTTTTTTACCACAATTCTCATTTTTTTTAATTTATCATATCGATACTTAAATTTTTCCGCCGCATTCGTAATTTTTAATTAATTTATCATATCGATACTCCAATTTTTCTTACCCATTTCGAGTTTCTTATTACATCTTTATATCGATACTTCAATATTTCGTACCCATTTCGAATATCTTACCAACTCATTATATCGATACGGTTTTTGACATCGTTCCTGCGCCGTGCAACGCAAACAATCCTCATTACAATCTCCGTCCAAAGTAACGAACAAAAATAAAACTCCGTTGCATAACAAAGTGAATATTATCGTGAGGATTGAAATAATTGACATTCATACCGCAAGTCAAACGACACACATACATATATTTGAAGAAAGTAGAACCGCTTTATTATGCAACAATAAAAATATTTGCGAATATGTGAAAATCCATAATTATAAAAAGGATAGATTTATTTCTAATTACGTGGAAAGGGAGAAATTGAGTTAAACGTAGATTTCCTTCTTCTTCGCGGCTTGCAGCTCAATCGGCTCGTTCGTCAATACCACGATAGCCTGCGAAACATACATTCCCATGTTTTTTTTTAATCGAGCATGCGATCGATCTTTCCTATTAACATTTGTTATTTATTTATCGTTCCCGGCCTAGCCCCGATAAATTCCGTCGGCGAATTAAAAATATCCGGGTTGTTAAAAATTCATCTGGCATTTTCTCATTCGAAAAATTCGTAAAAATAGATTTATTTCCGGGATAGTTCGTTGCGTAGATTGGAAGAATTTCAACGAAGTCCGTGGAAAGATTTTCGACAAAATGTACGCCTCTAGGAAACTTTTCATCGAATTTTTATTGGCAATTGATATCGACCTTAATTGCTATGAATCTTATTTTTAATTGATATGAATATTATTTTTAATCGATATGAATATTATTTACTATTAGAGAAATCTTATTGATTGATATAAATTGATTTACCTCGGTGATGGTTTTGTCGAGATTGGCGACTTGCGCCTCGTGTGCAACTTTGAGCTTTTCCTTCTCCCGATTCTGCTTTATCTGAATGTTCTTTCTCTCGTCCATGAATTTTTTTATATTGTTCTGTTTCTTCTCTCGCAAACGGCGCTCCTTGTCGCCCTTAGTCTTCAGCGTTTTGTCGCTCATCACTTCTTTCGCCGTTTCCGCGGACGCTTTCGCCTGATTCGTATTCATCTCCTTCATGTCTCTGTTCCAGGCGTAAGACCGAGAATTATACTCAAACGATCGTGGAATTTACGTTACCTATCGCGCTCGTCGATTTTTTAGGAAATATGCAAATATATATTTTCAATGCTCCTTCGTATCCTTGCGGAATTTTCTGAGCGGCTCAGCGGTCACCCATCCATATATCGGCTGAAGATCTGAAAATATTTCCCTCTCATTTGCAATTTTATGGTCGCAATTGAAAGCCTAGAGAGCCTGTGACGACTTTTTAAGGGGGAGGTCCCTTTATAACGTGGAGAAGAGCTCGTGGCAAAAAATGAACTCTGCGAGGAAACTGAAGAACTCCTTTATGGCCCCGCGATTGAAGATTAAGGGGAGATTTAGGCAAGGAAAATATTTGCTGCTTTATATGATTTTTTTTTTAAAGGAAATATTTCTTCATTTTTTTTTAGACTTATGGTATGTTTTATAACTACTTTTGGCTGTTACGTGGTATTTTTTTTAAATTATTAATCTTCAAATATGGCGGAGGTATGACACGGTCTTCTAAACTGCATTTTCGAAACTGGCGTGACGTATAGCTAAAAAACGAATCGAACGATTCTGATGAAATTCGGTATAAATCTTTTCAACCATATCGTCTAAGACCTGAATGTTCTTGAAAATAACAAAAAAGTATTTTTTATTGAAAAATGTAACTTTTTTTCTTTCGTAAAATTCAATTTTTTTTGTTTCGAAGTGCCATTTCATAGATTATCAACATTTTTCAATTTTTCTTGGTTCATATTCTGCGTATGAATGTTAACGAAAGAAAAATCTTCGTGGGTTTTTTTTTTAAATTTGGATTAATATAAAAAATACTATGTCACAACCAAAAGTAGTAATACAACGCACCCTGAGTCTGAAAAATGGTAAAGGAATATGTCCTTTAAAAAAAAATCCCGAAAATCAGCCTTTTTTCCTCACCTTAAGGTGTATTCCCCCTCAATCGGTAGGTCATTTAGTCACCAAATTTTTTAGTCTAAAATTTGAGCGCGTTTCCTTGAAAACCACTGGTTCGTGAATCTCGTCCGAGATAACTCAAAAAACAACCGACCGATCATTTTGAAATTTGCCATGCTCGCAGACAACACAATTATCGTCTATGTGAACCTAAAGTGCCTTGGAAATTATTCGAAAAGCCTGCTTCTTCATTGACAAATACTATCGTAAGAATTTCATGAAAAATAGAACATTTTTCAAACACGTACCATTTTTCGAATTTTCACTTTTCTTCGGTTTTTTTAGGTTCACACAGAGCGTGTGGGTCTTAGAAATCTAAGGATCTTTTGCCCTGGTGTTTCAGATCAATGCACCAGACGCTAGCTTGGACACCGTGGAGCAACTCAGTCGATCACCGTTCCTGCAGCAAGTGTCGTACAGCCGGCATTTTTAATATAAACATTTTTTTTTAGGAAATTAACAGATGTATTAATATGTACACAAAATTTTAATTATGTAGAATAAATAGTTTTGACACGAAAAAATTCTTGAAAATTAGCTTATTTTTTTCTGCCTATGGGGGTCTTCCCCTTAAATTGCGATTTGATTGAATACGAGCTGAAGTTTTTCCAGATCTTCGTAGCTGACGGTTACTTTTTCTATTGATACATATGGATTTTGCATTCATTGATTCTGCAGTAAATTTTCGTAGTCCACTCACTTGTCTTGTTTGATTTGCAATTGTTTGACCTGATTGGCCTGAACGACTTCGATGACCTTCTTAAACTCATCTCGTCCCGCGGCAATTTGTTTCTTGTTCATTTCCCACTCTTCCTTGCGATGTTTCTCCACCATCGCGCTCCACTGGCTGATTTGTTCGCTCACGAGTTTCTTCAAGCCGGCGTCACCTTTCAGCGCAGCTTTGCTGTGGACGAATTTTTCAAGCTTTCATCTCCTACCCTAAATCTCGGGAAAAACCGACCGTAGCTGCGAAAACGCTTACTCCTTTCCCTTGGCCAGTTTTTCGAAAGCCGTCACGTGATTCTTCTGCATGGTCAGCCGTTCCTTCTGATGCTTTTTCTTCATCGCCTCGAGCTCCTTCAGCGCCTTTTTGCCAGCCTTGTAAGCCTTGTCACGTCTCAGTACGTCCAGTGTTATCGGCTCCAATTTCCATTCGTCTTTCGACCCGAACATTCGCATTGAGCAAATCGGTTCGATCGAAAAGACCGAAAAAACATCGATTTTCGCAAAACTTTTGTGTTCGACGAATTCAACAAAATTCATTCGCACGAAAGGAGAAAAATTGATTGAGGGACGACAGTGTCGAATTTTCGAAAAATCGTTCCTTGAAATGTCGTTTTTCGAAACTGTGTAAACTCTCGAAGGAAGAGTTTTTAAGCTACCCGTCTTAAGTTTTGACACAGCATTCTTCACGCCGTTCTTTATTTTGCTATGAAAGCTTTTTTTTAACCTTCGTATTTATTTTTATATTTTATTATTTTTCCTTATTATTATTTTAATATTTTATTTTTATATAAATTTATTTTATATTTATTATTTGAATTATTTAATTTAACGAAACATTGACGATAAAATGGGCTAAATTCGATTTTTTTTCACCGCGTTGCCATTTTGTCAATTTTGATTTTAAAAAACCTCCTTAGCAAAATGGCAGCTTTCATACTGATTAATAATCTTTTGACACATGTTTCAGATAATATTTACGGCCACAGCCGTGTACGCCGTCAGGACTCCTTTTTTTCGAAGCCATTTTCAAGCGTTGAAAAAATGTTAAGAAAATCAAAATAAACGTTTAAAATTTCATTTGTTCTTCTTCGCGAGTACTTTGATTCGACATAAAAAAATGAGACTAGCGTATTTTAACCATCGAAAAAAATCGCGAAAATCAGCTACTTTTCGACCGATTTTAAAAGAGAAATTGTCCTGAAATTTTCCAAACCTTTCTTCTTCTGCTCTTCCTCTTTCTTCTTCGCTTCCGCTTTCGCGTCCGTTTGTTCGATGCCCATCCCCTTCATGTTTTCGGCTTGTTTGTCGGCGGCTTTGCTGAAGCCACCGGGATCCGACAACATCAGCATAAAATCTGCAAGAAAATGAAGAAAAATATGCCTCTCTGAGCGATTTCGGTCCAATTATACTTGACGAAAAATCATCGCGTAGAGTGAGATGTAAAAATCAGATAAATGTTCAATAACGATAATAAATGAAACGCTAATAATTAAATAAAGATCATAATGATAATACGGATAAAATAATCATAATAATGACAAACTAACGATAATAATGATAAAATCATGACAATAATGATAAAATAATGGAAATAATAATAAAATAATCGCAATAATGATAAAATGATAAAATAATGGAAATAATGATAAAATCATTATAAAAATTATGGTGATAACGATAATAACGAGGATGAAAATTGTCTACCTTCAAATCCATCCGGAACGTAAATCTTCAATTCGATGTTACAGAACAACATAGGCAGAGCCATCGGAAAATTGGCCTCAGTTTTCAAAGAAATATGCCTGTATCCAGCTTGCAAACCGTCCAGCGGTAAAATTCTCTGCCCGAGCAATTTTCCGCTTTCCTCGTAAACGCCTTCGTAATTTTTCGTTCGTTTTTCCATCGTTTCGAGGATTTGTTTGTGCGATTGAAACACGCGAGGAGACGAAATAAAACAATAATTATTCGGGGATTGGTAGGTTAGATTTTTTGGACGATTGATTACCTAATCTCAGGACTGCGAGATCGGGAAGTACAACTTTTCGAAAGAGAAAAGGATCCTCGTTGTAGACGGGATTCAGACCGTTACCGGGCACCATTCGGGTACGGAATTCTTTTTTAATCGTGTCTGCCGGCAAACCGTACATGTCCACCTCGACGTACGTGCCGACTTTCTTGTCCGACAAAAATTGCCCGGCGATTACCTTTTCACCGGGGCAAAATGTTGCGTTTTGATGTTTATGGAAGTGCACGAAAAAACATCCAATTTTTGGAAAGTCGACCCAAATTATACATACTATACGATATTTTTATTCCCTGCATGATTTTTATTGCAATATTGAAAATTGTGCTTTTGTTCATTTCGAGAGAAAAATCGTCTTTTTGCGAAATTATACGACGTTCACGGAACGATTGTTGATAAGTGAAGAAAAAATAGTAATCCACTAACTTGAACGGAACATTGAGAGGTGATGACACCGTCCACGCCCTCGGCGAACGGATCGAACGTTTTGTCCAGACGTCTCATGAATTCGGGCTTTAGAAGATAACCGGAAGTTCCATTGAACTCGAATTTTCCTTGATTGAATTGCATCGGCAAGTCGGGAGTTTGGAAATTTAACGCTACCATTTGACAGCCAGCGTTCCAGAAGACCTGATTAATTTTTTTCGACCGTTCAATTTTCAATTTCAATCCTCGCATATTTCATCGTAATTGTTTTTTCCCATTTTTCAATTCTTCACGACTCATTTATTTTTCAATTCTCTTACCTGCGGCATATAATTCGAAGAGTCGGCCCTCGTGCCTTTCGGATAAATCCTGCTCATCTGTCGTTTGTTGTAATTGACGAATTCAACGCCGGAAGTCTTGAGATAATTGATGGCGGCAGTCTCCGAAAACGAGGACATATTGTGATGAATGTTTTTCTCTAGGAAATTAACATTATAATATACAGTCGTGCAATTGCGAAAATTTATGATTTTCTCTATCGAGAAAGGGACTGGTTGATTTTTTATTTTCTTTTTCATAGGAGGACAATAATTACTTTCGGCGGTTTCGAATCCTTGAAAGTGAATGGGTTGAGCATAATTGATCATGGACGACAGCCAAGGGTGGACGGCCATCGTGCTGCCAGTGTACTGTACCGCTACCGCAGCATCTCCACCCTCTCCTCCTTCGGCAGGCGCAGCTTCCGGTACTGGTACGTCTGGCTAAAAATAATATCTGAACTCTCATTCCTAATGCATTTTTTTTTATCGTACAATCCTTGTACGATAAAAAGTATCCTTGTAAGTCCGTTTTTTTCCTTGAAGATTGTCGAAATCTCTCCTTTTTATGGGTTTCTTATTGGTTCTTCATTTTTTTTTTTTTTAACCGAATACATTTTTGTCCACTTTATGACAAACCTTCGGTGCGGCAGGTGCGCTCGCGTCTTCGACGACTTCGTCCTTCGCCTCGAATTGTCCCGACATGAACAATTCCAATTCGACTTTTTCCACTTCCGGTTTCAATCGTTTGTTTTTTATGAGAATTTTTCTCTTCAAGGCTGAAGGGGGTGGCAGCGGTGAGCCTGGATCCAACTGTAATCATTTTATCGCTTCTCCATTAGCTTTGTCTCGATAATTAATCGTTTAATTGATCAATTGTTCTCTTCGGAATGCACCATAGTGACATCCCAAAATGCTGGCATGTCGGGCAATTGGCAGAAAAATAGTGGTTCAATTTTTTTTTCCGGATCCTTTGAGTCACTAACCCCTTAAGCCGTTACATCTGAGTAGAAACCAATTTTGAACGTTCTTGTTTATCGGCTAAAATTATGTACACCATCACGAGAATTATATACAATAGGAATTACACGCGATAAAAAAAAAATGTTCAGTCCTCATTTCCGAAGCTCCTTGAGCACGCCGAATCGCACGAAACAGCCTGAAGGGTGAAAGTAGCAATCTGAAAATTTTAAATTTTCAAACTTTTGAATTTTGATTGAAACCGCGTTTTTTAAATCGGGAGAACGCATAATTCCGGCCGTTTCATTCTATTTACTTAATACGTCTATTGTAGCTTCTTAAATAGAATTTCTGAAGAAGTGCACACCATTTTTACAATTCATCAACAATTCTCGTTTAATAAATAAATTAAGCACGATTTTTTTGCGAAAATAAATGTTCAAAGTGATACGTTTGTGTGAAAAAAAAAACCATATTTTTTATAACCGTGTGGACTTCTCTAGCAAAATTAATGTAAATGACGAACATTTTTTTTCTTTTCGCTGCTGATCCGTAAAAGTTCAGCGTCCTCCAGCAGAGCGCGTGAAAAAACACTTTTAGCAGAAAAAACATTTTGGACACATCAACCCATGTAGAATGAACCCTCCAGACCTCATTTTGATTGCTATTTGGTGTACTGAAAAAAATCCCAATAAAGTCTCGTTTTTCGATGAGCCACATGGACGTAACGCCTTAAGGAATCATCACAGTGTGAACCTATCAAAAAAATCGATTTTCTTGCATCATGCGATAGAATAGACGGTTATAAACATGGCATCGCCGATTCATCATAAGTGGACAATTTATATGAACATTCCGCACTCGGAACTTCAGACGCGTTTTTCTCGGTCGTTTTTCAAAACGGTATACACTCTCAAAGGAGGAGTTTTCAAGCTATCCGTCTCAAATTTTGACACAGCATTCTTCGCGTCATTCTTTATCTTCCTATGATTTTTTTTTATCTTCGCATCTTTTTTAACGAAAAACTGGTGAAAAAATAGGCTAGATTCGATGCTTTTTTCCATACTGATTGACAATCTTTTTACAAATTTTGTTTCAGATAATATATAGGCTGATTATTATTTGCGCATAATTATATTATACGTAAATATTCATTTCGAACTATTTATCTTTATGTATATAAATTATATATATATATATATATATATAAACAATTTATTATTTATTATTTATCAGTAAGTATATATTAAATAGTAAATATAAGTAATAAATTATATTTATAATTTAAGTTTCAGCTAATATATTGGTTAATTATTACCGAAGCAAATTTACGGCCACAACCGTGTACACGGTGAATACTCCGTTTTTTCGAAAACATTTTCAATCGTTGAAAAAATGTGAAAAAAAATCAGAAGAAACGTTAAAAAAATGATTTTCTGTTCTTTATGAATGTTTTGATTTAATGTAAAAACATCAAGCGTATTTATATTTTATATTTATATTTTAACGATCGAAAAAAAAAATCGCAAAAATCAGCTATTTTTCGACCGATCACACTGTGACGATTCCTCAAGGGTTTGATGAAGTAACGCGAATGAAGAATGGTCTACAATTCTTACGGGATGATCCTTGAGAGGTTCCTTGAGCAGCAGATCGCCGAGTATGTCGTCAAAGTATTTCGCCAATTTGTACTGTTGAGTGAGACAGCAGTGATTCTCGATACTCAGTATGACAGGATAATCGGACGTGACAAAGGCGCAATCTCTCAGAGCGACTATGACATCTTTGAAGAGAATGTCAGTGCACATTGCCTTGCCGTGAGTTATTATCGGCTCCTGGTCCTCGCCTTTGCCGTCCCAACAATCCAATTCCACGCATCTTTTGTTTTTGCGATCGCGCAACAACCAAAAAAACGTCGTCCATTGAGAGAACGAAAAAATGACGCGACTCGGTGCAACCAGTGGATTCTTTGCGAAAGAATTACCTGCAGCCTGCGAGCAATGTTTGTCGGTACATTTCGACGGTACTTTTGCCGCCAATTTGTCGACCGCTCAAATAAGTATTGTGACTCGAGTTAATGTAATAATGGGCAAGCGGCTGATCCATGTCCATGTATTCGTCCAATCTGTCGAGAAACACTGGAGCGTTCTCGTCCGACATTAAATAACGTATAAAACCCTCCTTCGTCATTTTTTCTACCAAAAAAAAACGTTTGCTTGGATAAATGATCTTGTCGTTCGTTCATCAAAATTAAATTCGTGCTATTTACAGCGGCCTGTATCGGCACAGGTTTTTAACAGTTTCCCTGTGCCCTTGTGCAAAAAAGTTTTACTTCGACCCTTCCTTGACACACTTGTATTTAAGGGGTTACCCCCACTTGCGATTTTGAAAAAATCGTTGTTTTTTGCATTTTTTTGAAGTATAAGTATCTGAGAATATGTCCTGAAAATTTCAAGTCGATCCGAACAAAATTGACTGAGATATGAGCGTTGAAAGAGAAGAATCCGTTCTTCGTGTAAACTGAAATTGAAACTTTAAGCGCGTTTTTCTCAAAATGGCATTTCTGAAGTCGGTGACCAAGATTACTCGAACACTAATGAACCGATCTTCTTGAAATTTTGCAGGCTTATTTAATACATAAAAATGTAGTCTTTGATCGTTCGATTTTTTTTTCGAAAAAAAATGGCCGTTTTATAGCCAAAAAACGGCCGTTTTTTTTCGTTAAAATCGAACCATTAACTTTGACTGTCCGCCATTTTGTGAAAAATGAATATTTTTTAAAATCCTTCGATTAAAGACTAGTTTATACTTATATTTGACTAAATCCATCCGCATTTTTTTTTCAGATGATCCACTTCGCCGCAATGTTGGTCACCGCAAACCGTGTATATAAAAACATTATTTCATTGACGGCCATTTGCCGCTAAACAATGTAATATTTTTCAATAAAAAAATTACTGAAAGTTCTTCAAGATGTGTTCTTTAGGATGGTATATTGATCGATTAAACAAGTTTTGTAGTTTTCTTTCAAAAAATTCATGAAAAAGGCCTTTTTTTGCGCTACAAGTGGGGGTAACGCGTTCAATGGGTCATCGTGACCCGGATAGAACTTTATCCACCTGCCCTTAACGACCCTTCGGTCGGTTTGTAGTGAAAAAATTCGTGATACCCTTCAAACATTTCTCAATATGTCTGCATCATTGAAATTCGGAAAGTATAAAATTGAATTATGAAAAATGATTGAAAATTTTCAATTTTAGGGAAGTGAGCATTTTACTTAAAAAACGCTCGGTCCAAAATGACCCAGTGTGTCAAGGAAGGGTTAAAAGCTCAAATAAAAAATAAAAAGTTAAACGATGTATGTTTTTTCGTCTAATCTTCTCACTTTCGGCCTTCGACGCTTCGTCGTGCTCGTAATCATTTATTATTTCCATGCATCGCTTCTCCTCGTACAACGGATACATGATCTCGTTCAAACGTGGATCACGCTGTTTTTCATTCATGAAGCAAACCAGCTGCTCCAGCGTTATGGCGTTGCTTTTTCCCTTCGTACTGTCAAAATGCACATTTTTTAAATAACAGCAATGAAAAAAAAATCTTTGCTATTTCTACGATCATTGCATGACAAATGATCTCACATCGACTGGAAGAGTTCTTCGATGTCGTTACGTGGGCATAGCTTGTGATAAAGGACGGAAAACTTGTCGAGTGTGAAAGCTTCCGGCTCCATTTTATCACTCTGCCGTTGGGGGAAAGGTTTATTAGAAGAAAAATTGATGCCGACCGTTTCAATGATACACGGAAACATGTTAGGTTTTGAGAATGATTAACCTTTCCATTGGGCAATCCTAACTCCGCCAGGGCTTGGTAAACGAGCTTTTCCGTTTTTCCCGAGGCGAACGTCTTCGATATTACCTTCACGGGAACTTTGCCTTTAGCGTCTACCATGAAGGTCAATCTCATCCAGCTTGAGTGTCAACGAAAAATTGCAGAAAAATACACGTTTGTTTACAAAGGTGAAACGTGCTAGTGACTTTTTACTTTACTTTATTATTTGTGGCGTTAGAAGATTAACTTTATTGAATTCAGATTAACCTTAAATTGAACTGCAATTATTCTTAACTAAACTTGATCAATCTTAACCAAGCTTGATTACACTTAATCACACTCGATTGAGCCCAATCAAGCTTGATTAAACTCAACCAAACTTGATTAAACTTAATCAAACTAGATTAAAGTTTACCGAAACTCGGTTAAACTTCATCAAACTTGATGAATGTAATCCAACTTGATTTAATTTCAACAAAAACGTGAATAAACTCAATGAAACTTGATTAAACTTTATTAAACATGACGAAACTCAATAAAACTTGACTGAATTTATATTTGACTTAATTAAACTTCATTAAACATGATGAAACTCAATGAAACTTAACTGAACTTATATTTAACTTGGTTCAACTTACATTCATCGGAATTAAGCTTAAATTAAACTGAATGGAACTAGATTGAACTCGATCGAACTCGATTAAACTATACTTCAACAAACTTGATTAAACTCAATTAAACTTCATTAAACACGATGAAACTTAATAAAACGTAACTGAACTTACATTAAACTTAATTCAACTTACATTAATCTGAATTAAACTTAAATTAAACTGAATCATACTTGATTAAACTTAATCAAACTATATTGAACTTGATCAGACTCGAATGATCTTAATCAAACTTGTTCGAATGCAATCTATCTTGATTAAATTTAATCAAACTTGATTAAACAAAATCAAACTTAATTAAACTTCATTGTACGCGATGAAACTTAATAAAACTCAACTAAACTTATATCAATTCAACTTACATTGATCTGAATTAAACCTGAATTAAGCTTTAGTTAAAGGTAAATCGAGCACAATTATACTTATCTTTTTATATCTTATTATATCTTATTATATCTTATTATACTTGAAACTCAAGTAAGCTTATATTAAACTCAGTTCAACTTACATTGATCTGAATTAAGGGGTTACCCCCACTTGCGATTTTGAAAAAATCGTTTTTTTTTATTGCATTTTTTTGAAGTATAAGTATGAAGTATATGAAGTATATGAAGTATAATCTGAGAATAAGTCCTGAAAATTTCAAGTCGATCCGAACAAAATTGACTGAGATATGAGCGTTGAAAGAGAAGAATCCGTGAAGTGAAGAACTGAAATTGAAACTTTAAACGCGTTTTTCTCAAAGTGGCATTTCTGAAGTCGGTGACCAAGATTACTCGAACACTAATGAACCGATCTTCTTAAAATTTTGCAGGCTTATTTAATACATAAAAATGTAGTCTTTAATCGTTCCATTTTTTTTTTCGAAAAAAATGGCCGTTTTATAGCCAAAAAACGGCCGTTTTTTTCATTGAAATCGAACCATTAACTTTGACTGTCCGCCATTCTGTGAAAAATGAATATTTTTTAAAATCCTTCGATTAAAGACTAGTTTATACTTATATTTGACTAAATCCATCCGCATTTTTTTTTCTCAGATGATCCACTTCGCCGCAATGTTGGTCACCGCAAACCGTGTATACAAAAACATTATTTCATTGACGGCCATTTGCCACTAAACAATGTAATATTTTTCAATAAAAAAATTACTGAAAGTTCTTCAAGATGTGTTCTTCAAGATGGTATATTGATCGATTAAAAAAGTTTTGTAGTTTTCTTTTAAAAAATTCACGAAAAAAGCCTTTTTTTGCGCTACAAGTGGGGGTAACGCGTTAAGCTTGAATTAAGCTTAAGTTAAACTTAAATCGAGCACAATTATACTTGAATCAAAGTGAATTAGAAAAATGCAACAGAAGCGTTGAGAAATTCATATCACACTCGAATGAACAATGTTTCTTTTTCATTTTCATTCAGAGCACAACAATTCGAGACAGATATTTCGGGGTCGTAAAAAATCGTTACTCACTGCTTCATGAGCTGAATAGTTGGGCAAACGTTACTGGCTTTTGTGTTGTGCGTGATTAATCGCAGTCCGGCTTGCCATTCCTGAAAACACGTCAGGTATGGGTTCGAGGTAAAACAATAATACGACGAAAAAAATAACGCATCGATACGACGTGAGGAATGAAAATTTTCGCAGTGAGTCAATTTGCCGTCATTTGGCAATAGAAACTGACCCGAGCCTGCTGCGGGCTCGTGCACACGATATGTTGATAAATAATATTCGTGTAATCAACCCCCGAGCATATCGTTATACTTTTCTCATCCAATTGCTCCATGGTCCCATGCTTACTGAGCTTGTTACACAATTTTGGATCCTGCCGAAGAATGCACAAAAAAATCGATATTTATGTTCATCAGCAATATTTTCGAAAATATTGCCTCGTTGCTTCGTATTTCGTTTACCTTGGGAGTGCCACCGTAACGAATATCGCTCACTTGAGCAAGTTCCACCACATCCCCGTCCTGCAAACGCACGATTTTTTGGGTTTTGACAATTTTTTGACATTCGAGAATAACGAGGCCGGTTGTATTTTTTTTCCCTCATCTCTGATAAATTTCGAGGCGTCGAAACTTTTTTTTCCAACTCGATTTGACAATAACAATGAGATCAGGAGAGTTTCAGAGTGAAATATAATGGGACACCTTAGTTTGTATTTTGATTTTTCGACTTACCTTTCCGTCGCTCTTCCAGTAGAAGAAAAATCCATATTCGTCCACTTTGCACACACAGTTTGGCTCGTACTCGGTACTTTCCTTGTCCTCGTACCATCTGTCGAAAGTTGCCCCGGTCCGAAATATTTCCGGCGTTTCGATCCGCCAATTGTATTCGAATTTTTTCGTCATTTTTTTTTCGTCTCTGTTTGCAAAAGCCTTCGCTTTGCGTTCAGCTGAGCCTTTGGCACTTTCCAAGCTCCACGACCACGCTCGCGAGAGGTTTCCCTCACTGTGTTGAAAAAAATGCGGACTCACGACCCAAGTGGGTCGTCGACGAATAATTTCATTAGCGTAATCCGTTTTGAGGGATTACGCGAATATCTAGACCTGCGGGGTGGGCCTTGTGCGAGTCGGATCTCTAAGTAGTTGTGTAAGTCGTTCTCCAATCTTCTTATTTTTTTCTCGAGCGCAAATATTGATTTAACCAGGTATTCACGGAAGCCAATTTTCATCGGGATATTAAGGGCGGGGTAAAGTTAATTCGGCGAAAAAAAGGCATGTTTTTAAGATTCTTTTTTGGCGTAACGAATAGTGTTGGTTTATTGAAAAATTTACATATAATAAAGTAACATTTGAACAATATTCTCCTAAATTTGCATTGCAAAATATTCAAAATTGAGCGAGTGATAATTAAACCCCGGAGGCGCCTCGAAAAAAAGCTGGTTTGCGGTGTGCACCATAACTCGCAACAGAATCATCTGAAACAAAAAAATCAAAATGCATTTGTTAAAGGAGATGTTTCTCGAGGTAATGACGGGAGGATTTTTTTTTTTCGATTTTTCGATTTTTCGTAGCACTTGGGAGCCAAAAACCCGATTTTCGCTAAAAAAAATCGGCTAATTTGTTGTTGAAAAATTAGTAATTATTAAAAAAAAACAAAAAAGCTCTCGACAATACCTGGTGAATTATGTGAAGAAGTACTGTGCAAAATTTCAAAGCGATTGGTCCAGTAGATTTTGAGTTATCGTGCACACGGACTTCAAATATGACAAGTCTCAGAAAAACGGTTTGAAAAACGCAGAAGAGTTTGGTCGCTTAGCGCTCATTGCACATAAGTTTGAGGACACTTCTCGATTGCATAAAAATCTGAGAAAATTCATGCATATTAAAGGTACTCAAAAGATTAATTTTGCATAATAATAATTCCAAAATGTTATTAACAAAATGATGAAAAAAAAAAATTAGTCAACAAATTTCCCCGCAACCCAATTTTTTTTCGTCATTCGTTCATTTTTCTGAATACGTATGAATTTTTTCAGATTTTTCAATTATCTTTGAATTTTTAGAAATTCAAAATAAAACTCGATAATTTTCTTATACTCACTCAAAGTCGTCGATGCCAAGTCCGTAGAGCAAAAGGCTTCCATCAAGATGATCGAGAGCATCTTTTTGCGTTTGTCTACGCAAAACTCTTTCTTCTTTACTGTCGTACAGACTCTTCTGTACTGATGTACAGACTAATGTGTATACTAATATACACCATGCCTCGAATATACATAACGGGACCGGAACAGGCCCGTTTATCAAGAAATTTATTCGGGGTCGAAAAATACAACAGCGCGCCGCGCAGCTGCCGCCCAGGTATAAAACCCTGCATGGAGCAATAGACGCTCAAATACTCATAACTTCGTCAATTTTACTCCGATCGACTTGAAATTTTAACACAATATTCTTGATATATTATGCATTCATTTAAAAAAAATTTTTTAAATGAAAAAAAAAATTTTAATACTTTACCCCGCCCTTAAAAACCTGTTCATCAGGGTGACACAAATTTGAGCTGTATTTTTAATTCCTTTTTCTCACCGTGCAATTATCTTCGTGAAAGAAAAAAAAAATTGTCCTGGAATCTACGAGTGGTCAAAAAATATTTAGAGATCGCTCGAGTCTCCCAAAAATCCAAGTTTTCATTAACAAACGATTTTTTTTCGTCTACCTCTCACCCATTAATTTTACGCTTTACAATATTTAAATTAAGGACGTACGATCACTTCCACGGGGTCGAGGAAAGTGTACACTTATTTTACCCACGGCTGTGGGTAAAACAAATTTATACTTTTATATTTTATGTATAATATAATATATGAAATATATTATATTTTATATTATATACTTTTATAAGTAAACGTCATTTTTACCCAAACGATTATAATTTGTACTCAATTGTTATCACTGTCGTTATTATTTTTACCCAAACCCCACGTCGAATTAAATCTACGCACAATCTTTTTTTTTTCCAGCCATTGATAACGCATCATTTTTCGTTGTATCGTTCCCTACGTAATATTTACAATTTTATTCAACGCTTGTTCTTCGTTTGTACAATTTGAATGCGCAAATTAGCGCGGCGAATAAATCTGTTTGCGCCTCGTTGTTATTTATCTTTCCCGTTGCGATCTCGTCGCGTTTTCTTCATCGCGACTTTTCCTTCGGTGGGTGTATGAATTGTTGCACGATGGGCAATTTGTATGCACGGAGCGACAGTACGGAGCCAGCACACGCACCGATCCAATAAACGATCACGTGTTCCATAAACGTGGTCCCGAGGCAGCCGTACTTCAGGGAAGTTGCCAATGCCGGATTGAAATATCCACCGGAATAATTGAACGCTGTGAATCGTCGTAATTTTTTTTTTAATACTCAGGCAAATGTCATAGGAAGAATTTCATTAACGAGTTACCCCCACTTGCGATTTTGAAAAAATCGATTTTTTTTATTGCATTTTTTTGAAGTATAAGTATCTGAGAATATGTCCTGAAAATTTCAAGTCGATCCGAACAAAATTGACTGAGATATGAGCGTTGAAAGAGAAGAATCCGTGAATTGAAGAACTGAAATTGAAACTTTAAACGCGTTTTTCTCAAAATGGCATTTCTGAAGTCGGTGACCAAGATTACTCGAACACTAATGAACCGATCTTCTTGAAATTTTGCAGGCTTATTTAATACATAAAAATGTAGTCTTTAATCGTTCGATTTTTTTTTCGAAAAAAATGGCCGTTTTATAGCCAAAAAACGGCCGTTTTTCTTCGTTAAAATCGAACCATTAACTTTGACTGTCCGCCATTTTGTGAAAAATGAATATTTTTTAAAATCCTTCGATTAAAGACTAGTTTATACTTATATTTGACTAAATCCATCCGCATTTTTTTTTCAGATGATCCACTTCGCCGCAATGTTGGTCACCGCAAACCGTGTATATAAAAACATTATTTCATTGACGGCCATTTGCCACTAAACAATGTAATATTTTTCAATAAAAAAATTACTGAAAGTTCTTCAAGATGTGTTCTTTAAGATGGTATATTGATCGATTAAAAAAGTTTTGTAGTTTTCTTTAAAAAAATTCATGAAAAAGGCCTTTTTTTGCGCTACAAGTGGGGGTACCCCGTTAAATTTCGGAGTTTATGCTGTATACTTTAAATGCGCGGCAACGAAAAATTTTCTCTGAGTTCATTTTTTCGATAGAATAAAGATTGGAAATACCTTCGACCTCTCTCTCGGCATTTTTTTCTTCCGTTAATTATTTTTTACTGCTTAAAAGTGCAGCTTAAATAAAGGGATGATCGCAGTGTAAAATTGTAGAAAAATCGATTTTTTTTCTTCGTTACTCGATTGTATTGACTGACGGTTATGAACATGCGATTCGTATACTTACTTAAACGTAAGTAGACAATTTATATGAAAACTCCGCACTCGATACTTCGAACGCGTTTTTCTCGAAATGTCGTTTTTCAAAACGTCGTACACTCTCAAAGAAAGAGTTTTCAAGTGATCCGTCTCAAATTTTGACACGACATGCTTCACGTCATTCTTCATCTTGCTATGAAAGCTTTTTTTTAATCTTCAATTTTTTTTCACGAAAAACTGTCGAAAAAAAATTGGCTACATCCGATACGTTTTTTTTTAACTGACGCCAATTTGTTGATTTTGATTTTGAAAAACCTCCATAGCACGATAGCCGCTTTCATACTGATGAATAATTTTTTTTAGAAATTTTGTTTCAAATAATATTTACCCCTTTCTTCCACACGTTATCAACCGTTGAAAAAAATTTTTTTAAACGCTTGAAAATGTATTTTCTGTTGTTCATGAGTGCTTTGATTTGACATTTAAAAAATCAGACTGATTAGCGTATTTTTACCATCGAAAAAAAAATCGCGAAAATCGGCTGTTTTTCGACCCATTACGCTGTAATGATCCCTTGAAATAACGTGTATTTTTCACAGAGGTCCGTTGAATAGTTTTGGTCACATTTTGAATTTTAACATATTTGCACAACTCACCGAGCACCACTAAGGTCGTACCAACGAACGAGTCAAGTATAGCGCCAAATCTGGGATTCCGTTCGCTTAATACGCGTGAAACTACTCGACATATGCAAGTTGCGATGCACTCGATCAGTGCACCAAAAATGACTGGTACCTGAAATAAATAAATAAGTCATTGAGAAGAATTCAAGGTTCAAAAATAAATTAATAAATATCGTGTCTTTCGAGGGATTTGCAGGATTTCTTTTTTCCCCTTACGTTAAAGAGTACGGTTTTAAAGAGATTGGGGCAGTCCACTCGAGTCAAATGACGGTTTACGATTTTTTTTTAATTATCCTCAATGCATACGAGGTACAGATTTATTCTCTGGATGCTAATTTTTCACGCAATATATAATTGAAGAGCAGACTAATGGTTTTTTATATTTTTGTTACGTACATAAAAAAAAAGTTTTGTGTTACTATCAACTTGGAAAAGTATAATATCATCGATGATTATTATGAAAACACTGCGTCAGTGAATGCTTTAAACAACAATTTGTTTTATACAACTTATACAAGAATTCCATTCTGAGTCATTTATATCTATGCCTACAGCGTGCTTTTTATTCGCCAGCGAAGATTCGTGATCTTTGATTAAACCTTGATGATTCAATATTTAATATATAATATCCGAAAAAAAATCAAACACATTTCAACGCATCAAAAAATCAAATGCTTTTTCGTGCAAAACCTTTTTTGCATGAAACTTCGCGAAAACGTTTTTGCATGAAATTATCTAGTGCTTGGCCGAAGGATTTAATGAAATATTGATTTTTGAAAAAATAGACGTTGTCCAAAGTTGAAGTATCGTTTTACGGTTAAAATAATGCTGTATTTGCGTTGATTGAACAAAACCGTGCGCCGAGAAAAAAAATTCCTTCGTTCAAGCACTGCTTTTTGATACGTAAAAGAAGTCGGTAAAATTTAGAGTTGATCGATCCAGTGATTTTTGAAATATCGTGGTCACCGATTCTGAAAAAGTGCCGAAAAGTTTGAAAAAAATTGAAAAAAAGGCAAATTCCCGCAACTCCCTCGATTTTAAACCGATCGACTGAAAATTTTCGGATGAAATTTTTTAAATGTTATATTTCGAGAATACATCGAAAACTAAAAATCGATATTATAAAAAACTTCAACTCGGTGTAAGCCATGATGGAAATATTCATTTTCATCACAGCGTAATTAATCAGTATAATTAATAAAAAGTGTTTTTCCATTTATTGATTCAATAAAATACTTTGTGAGGAAGGATTTCAGTGAAAATGCTGCGATTTCATTAATCTTAAAGCCATTCACCCAAACCTGAAAACAGGCTAACATTTTTTTCACTGTCACAATTCGATGTCTATTATTGCCTAATAAATGAACTAGTGCATTGAATGTGTTATAATTCTATAATTTATTAATTGAATCAAGTAAGGGGTGATAAAATGAGACGAATAAATTTTGTAAATGTCGAACGCACTTGCAGATCCGTGGTACAGTCCTCGAATGCACGATTCTTGTGGGTCTGTACGATCTCAATAGCCCAGAGCAATTGGACGTATCGGAAAATCGCGAGACCTCCAACGAGCTCGGCCCAGATGAGGAGAAAAGCCTCTCGCAGGGATTTATACCCGAGTACGACGTCCTCGATGTGAGTGTAGGGACAGGCCGTCGCCTCTCCCCAATTCATTGACCACCATATTGTCAATACGAACAAATAAATGGCATACATCGAAATTCCCCAATTGTCGGCAACTGAAATTTTTTTTAGTCATTGAATTTTTTTATTGAAAATTAAGAATTAAAAATTAAAGATTTTTAAATCATTTAAAAATATTTTAGATAATTCAAATCATATTCGGTTGAAATTGATATTTAAAAAATCGCGGAATGGAATTATTTTTTTTAGAAAATTAAGAATATTTTCTTCTGAATTTTGGATAAATGTTCTTTGCAATTTTCTGTCAAGATTTAACGCAGAAAATTCTTGAAATGAAAAAAGAGTTATCGAAAATTAATATAATATTTACTTCGAGAATTTTTATAAATTTGTTTCATTCCGATATTTTTCCACGTCACATCGCAGCCGATTTGTTTTTATCGATACAAAAAAGCAAATTTCCATTCGACTTCCGAAGAAAATAAACGTCGTGTAAAATTAAAGAAAAACCATGGAGCGATTCGGTGAAAATTTAAATTTAAAAAATTGAGAAGTGAAAAAAATGTGTCCTAAATTACGGATATTTACTTCTTAATCCTGAATAAATGTTCTCAAAAGTGTTTTGTTTCGGTATGACGCAAGTAAATCCTCAAATGAAAAAATAATTATCAAAACAAAACATTTACTTCTTGACTTTTAATACATTTTTTCATCTCGAGATTTTTCTGTATCGCATCGTAACGGAAAATTTTCAAGAATGTCATCTTTTTATAGACGTAAAAAAAACAATTTCCCATCCGACTTACGCAAAAAATAAAATGCATGGGAAATGAAAGAAAAACCATTGAGAGATTCGGTAGAAAAAGAAATTTTAAAATCTCGGAATGAAAAAAGTTTATCCAAAATCAAGAATATTTACTTATATTTTTTTATGATATATGTTAAAAATGTTCTGTCACGATGTTACGCGAAAAATTCTGAATTAGAAAAACCAAGAATATTGGCTTCTTAATTAAAAAAAAAAAATTCTAAGCTTTCGCTGAGTCAAACCAGAACCGAAATTTTTTAAAAGTTATTCCTTTTATATATAAGAAGAAAAGAAAAATTCCATTGGAGGGAGAAAAGAAACGCGACGTATCAATTGTCACGTGAAAATAAAAAAGCCGATGAAGTTTTAATTTCTTTAACGATTTGACAGCCAGACTCCGGTTCAGACTCGAAAAGTTTTAGAGTGGCCCGCTGGACCAGTTTTACAGGTATCCAACCAAAGAATCTCGAAATTCTTTCTTCCGAATAACTTACTCCTCGCGATACTAGTTCCTTCCAAAAAAAAAAAGGCCCAAGTGTGTGAAGTTCGGAAAAAAAAATTCCATTCCGTCTTTTTTCATCGCGACAAAATACTCCCTGAGAACGAATCGAATTAAGAACAAATTCAACGGAGTCGACCAGAAGGTGCGAAAATTCGAGCCCGAAATAAACTCCAAAGTTCACGAAGTGATTTCCGTCCCTTAATTCAGCTAAAAAATAGTGAAGTGAATTTGAGTTTTTCAAATCGCTCAGTGGATCAAACCGACGTATCCTCAAAAAAGCCTAAAACTTCACACGAGAAACGTAATCGACCACCAACAATAACAATGCTCATTAATTAGTAATAATACTCATTTATTTATAAAAATTAAAGATAATCGTTAACAAACATATTACCGTAAAATTTACCTAATGCTGGTCAGAATGAACCAAGGATTGTGGGTAAAAAAAGAAACAAAGTAAGTGTAATTTGATACGCACTTATGATAAGCTCGAAGCATGCACCGCATAGTTCAGCCGTAGCGATTCCCTCGAGGAAGAGAGCACGTATGAAAGGCTGTCGTACGTAATAATCGGTGTACTTTCGCGACCAATGTGCAATTAGACCGGTCAGGACGATGTACAGGGTCGAGACAGCCAAGGCCAATACATTCTCAACCATCTTGATGTCCTTCTACATAAATCTTTTCACTTTTTCCTCCCACGATATATTCTTTTTCCACTCCCCGTACGCACCTCTCCCGCAATAAAAATCTGACAAGAGAAAATCATTTAAATCGCAAAAATTAACAACGAAATCCATCAAAATTTCATATACCGGATGAGAAAAATCGACTCGAGCCTTCAAGAACTGAGTTTTGGTTGTCCGAAAAAGTTACAAACATTCAACATCGAAAATCACCTGATCAAATATGCACAACGCGCAGCACATCGAAAAACTCAAATTTGAAGGAAAAACTGTAAAAGTCAGTACCGTACGAGATAATAACGATGTAACAAGTTGCGTATTTCCGTAAATTTCCGAAACGATATCGTTCGAGCTGACTGAACTCACAAACGCGCTTGTAGCACCTCGAGGAAGCCAAGCTGTTCTAGCTGCAAACGAGTTTCACCAGCACAAGCGAGTTTCCCGTTCAGAGTCGCGTTAGACGTAACGAGCGTCCAACGATTCGACAACTGGGACCATAGTTTCGCCTGTCCACTTCTTTCCTTTCGTTCGCTCGTTCAATTCCGATACTTTCGTCCGACAAGTTGCCCGCGCGATTTTTTTCACACGTCCGCAAGCTCTTCGCTCTCGAGTTGCTTTCGTAGCGCGCTCTATTTGAGTGTACAAAGTTCTCGAGGCCAAGAAGATTGGCAGAGTCTCCGCAAACTAGTCGCGAAAACGGCCCTGCCAAGAAAAAACTACGCATACATAGATATATGCGAATAATAAAGCTGTGGAGTTTCGAAGTGTCGCCGAAACAGCCTCGAGGTCAAAAATAGATTATTCGAATTTCCCTCGATATTCCTATGCGAAAAAGGGCTCGGTGCGTAACGCCAAAAATTCGTCGCGGCATTCGCGGGAAAACGTCGTCGTTGGAAAATCCGGCTAAATATACATCGTACAAAAGCTTTCAGTCTCTCTCTCTCTCAATGAATCTCACGTGTTCCGTTATTCTACAAGTCACTTTATGCTTTATTCGTTGTCGCTTCCGCGCCTCTTTCCTCGCAAGACCGCAGCATCATCGTAAACCAAAATAATCAAACAAGCGAGCGAAAATAAAAATGAGAACAGATTCGTGCGATAAAGTAGTAATGAACAATTGCGGAGAGTCGCGTCTCGTTACTTTCGTCTTTTCCTTATTTTTGGGTCATTTTATTTACCTTACGAAGTATACTAACTCTAGATACTTTGTTACATAGGTAAATGTCATACTCGGTCTTTATCGTCGCGTTTCTTATCCGGACACTTCCAATTGCTCCTTTTCCTTTCTCGCTTCTCTTCTTGTTGTTTTGTTTGTTTTTTTTTCGTTAAAACGTGTACCATTATAAAAAAGGTGGATATATTCGCAAAGACGAAGGGTTGGCCACAAGACGGCGAAGGATTCGAGGAAGGGACGGTTCTGCTTCGTTTTTTGTTTTCTTCTGTCCGAGGAGGAATAAGAAAGGGCTTGCGAATGGAAATGAATGAAGGGAAGGAGTGAGAGATTTATTTACAGGAATCATTGTTTGTCGCGATAGCGGGTTTGGGGGATGCAACGATAGGCGAGCTCGCGACGGAGCTTATGCCGCTCGAACTTTTCGTTGCGCCATCGCTCTCCCCTTTGTGTTTCTTTGCAGACGTAGGCTGATTCTCCTGGCTGTCTTGGTCCCGAGTATGCCTCGGTATTCGTTTGTTCCTCAGGTACGCCAGAGTACCACCCGGCGCCCTGTAACGAGCGACAACGATTAGTTGGCTTTTTCAGCTTTCGCCGCATGCGTGAAAAATACGATGTTGAGGTTTGCATCGTTGGAATGCACCAAAAAAAATATCGTTTATTTTCATCGTTACCGATTTTTTTTGCCGATGCAGGGTGCCGGAAATGGATAATTTGGCGATAAAGGGACAAATCATAAATATGTTGGGATGGAAGATACAAAAAGGGACATGCGAGTATTTTAGGGAAATAAAGGAGGTGTGCGGAAAGATGTGCAAGGAGCAAGAGGGAGGAGAAAAAAATGGACGGGACGATGAAACTAAGAAAAAGAGAAACGTTAAATAGTGACAAGGGGAAGAGTATGCACTGGAAAGTAAGTTAAGGTAGTTGTAAGATACAAAATAGCATTTTGTTAAAATCTTGCTAAAAAAGCTGTGCAAATAAAACTCGATTTGATTGATAAGAATTCTTAAAAAATGTTTGATTTTTGTAACTCGAATCCGCCAGGAAATGCTTTGGCAGTGAAGAAAATGAGTTTTCATTGCGTTCCAACGACGCAAACTTCGATACCGTTGAAAAAGCTTAGGCGAATTCTTTAGAGCATCGATGAAGAATGGAAATTGTGCGAATTACTTGGGCTTAGGATCGAACAATGTCTCCTGCGAGCTATCGCCGGACCCGGAATTCAAGGGTGACGAGGCGCACGGAAGAATTTGATAAACCGTCGTCGTTCTCGTCACGAGTTCCGGTTTCTCACCGCCACTCTCGGCTGTCGTCAACACGCTACTCGTACTGACAGCGACGAGCCTCGTTTTGTCGTCGACGTTCATCGTCGATTGCGGCGCGCTCGCTGCGCTCTGCGTTGCTTTCTTCTTCGCTTCCGTTTCCACTTTCGACGCTTTCGTTTCCGGTGTTGTTTCTGGCTTCGGCCTGAGTTTACCATCGTGTGTTGGAAATTGTACAACCGGCAGAGTTATCGTTTTATCACCTTTTGTATGATTCATTAGCCTAACGAGCAATTTAGCCAATTCCTCTCGTTTTCTCGTCACAACGATCTCCTCGAACCAGCTTTTCAGCGTTTTTATCGGCAATACGTAACTCCTTATCGGGATCTGAAAATCGAAGAGAAAAAACTTTTTTAAGGCAATCCTGTCGCCAGGCTTCAATCCATAGGATTTTCATTTTTTTTCGAGCCTCACTAAATATATTAATAATCGTCTCTGTAAAATTTCTAGGTCGGTTGTCGACCCAATTATAGAGAAAAAAAATTAAAGTTGCGTATTTTTGTGAAGGAGTGAACATTCATTAAACACTTTACACATGGAAATTTTTACTTATTACAAATGATTTTTCTTGCAAATTTTAAAAATATAAATTGCACAAGTCTCAAGTATGATCAGTGGTACGACTAGTGTGAAGCGATAGGATTACCTTAAGCTGTAAACATCTTAAGCAATCTTCAACCGGATTTGAAAAACACGACTTGATTGTTAGGATATTCGTTTAAACGTAAACAGCGTAGTTTTCCTTAAAATCCGACGATGAAAAAAACATCCAGCACTGACAGTCGAACCGTTCTTGAGCGCTCGAATTTGTCATAAATTCTTTTGTGCCAAATAATATTGTTTGAAGCAATAAGAGCTGACTCGTGTTCCCAACAAATCCTAATGTATATTCAAAGGCGCGAAAAAAAACGCAGCACGGCGTCCAATACTTGCCTGGAAAAAGCTCTCAACGTATTGCAAAAGGTAGAGCCCGCAATCGGTGAAGTTCGATTGTTGCGGCACTTTCGGTGACGAGCCCTTGATCGTGTCTTTGGAGAAGACTCTTTCCGTGCCCACTTTAGCGACGTGCTCGCAACTCAAATAATCACGAAGCGTCGCAACGACGCGCGACCTACTAGCTCCAGCCAGTGAGTCGAATATCAGTATACAGGGTCTGGAAAATAAAGTCGATTTTAAAAGAAGAATTGAACGAGCGAAATTTTCAGTACGCAGAATTTTATCGTGTACTTTATAGAGCACATGAACTAATCAAGGGCCTGTCGACCACGCATTGAATTCTGGGTCCATGGCTTGTTAGATACTCAAATAATTTTACGGTTGAATGAAAACTTTATTATTTTCACAAAGTTCGCCAATTTGATTCGTTGTTCGTTAAGGAGTTTCGGGACAAATGACGAAATGTTACCATTTGCTTCAAATTCATACAGTAAATTCTTTGTCATATACTGAATACACTCTCCAAATTTGAAATCGATCGTACACACCGTTTCTATAGAATATACGGTGAATATTCGGAAGTGGCGTTCCTGCTAGAATCAGGTTAATTTTCTTGAAGGGTTCAAGCAAACCCAAACAAAAATTAGCCTGATTCTGGCAGGAACCCCGCTACCGATTATTTACCGAATTTACAACTGAAAAAAAAACACTTTTTATCATAGGGAGATGACGTAGCCCCGCTATCAACTCCCTTTAAAGCAACGAAGCCCCGACAGTGATCCAGAGTTTCTCCGTACAACACGAGTAGGTGACATAGTCGACGAACACTTACATCTTTACAATAGGCTTCTGAATAGCTTCCGGATTGACTTGGTTCGAAGAAACAGGCGGTTTCGCACTATTTTCCTCCTGATTTTCGGTTTCCTCCTGCGATCAACATCCATGAAATATAATACGATGTAACGTGAGCGCCTCAGTGCTCTCTTAACGTAGCACATGCGAATCGGTCCCATTCAAAAGGAAACCACGTTCAAGATTTTTAATGAACAATATATTTGAAAAAGTCGTGAATTTGCCTAGTTTCAAACTACATGCGCAGTATATATTTAAGGTATGCCTTTTTCGGAGAGCCCCATTTTGGAGGGGCATAAACAGGGCCCTTCTGAATCATCGGTAAATTTACCGTGTCGCTCAAGGGATCATCGCAGTGTAAAATTGTCAAAAAATCGATTTGTTTGACATCATCCGATAGTATAGACGGTTATAAACATGGATCTGGTGGCGCCGATTGATCATACGTAGACAATTTATATGAAAATTCCGCACTCGTAACTTTAAACGCGTTTTTCTCGATATGTCGTTTTTCAGAACGACGTACACTCTCAAAGTTTTCAAGCCATCCGTTTCAAATTTGGACACAACATTATTCACGCCATTCTTTATCTTGGTATGGAAGCTTTTTTAAGGTAGTCCGGAAGAAAAACCGGAAGTCAAAATGACCATTTTAACGCTTTTCATTTTTTTTCTTTCGAATGTTTAAAACACATGGAATTTAATCTCATAAAAAAGTATATTTATTTTGGCACTCATGGGGATGAAAATTTATGGTGATTTTCATAAATACTTTCAATCGACATTGGTTATTGAGAACTCGGTTGATCATTATCGACTTTACCAGTGAGTTCGTGTTTCAAGCAGTTGGAATTGCCGTCTAGGAATTTCCCCTAGCAATCACAGCTGACGCTCCAATCACCGTTTAAAGAGAGAGAGATGCCGCATAGGAAAATTCAACGAATTATTGTGAAAAAATTACACGGTGGATCAGCTACAATTTTTGCAGGTGAATTCCGTATTAATCGAAGATTCGTATAAGAAGTTTCGTTTGTTGGGTCGAACGATGAAATTTCACGTAAAGTTATCATTTCCGGTAAATTTTTTGGAGGTTACGTTTGAGAGCGTGTATTTTAGGCCAACTTTTAACATTCATTTCTCGGAAATGGTAGGGTGGAGTGACTCAGATTTTTTTATTTCAACGTGGTTAATGACGTACTATCTCTCTCTCGCGAAAAATAGGAGGTTAAACGTTAGTCGATTTTTGAATTGTTTCTTCCGAACCATCCTAAAATTCGATGTTTTTTAAAATGAAAAAATGTCGAAAAAATTGGCTAAATTCGATGTTTTTCTTCAAATCGCCACCATTTTGAGAATTTTTATTTTAAAAGAACCTCTGGTTCGCGGACAACATGAATGGAGATACAAAATTAACGAACGAGGTCTAGGGGTCTGCCGTTAAAAAAGGTTGGGAAAGGCTGTTATGAACGAACATCAGTTAATGGTTGAATATTCGAATTCGTGAAAGGAATACCTTATTATTCAATTACACGTGTAATTGAAATTTGGCGATACGATGAGCGGTGTAAAATAAACGATAATTACGATCAGGGGAGAAAAAAACTCACGTCGTCGTCGCTATCCATCTCCATTTCGTCGTCGTCTCCTTCGGCTTCGTCCCTCTCCGAGCCTTCGTCCATCTGATCGATCGTGATAGTCGTGGTGACCGGAGTTATAGTTGTACTGCCGATCGTCAAGGCGTGAACCTTCATCTCCTTCGATTTCTTATTCTTCTGTGCGGCCTTTTGTGCGCTTTTCTCCTTCGGTGGCTGTGGCGCCGCGATCACTTTCCCAACCAAGCCGGGATAGCATATTATCGCCAAAAACCAATGAGCGCTGGAACGACGAGGAAAACGGAGATTCCATTCGATTATCGGAATTTGAAAAATCTCAATGAACGTTTAAGGACCCTCGGGATGTAGAATTCCAGACAGGGAAGCAACATTTTTTTATTCTCGCATTTATTTTCAAAATCGACAGTAATAAAAGAAGGTGTGGCATATCATGGAGACCAAGCCTCGAATTTCCAGTTGGAAGTCCTTTTCATACCTGTACGTGTTAAAATTTAACTTTTCTAGGGCAGACATTGCGAGAGTGAATATCGTAAACCGACCGAAGCGGATTTATATGCGAAATAAGTAAACAATGTTAAGTATCGATAAAAACTCGAATTACTATAAAATTATAGTAATTCGATAAAATTATAGTAATTCGAGGGAAAAAGTCACAGGCGTTGTTTAAACCGATTTGTCAATATCGAATTGTAACGCTACACGAAATTTTTCTAGTTTGTGGTACTTGCACACCGCGCAACTTAGTTACAATCCGGCAGCGCACGGTAGGTGTTCCAAAGGTGAAAACAATAGACTTTATGAGCTTCAAGAGTTCGTATTACTTTCATTACTCAAAGGGGTCAATACTTTTAGGTGAAGAAAAAAGTCCCGATTTTCATGACTTTTTTACAGGAAAGATTTCTCCGGCCGCATTAAGACATCTATGACCCCTGATTCTGACCACACAGTCTTCATATTTGGGCCTTGGATCGGTGCGGCAAAACTTTTTTCAAACCGGGTGGACGGATTACTCCACCACCTTTGCGTGGATCGATTTGAAATGTTGATAGTAGTTTCACAATTACATTCTCTACGGAAGTACGTAGCCGTTTTTTGATTCAATGTAAACTCTTTTATAAACAATTTACTGCTTATTTTTTGGGCAAACAATCGAGTTATTTCTGTCAAAGTGCGGCATTTTTTTTATAATTTGATAAATAAAAAATCCCTACGTAGTCCCATCGCTAATAATATATGGATTATAATTTTTTTTGGTTTTTGTTCCAGGTCTTATCCTTTACGAGAAAGCCGTCCTCCCGTGAAGCTATTTGTAAAAAAACGTTTTTCAAGATGGGCTCTGTCGCCGCCATTTTGTATGAAAATTATAATAACTCTCTGAAAAGAAATCCTATTCCTTTTTTCATATAACCAAAGTAAATGGTCGAAGTTAGGCCTCGTTGTCTGCCGCTAGAGTGGCATTATCTCCTAACCCTCTGCCACGCCTCACGACTGCCGCAATTCTCGAACCGCCCAACTGTCCCAATGTATGGAAGAGCCGAAAATTTTAGTCCGTTATAATTAACTGCCCCACAATTATGCAGTTTTTCCAAAAGTTTTCCAAAGCGTCTCTTCCTCGCATGAATTAGCCACCGAATAAATCCGAACACGCAAAGCGTCCCCTAATATCGCGTTCAAAACCTCTACAAATTATAAATGTTTCAATTCTCTAACAGGGCAGTGCATCGATTCCGAATTCCACATCCATTAGCGCGAACAACCCCCATCCCGTACTTGGCAAGTAAAACGAATTCTGTGCTCACTGCTCATTGATCGGTATGATGATGAAATCCTTCTCGAATATGTTCACATTTTTCGTCCACTTTTGAACTCTGGCGTGCCGCCGTGCAGCCGCCGTCAGGGACGGCGAGCTCTCGCCCGCTTGTGTATGTGGGCTCGTCAGGCGTTTGTAGAAGTACGAGCTGAACACGTGTGTACGGTTGTGATCAGTCTCGGAGAGCACCTCGAGCGTCAGGTATCGCAAATAGAAGTCTATTATTGCGTCGTTCAAGAATTGATCCTCACCGAGGCACACGTAGTCCTCGGTGTTTATCGCAATACCTCCTTTCGCCGGTGGCGGCGGATAAACCGTCATTCTATCGTGGAAAAGCAAAAATTGCCGATTGATTAATATAACGACATTCACGAGACGAGCTACGTGCGAAAAGAGTCGTGCGAATGAGAAAACCGAAACCGTTGCAACGCTCGTACGTACATTTGATAATCTTGTACACCAGTCCCATTGACGCCAGGATTCGTTGGGTTCGTAGACTGGTTTGGTTTCTTGACGAGATTCCCGAGAGCCGATTGTACGTTCTGCTGGACCTGGCAACGATAAAAACATTAACGTCAAAAAGAAACAATAGGGGGGGGGGGCACGCGCGCCACAAAATGTTACTAACGTCTTTGGGCGATGCTCGAACGAGGATATCGTTGGCCTCCTTGGGCGTTAATTCCATGAGCAAATCGTCCGGGATGAACAGATTCTTCAGGATTATTTTGGCTTCCGGGGTTAGCAACTCCGGCAGTAGAGTGATGCGTTTGTGGGTGTGATCTGTGCATGCGGAAACGAATAATCGTTCATCGCCGAAAGTGAAACATAGAAATGAGGAGCAGAAGAGCTTTTTAAGGGGGGAAATACATACGAATGGTCGAAAATTACGAAAAATTTCGGGATTCTTTTCCAACGCAACCATTGGACCAATCGTTTTGAAATTTGTAGGGTATTTTATTGTACATTGGAAGACATGAATTTTTTTTTTCAATCGACAATAAGCGTTCATTAGCAGCCTGCAGCCAATTGTTGCTGAACGAGTTTTCGAAATTTCCGGCAGCGATAAAAGAAACTACTTGTCCGATTCATTTCAACCAAAGGTTTTTAGACACGCCATTGCAAACCCTCGTCGATAAACCTCCATATGAGATAAAACATTTAATTGAACAATCATTTTTGGCATAAAAAACACGAAAATCTTCGGTGAAAATTCGATCTTTTTTTTCTGAGTGCTGCCATTATTACAATATTCAACTTTTTCAACTTTTTCGTGGTTTATCGACAGCGTCCTTTACATAGAATGTAATTGTTTTTGAATTTTTTGTTTCAAATTTAAAAGACTACAGCTGCTGCAGTTCGACGTCGCGGAGCAAATTCTTTCAGCAACAATTGGCTGCAGGCTGCTGATGAACTCTTATTGTCGATAAAAAAAAAATTCTTTTCATGTCTTTTAATGTACACTAAAATACCCTACGAATTTCAAAACGATTGGTCCAGTAGTTGCGTTGGAAAAATTCCCGAAATTGTTCCTCATTTTCGACCATTTATAGGTATTTCCACCCTTAAGGAGGTCTATACAGCATATGTAATAGGTCTATATAATAGATTTATTGGAAAAAACACCACGAACTTTTTCCTTCACCTAATGTATGTGATTGTCTAGACTATACTGAGTCTTTACGAGTTGAAAAAAATTCACCACAAAACCCAGCGAAAAAAATTAAATGTATGCAAATTTATTAGAATATAAAAATGCATAGTTTTGGCCTTTAATGGTATATTCTATGACAAATTGGCATCTACAGAATAAATCTATACGTGGTATGCATTTTTTGGTTCATTGAAAAAATAAATCACAAACCGTCATTCAACTAGACCGCTCGAACCTCCTTAAAGCCTGATATACGTTTGAAAAGAAAAATCATGTTTTTTGTTGGTATAAATTATTTATAAACATCCCAAGAATGAAGAAAAATGGTTTTAAAACGATAAGTGCGTTTATCTTGAACCCGTGTTTTGAAAATCGGGCGGACTCGTTGTTCCTATAATTTGAACCGATCGACTCTAAATTTCAACTGAAGCTTTTTAGATAGATTTTCTAACGAAGTACGCACGATTTTTACGATTATCTATCGTAAAAATCGTGTACTGGACGGAAGGTGTAGAGGCTTGAAAAACGGCCTTAATTCGTTTATAAAAATCGTAATTGTTTACGATTTTTATACACAAACTAAGGACGTTTTTCTAGTTGAAAATGCGATCTTTGTTTTAAAAGGTGTCACACGTTTGCCAAAATCAATATTGAGTAATAATCGCGTGTTCTTCGCTAGCGAAACTCATGTAGATTACGAAAAGATGTAATATTTTGTTGTAGGTGCCCATCGACCTCTTTTTACCGGTCGCGGACCAATATTGTATTTTTTTGGAGAATAAAAAATTGATTGAAATACCTACAGATATGTAAAATAAACCTTCGGAATTTCACTTTCATTGCGTTATTCGTATATTCAAAATAAAGTCCCGAAAAAGCCGTGTTTGCCGACCATCCAAATGCATAGAAGGGCTTAAGGGAGTTTTCTGCCTCGTTGGGTCCAAAAAAAATGTCTTCTTCTTTTATCGGAAAGACCTAATGTTTAAGAATACGTTCAGCAAATTTCAAGTCGATTTAAATAAAATTCGCACAGTTATAGGCCGACGAAGGAAAGTAAATTCGTTTGGGCGATCAGGGAAAACGGCCATACCTCTTCCAGCTGGATCGTAATAAGGCCCTTTGGGATCTTGCATGCCAAGCACTTCTCGGATCGTCGCGGCGGCGTTCGTCGATGTGTAGAAAAACAGTACAGGCATCGCTTTACCGAAGTGGATCAGCACTTTGATTATCTCTCTGAACTTAACGACGAGGTGAACGAAACTCTGGTCTGCAACGTGACGAAGCAAACATTTACGATCGAATTTACCTCGCTGACGCACGGGAGATACAACCCACTGCGAAAGTAGCCGAAATTTGGATTTAAATACAGTCGAACCTCGATATAACGAATCTCCAAGGAAGTTCGTTATATCGACTTATCGTTACATTGAGGTTTCCTTATATCGAGATCATGTTCCTTGAATGTTCTTCAAAAAGATATACTAGTAATATAGGGACATTTCTTAAAGGAAGGAAGGTTATAATGAGAGCAATTTTTATAAGCAATTGGCAGTTAGAGCATAATGTATGGTATTGTGTCGTTGTATCAAGCTTTCAGGTGTCTATCGGAAGGGAATGGACAAACCTTCGTTATACCGAGGTTCAACTGTACTCTAGATGTAGAGTCCTAAACCTCAAATTTGTAGTGAAGTCTTTTTTCAATCTTTATTTCACGCGGATTTGCTAATATGCAACTTTAATAGCGCGAAACTCTTAAGTGTGAATTGTTGCTCTAATTTTCAATCTGCTTAAGGTATTCCTTTCGCGGAAGGCCGTATTTTGTGGGGGCATAAGCAGGGCCCTTCTGAATCTTTGGTAAATTACAGTTGCGTTTAATAAAAAATAAGTTACAATCAATTACTATGCCCAACGATAAACTGGAACAAAAAGTTTCGCTCAAATTTAGTAGAATTAGACATTTTCGCTGAAAATTCAAACATTCAAACATTCGATGGCCCCCGTTTTTATTGTCGTTGAGGATTCTTCAGAATTTTTCACACTCGTTAATCACTTTATGTCAAGCATCTAGAGTTATTTTGCGTATAGATTATTAAATAGAAATGTGGCGAACGTGGCATCTCCATAAAGCGCCGTATAAATGAGACGATTTTTTAGTCGTCATTTTTCGTTTAAAGTTCGGTAACTTGGCTTAAAATTCAATCGGTATACTGCGATGTATTTCTTATTTGATTATAGACGAAAATCAGTTAATTGTTAAATATCCGTGTTCGTGAAAGGAATATCTTAACTGTTTACAGCATTGCCGTATAGATGAGTAAGAACGAACAGGAGAGAGCCGAACAAGAAAATAAACAGAACTTCAGTAATTTACAATCAGACTACACCTGAGTAGCGACAGATTATTAAAATGGTATCGAACATTTGAACACATTCGTTTGAGGTCTTCGAAGCTCTCAGCTTGTGGACAATCTGTTTTTCTGTAGTAGGAGAAAATAGCACGTTTACCGTCTTCTAACAATGGCACGGCCAGTCTAACTCCACTTTGCGAAATGATTATCCCCTCGCGCGGTATATATTTGTACGATCCTATCCTAACTGTACGGCATATGAGCGAGGTTCGAACTTTCTGAAGTGGATCGTCGTCATCGCTCTCGTCGTCTGTGCCTCCACCTGGAAAAATAATGGTTGCGTGTCAAAGAGAAACGATAATTATCGATATTTGATGAGCAACAGTTTTTCAAACGTCGAGAATCAAGGGCTTTCTTGCAACACTCTAGTTAACATTTTAGAAAATATTTATTTGGGCTTTCGACGGAGTCGCAAAATATAACGTATGAAAAATATTCTCTGGAAATTCCGAAGCGATCCGTTTGAAATTGAGGGAATTATGAGCAACTGGTGAATCTACCGGTGGAAACTGGAACTACGGACTCGGTTCGCGGCGACTGCAGTATGGCCGTGCATTTGCCGCCGCCGCTTTATCTCGACGGATCGCCGCTTGATTTTTTAACCAAAACAGGTAGGTTCCGCGAACGGCGAACTTTAGAAGCGGTTTTTTCAAAATGACTTTTTCGAAATCGTTGACCACGATATCTCCAACATCACTGCGCCGATCAACTTTAAATTTTAGAAGTTTCTTTTACACATCAAGAAGCAATGCTCGAACGAAGGGATTTTTTTTGTTTTCGATGCATAGTTTCTTTTATCAGCAAAAGTAGAGCGTCTTTTTACTCCTTCGAATCCTTCGTTCAAGGACTAGATAATTTCATGTAGAAACTAAATGCGTTTGATTTTTTCACCGCGTAGGACGTTTTCCAAACAGTTAGCACGAACCATTGTATCTACCACATTTAAAAATATTTGTCAATGCCAGAATTGTAATAAATGCTCAAAACCATACTCTTCAATGTAACAAAAAAAGGGTTAACCCTCACACGTTTTCCCACGAAAATTCTACTTTTTCCAGTAAAAAATGCGACTTTTTTTCAAAATGGTACCAAATTAGTTCGGATAATCGACGTGGTACTGTTTGTATCTTCCGTTTTCCAGAAACAAATAATCGCAATTTGATCATTTTCTTCGGGCCTTTAGGCAAATGTAGGCCCTTAAATTTCCTGTGACTCTAACAATCTATTTTGCATGGAATTGCATTTTTTCAAAAGGCTGCAATATGCCCCGTGGTTTTTCCTTGCCTTTGATCCCACGCTCAGAATCAACCATCCGATCCATACAAGGACTCGTCGTGCTGCTCGTGATGATGGGCTCTTTATCAAGTATCGTGTCGAGATCGTCATTGGCGTTCGATCCGCAGCCTGTTGATGACTGAGCGTTGCTCATGTTTGCGTCAGACTTTCCCGAATTTTCGCCACCGTCTTCCTCGTCCGACGATATGGTCAAGCATTCTGAGAACAGAGAAAAATTCTCCATGAGCCGGAAAATCGGCGTAGTCAGGTACCTGAACGGCAATCCGAATTCGTTCGAAGATTTTCAACCTCTGCCGTTGCCGCAATGCACTACGGGTTACCTGGTTCTTTGATCGGTCTCGTCTTCGCTGCTGGTCGACGTCCTCCCCGCGCAGCTGGCTTCTTACCCTTAGCAGGTTCGAGCTTGGGCGAAGCTTCTTGCTTCAGCAAGGCGTTCTGCTCGTGCGCCTTCTTGTAAAAAGTCTGTTTCGAACGAAAGCAAAACAGGACGCAATCTTCATCGTTCGTTCTCTTTGTAATAGGATCTTTGATTGTTGTACGGAAATCTTACGGTAGTTCGGAAGAAAAACCGGAAGTCAAACTGACGATTTTAACGTTTTTTTTCTTTCGAATGTTCAAAACACGGAATTTAATCTCATAAAAAAGTATTTTTATTTTGGTACTCATTAGAACGGAAATTTATGATTTTCATAAATACTTTTAATCGACATTGGTTATTCAGCACTCGGTTGATCATTATCGACTTTACTAGTGAGTTCATGTTTTAAGCAGTTGGCAACGCTACGTAACCTCACTTTGGAAGAATTCAAACGTCACCTCTCAACGACTCGACAAATGTCAAAACATCGCTCAATTACGTGTTAGTGGTCGTTTCGCGAAAAAATCTCGCCTTGAGCGAAAAATATTTGTATACGCAATAATCAATTTGAAAGAAATAAGATCTACAATCAACATATTTTGATTCATTTTTTATCCTTCGTTTTGTTATTACTTTTATTATATTCTTATTGTATTTAGCATGATCTGCAGCGTAGGCATTCGGCGACATTCATATCGCATTCTGCTTGAATTTCCGTCTAGGAATTCCCCGTAGCAATCACAGCTGACGCTCCGATCACCGTTTAGAGAGAGACAGATGCCGCATAGCAGAATTTAATTAATTATTTTGAATAAATTACACGGTGGATCAGCTACAATATTTACAGATGAATTCCGTATTAATCGAAGATTCGAATAAGAAGTTTTGTTTGTTGGGTCAAACGACTAAATTTTACGTAAAGTTTCCATTTCCGGTAAATTTTTCGGAGGTTACGTTTGAGTGCGTGTATTATAGGCCTACTTTCAACGTTCATATCTCCGAAATGGTATGGCGGAGTGGCTTAAATTTTTTTATTCCAACGTGGTTAATGACAAACTATCTCTTTCTCACAAAAAAAAAAGGTTAAACGTTAGTCGATTTTTTATTGTTTCTTCCGAACCACCTTAAATGGTTAGTAGGGAACCCAACTGCCACTTTCTCCCGCTAGAGGGCATATTGTATTATAACGTAAACAGAACATGACGTTTAGTGACATTCGCTTTGGTTATGCCCGTGTTATCTACGACTACTGTTGAATTTTCTTTAAATAATCCGTTTGTCGTGAATTAATTGTGAAGAATGCATCAGTGTTGTGCAATTGGATGCAGAAACGAAGGCGTTTTTTTTATTTCCCAAAAACGAAAAACTTCGTAAGCAATGGGAAATTGCCATACGTCGAACGCACTTTACAGCCACAAAACATTTAAGGCTATATTCCGATCATTTTAGATCTGCAGACTATAGAAATGGAGGATTTGTTACAACACAGTGTATAAACATAATATTTTTGACGCTATTTACTTCTAAAAGTATATTGTAGTCATCATAGCCTAATAGTTTCTATTTGAAACATTTGAATTTTTTAACCTTCTGGTATTATTTTATTGCATAATACTTAGCTCATTATCATTCCTTATGGGGATGAAACTGAGCCGAAAAATATTGAAAAAAGGGGTTATACCTTCCCTGTTCGTTTGGAGCAAAAAAGAAAGGATGAACACAGAAGGATAAGAGTAGAAGCCGATTATTTCAATTACGGTATAGTCACATATCCGTAGTTATTGTCCATTATGTCCATCCATATAATTTTAGTACAAGACCGACACCGTGAAAATTCACCGCGCCCGTTGATAGCTTCTTTTGTTTACGTTATGTTTACGTGGCGCCATCTGCGCTGAGCTTTGCATACAGTTCCCTATTGTTAGTCGTGAGTGCTACAATTACAATGAATTAAGTCACCACTACAATGAATTAATTTTTATAGACGTGATTAACAATTAATTAATCGTTTATCTTCAGTTACCCTAAGAATTAAATTTTGCCCAACACTGCCGCTGAGTTGTCACACACCAAACCTTCGGCTCCATTCTCATTTAAAAGTTCTTACTTTAAAGTTTAATTCTTATTGAAAAGTACTAAAAAAAATTTGCTCATTACTCGTCACAGGACGCGTAATGACAAGCTCTTTACTGGCATGTGACGTCACTAGAGATCCAACCAATCCTAGAGCGTTTTCGTTCACGTGACCAAACGTTCACATTTATCTAATTATAAAATTGAAATAAACGAAAATGATGCATATTTTTTTTCGATAAAATGATAGAAGATAATTGTCTAACACTATATTATTTTAGGACGACAGGAGAATGAATAATTTTTTAAATATAGTCAAATATCCTGTCGCGGAGAATGAAAAATTCGAGAAGGTAATTCTTACGTCGATAGATATCATTGTCTCCTTCTTGGCTTGTGTGTCCGGGGTCATCGGTATCGACTTAACGTTGTCCGGCAGTATCCTCTTACATCGGGAGCAACGGTGAAAATCGGGCGAACTTATTCCACAATTCGGACACACAGCGAGCTTGCCATCCAAGAATTTTGGTTCCTTGAATTAAATACATCATCAACATCGTTAAGAGCCATCCGCCGCGAGGATGGAAAGCGCCAAACAGCTGACAAACGAACTAAGTAATTCTCTTCACGGATTGTGCCGAAAATACGACGCAATTACACATCAAACACCCATTCGTTTTACGTATAGAAATAGCGCCAAAAAAGCCGTCACGGCATTTTTGGCGCGAATTTTTCGCAATTGACGGTCTTTCAAACCCCAACAAGCGCAAACGAAAAATTCCATGCAAAATAGGACCAGGCAGGCACTTCTCCATATAATTTTATCGCATTTTTGGCGAGATCCAGCGGCAAAAATTCGTCGTTCGATGATTCGCTTCTTGGCGCCACCCATGCGTGCGCCGAATGACTCTTAAAAATCGAGACTTATTTTGTTTCGTATTTTTTAAATCATGCCGCATTCTTCTCACCTCGTTCGGCGTCACCGACGAATTGCTGTTCTCGTCGGCCATCCTACGAAAACAAAACGAATACTCGGTTATCCGCTTGCAATTCGCACGAGTCCACAGTTGCGCGAGATAACGGGGGGAAAAAAACGAAACTCACGAGAAGTTCGTCGACGAACTGTCGGGCGACGTATTCTCTTGAAACGGAGCGCCTTCGCCCGATTCTACGTTGCCGTCCTGACAATTCGGAGCCATGTGGGCGCCACCCTCGACGATGTAGTTTATTCCGAGGATACGATCGGATACCAGCGAGACGCAAGTCTCGTCGCCGAACGAAATGTTTGCCTGAATGAAAAACGTTATGAAAAGAGATGAGAATACGTTGAAAATCTCAACAAAATCCAATCGATAATTGTCTGCAGGATGATCAACGACAATGACGAGTTTGGAAACAATTATTTAAGGTGGAGAGCTTATGGCCGAAAATGAACTGCACGGGGAAGCTGAGGGACTTATTCACGGCCCTGAAATCGCGGATCAATCAGTAGGTCAGTCGCAACCGTTTTGAGTCCTGAAACTTTTAACGCGTTTTCTCGAAATCCACTTTTTTGTCAACCTCGTACACGATAACTCGAAAACTACTCGATGGATCTTTTAAAAATTTTGCACGATTTTAGCCAAACGTCGCGAGAAAAATGTCACCATCTGTCGGCGGCCATGTTTTTCCGTATTCCTTGGTGATTTTTTTTAAGGGCTCTCGATATGTGTACCTTTGTGTTTAAAAAAAATGCGTTTCTTTTTCGTCGACCGTTTCCCAGAAAAATAATTCGAATTTGGCCATTTTTCGGGCCTCTAAGTAGATGTAGCCCCTTAAGGGATAACACCATTCTAGGATTTAGGAAAAATCGTTTTTTTTTGCGTAAAAAATACTTGTGGGTCATAAAAACAATACACAATTGTTTGTGTACCGAATTTTTTGTTGTCAAAAGGCTTAATGATCGGAGATCGAGGCGCTGCCCCAAAACGTTTTTGAAATTGGGTGGACGGATTACTCGAACGCCTTTGCATGTATCGATTTGAAATTTTGATAGTTTCGCAATTACATTCTCTATGGAAGTACGTAGCCGTTTTTTTTTTTTTTTTTTTTTTTTTTGAGAAAATGTAAACTTTTTTTTATAAACAATGTACTGCTTATTTTTGGGGCAAACAAACGATTTATTTCTTTCAAAGTGCGCCATTTTTTCAAAATTTGATAAAAGAAAAGTCCCTACGTAGTCCCATAGCTAATAATATATAGATTATAATTTTCTTTGGTTTTTGTTGCAGGTCTTATACTGTACGGTATTATAATTTTCATTTTGTATGAAAATTATAATAATGTTTTTTTTATACTTTAATATGTGTCAAAAAAACCCTCTCAAAAGAAATCCTATTCCTTTTTTCATACTCCCAAAATAAATTGTCAAAGTTATTCCTTATTTTCTGCCGCTCGAGTGGTGATAACACTCTTTAGTGATTAAGGGTTGAGGGATAACCCTTAACCGGCCTTTTTTTACTGAAAAATTTGCTTTCCAGAGTCTCTTCGGATGCTGAAGATCAAAAGTGCAAATCTCACCTGTTCCAGAAGATCCTGTACGGTGCACGGTTCGTTCGGTATGTCAAAAGTAATGAGTCTCTGTTCGCCGTTCTGCAGTACGACAAGCATCTTCGCTGTATTGCCAGATATTTGTTTCTGTACAATAGTATTTTGCGGATTTTCGATGACTTTTTGGAGATAAGCGAAGCTCGCGGATGATCCGTCGGTGTCCTCGTTCGTCGATTCTGGTTGTTCGTGATTGTTCGTACTGTCCGATTCGACGGTACACTCGGATGTAATACTGTCGACTTCCATTCTCTCTTCGCTCTCCGAAACGGACGCGGATGCGGTTGGACTCGTGGCTGTTGTGAGTGTCGTGTCTCTTTGGTATTTCGGCTGGCACGATATGGACGCTTGTTTCTTGATGATCTCGATGGTGTGTCGGGTATCTTGTTGCAATGGATGCTGCGGTGTTTTAGTTGTTGGGCGTCGTTGTTGCTGACTGAGACCTGGCGAGGCTACGGCCTGTTGTCCGCAGGTAATCGGTGGTTTTTCGTTCGCTGCCGTTTGCGAGTTGCCACGTGGATTGAGAATAACCGGGCTGGCGGTCGCAATCGGCGGCGTGGTAGTCGCCGTTGGACGTTGAACCTGCGCCGTTTGGGGCGTCCGCGTCGGTCCGCAGTGCAGCGGTGGACGCGCCGTCGGCGTCGTCGGCGTCACGGGACCCAAGTTTTGGCCCCCGGTCAGCGCCAATTTCTGCATCTTCGCCTGCTTTATTCGCTCGCTCAACGAATCCATAGCTGGATGAAGGGCCGAGGGGCTCTTCAGGCCTTGAGCCGACGCGCCCGTTGCGCTTCTCATCTGCGTCATGCTTTCCGGCGTTTTCGAGAGGATCGCCGCCCTCGTGGGCGCCGCGCGTGTATTCACACTTTGCATCGTGACGTTCGGCAACGCTTGTCCGTAACTCTTGACGCGATAAGGTGCCCCCAGGGTATTGCCGATACCACCGGTCGACGCTCGATTGTTCGTCGCGTTGGAATTTTGCGGCGCACGCTGCTCCAGACTCGGCGAGTCGCTCGTCAACGCTTGCCCTCCCGTCGTTTGCAACAACTGGCTCAACTGTTGGGCCTTCGGCTGATTCTTTCCCCTTTGCTGAGCCGCCGCGCTGCCTTTTATCAACGCGCCTGGGTCGACGCTCACCAACGACTGCCTCGTTGGTCCTCCACCGGTTACGCAACCGCGACCTTTGTTCCTGTACAAACGGGGGGTCGACTTCTTCTCCGATGGCCCTGGCCCGACGTACGCCGAGGTCGGCGCTGCCGACAACTGCTCCGGCGCCTGCAGCAGTTACGAAAAAATTGACGAATTACAGTGTGTTCGAAAAAACGATTTTTTGCGTTATCCGCCAGTATAGACGGTTATAAACATCGCCGATTTATCGTAAGTGGACAATTTGTGTGTAAATTCCGCGCTCGAAACTTTAAACGCGTTTTTCTCGGTCGTTTTTCCAAACGGTGTACACTCTCGAAGGAGGAGTTCTCAAGCTATCCGTCTACAAATTTTGACATAGCATTCTTCACGCCATTCTTCATCCTGCTATGAAAGCTTTTTTTTAATCTTCATATCTTTTTTAAGGGGCCAGTGCACTTTGAAAATTTCAAATTGAAAATTTGAATATTTCACTTGAAGAAATCGACGATGATGAGCAATCGGAAGGGATTTTGTACGGTGCAGGAATTGCCGATTGAGTTTAGGTAAGAGTTTTTCATAGTATGAACTTCAAACGCGTTTTTCTCGAAACAACGTTTTCAAAATCTAGCTCCATCGTATCTCTCAAACTAATAAACCGATTCTCTTGAAATTTGAACCACATATTGTAAACATGATTCGCAACAAGATGACCCTCGATGGTTTTGAAATTTTGATTTTTACTCTTTTTTGCGAAAAACTGTGAAAAACGCGTTTTTTTCTACTTTTTTCGTTTTTCACCTGCCTTTTTTTCATTTTTTGATAAAACTTTATATCCGAGGGTCATTTTGTAGCTAGTGTCATACTGAATCTAATGGACTATCATTTTTTTATTTCAGACAAACCGTTGCCGAGTTGTGACGGAGCTACCTAGCTTACCTATTTTTGAGGCGTTACGTTAAACTGTAATTTTTTTACTTAAAAATGAATTAAAATATTTAAAAAATGTATATTAAGATTTTATTCATCAAGCCCAAGAACTTTTATATTCAGATCTTTTATAAAATCCTCAAAGAAAATCGCGAAAATAGCCTTTTTACGTGGCTTCAAAGTGGACTGGCCCCTTAACGAATAACTGTCGAAAAAATAGGCTAAATACGATACTTTTGTTTTCAAAAAGCCGCCATTTCGGCAATTTCGGTTTTAAAAAATCTCGATAGCAAGATAGCCACTTTCGTACGGGTTAATAATCTTTTTGCAAATTTTATTTCAGATTATATTTACGGCCACAACCGTGTGCACCGTGAGGACTCCTTTTTTTCGAAGACATTTTCGAAAAGACGGTTGTCTTAAACAAGAGTTTAAGACGACCGTTTTCTTAAGGCCTTAGGCCTTAAGATTTTTTTTTCTCACAAAAACTACAAAATAAATCGAGATTACAAAAAAGTGTGTTTATCATCCATATGTATACAATACTGTATACAATATTTTTTTTGAAGCGATTAGTTTCAAAATGGCGACTGTGCAGCGTTTTTGCGATAACGTCTCCGTTTGACGTTGGCCGGAAACATAACTCAGACAATTTTCAACCGATTCACTTGCAATGTTGAATTTATATTGAAAAATACATTGTCTATGGAAGTGCCTAGGATTTTTTTATATTGCATAATTAAATTATTAATAATTATCTGACGATTTTTTAGGCAAATTTTTCACTTTCCACTTTAGAAGTGCGCCATGTGGCCAAAAATCAATATATCGAAAAAAACCTACGTACTTCTACATCAGTTATTATATATAATCGGAAAAAAATTCATTGGCTGATTATGATTCAAAAATTACAGGAGATATTTGTCCGGCCGTGGACCCTGGAAAAATGGTGACGTCATCGCAAAAACGCTGCACAGCCGCCATTTTGAAATGAATCGCGACAAAAAAATTATTGTATACAGTCACGGATATGTATGATAAACACCCTTTTTGTAAACTCGATTTATTATGCAGTTTTTCTGAAAAAAAAATCCCCATAAAGTCTATGTTTTCGGCCTCTAAAGTGTATTATTCATTTGAGAAGTACGAATATTTTTATTTTAATATAAGGTACGAACATGGAGGTTATGTGTGGATTACAATATCCGATAAATGGCCGCCTCGTCCCTGTTTGCAAACGTTCACTCTTTTGACGAAATTTTCAATAACATTTTGGTATAATAGCGGACTAATTTCATGAATGGTGCGTCCAATTGCTTCCTTGAGCTCCGGAATGGTCTGTGGATCATTGGCATACCACTATTCCTTTCGCAAACCCCCAAAGAAGTCGAATGCTGTCAAATCGCACGATCTTTGGTGGCTAATTCAATAAAAATTTCTATGCGTCGCTCGATCGTCTAATTCTCCATGATTGAACCTCAATACTTCCTGATGCCGGTCAAAGATTAGTACTCTGTGTTTGCCAGAAAAAAAATGGCGCGTAATTTAAAATGTCAGGTCATTTTGAGACACCCTTTATCCGCATTGAGGCAGGGTCCCATAACTTTTCGGGTGCGTGGACAATTCGGAGGATGTAGACTTCTCGGGATCTTACGAGCACCGACAATTATGAATATTTTACGCGTAATGTCGATCGGATTCTCGAAAAATGTGGTAGGTACATTGTCAAATTGAAACACACTCTTCTCTTACTCTTTTCCGAAGGTTATTTATTTTACAGTCACCGCAATTATTTTACTCGAAAACACGCACTGACAAGGAACGTCACTCAAGTGTCCGTCTCCGATTTTGTTGGAACTCATATATGTGATAAAGCTTTGAAAACTATTACGAACGGATTTTTTTTATCAACGAAAAAACTGGTTCAAGGAAGGAACCAAGCCCTCAAATAAAGGCGTGTCGAGGAGTGATTTTGCAGTTTAACCCACAAGTAAGTCCACTGATCTGAATGAAACAAAAACCAAAACTTTTCTAATGTAAAGCGATAAAAATTATTGAAAATTAACGAAACTGTTGTCAATTTGGCTTTATTCGTTTGTTCGTGTTGTCCCAAGATTTTTGCTTATTTTTTTCGTCGGTTAATTTGAAAAAGACGAGGTGTGTAAATATCTTGTTAACCCACTGCATATGAGCTTCAACAAAGAGAAGACAAACTTCAACAACAGTGAGAACTTTTCACATATGAACCAAAGGAAATGTCGACTGTGATATGTTTGCCCACGTTTCGTTGAATCCTCTCGAAGGAAGAAAGAAAAATGAGTGTCTCGCTTACGGATGGTCCCGTTCTCTGTTGGGGAGTTTTGACTGTGGGGGCCAATTTAACGGCGGTTGGACCAGGCGTCAGCGTTCCCTCGTAGTTGATATTGTTTTCCGGCATGTTTATCCACTGTATTTGTTGCTGCTGGTGTTGCTGTGTCTCGTGAATATTATTAGGTAATTTCGTACCTGCGATCACGTATTGATTTCCTGCGGTTACGATTATCAACGTTCTATAGTACTCCGGCAAGATTTTCATTCGGGGAATAAACCCGAAAAGACAATCGTGACGACATTGTCTTTTCGTGGCGATTCTTACCTCTCTCGTCGACGATGTTCACGACACCGTCGTTCGACAAACTCGCGTGCACCACGTCGGCCTTCAGTCCGCTCTGCTGTACTGGCAAATCGTTCGTCGCGTTGATTATGTACACGTTTTGCCTACGAACAAATATTGTTTTCGTTTCTTTTTTCTTTCAAATATTACTTTGGACGTGTGCCCGCACAGAGCACGAACGAGAAATTAAAAATTATCGGACAAACATTGAACGTTCAATTCGGCCAGAAAATTACTCCGAACTGAGATAGTTCTTATGAAAGAATATTCGCTACTGCGAAATTCCTTTAAGGCCTTAGACCACAGTAACGGGTACAAAATCGTGTGCCCAAACAAACCCAAACACACATTGAACGTTCAATTCGGCCAGAAAATTACTCCGAACTGAGATAGTTCTTATGAAAGAATATTCGCTACTGCGCAATTCCTTTAAGGCCTTAGACCACAGTAACGGGTACAAAATCGTGTGCGAATTGTTTTTATTTTTATTTTTTATTATCTCTTTTCCAGTCTCCAACTATAAGCTGCCATTGTTATGGCATTAAATAGTTTTCTTGATATTTTCTTTTCTTTTCGTTTAGAGGGTACATCCGTTGATTTACTCTACTCTATTTTTTATGTGCGAATTTAACAATTTATTTTCGTATGAAAAAGTGCTTCACTCATAAAATTAATTACACATCTATGTAGTATGAATATCAATCTGTTATAAAAAATATATATATATATTTTTTTCGATGTACAAAATGGCCGACTACTCGAAATTTCTCGAAACAGCTCTTTTCCAATTGGCGTGACAAATAACTTCAACAATTTTCACACGATTTACTTCAAATTTGAAGGTTATGTTCCTAATTGCATTTCGCAGCGAAGTACGTACGGGATTTCTGATTGATCGAAAACTTTTCATTTTATGAGCAGTTATAACGAAATTTTTCACTCAAAATTCATTTCTTCAGTTCCAATACCTACAACTTTTGAATAAAACAATATTTTTTCAATTCCGTACGTACTTCTCTAGATATTCTGATGTAGATTGACGAGAATTTTTGTTTTTTGTTCTAGGTCAGAAATTGTGGATGCTAAATGTCGCACCGCGGAGCGCCTAAAAAAAAGATAAAAGAAAATATTAGAAGTCGGCCATTTTGTACATCGAAAAAAAATCTATATTTTTTCTAACAGCTTGATATTCACACTAAATAGATATGTAATTAGATTTATGAGTGAATCACTTTCTCATACGAAAAAAAAATTTTTTAATTCGCACATGATTTTATACCCGTTACGGTGGCCTAAAAACTTAACGGGGCACATCTACCTGGTTGGTAAAAAAATTGCATTTTCCAAAAGTATTTCTTACTTTATAGTATGACCTTTGAGCTACATTTCCCGAAAATTTCATTGAAATATTCCAAAAATTGAACGAGCTACAGCTTCTAACAATAAATACCGTTGTCAAAGTCGGTGGCCATGATATCTCGAGAACCGCGCGATGGATTGTTTCCAAATTCACAGGAGACGAGACGAGAAACATTTAAAGGTCGTTGACGATCTCACTTTTTTAAAATACATTTTCATTTTGTATTAGCTACGTAAAAATGACGACTTTTTTCAAATATTTTGTATGCTGGAGTTTCAACACGTCGCCACGATGGTGAAAAAAAATAATTGTAGAACTCGACGATCGTCAAAGACTCGTATTTACCGTTAACTTGAATAACCCGTTTGGTTTTTAGATTTTGGATGGACCGTTCGAGCTGCAGAGCGTCCACCGCCAAACGGCACGAAATTTGTTGTTTTTCTGTATTTTTTCGGATTTTTTAAAGGCTCTTAATGCATGTACCGTTTTGTTACAAAAAACTGCGTTTCTTTTTCACCAACGGAAGGAAAATTCGGAATTTGGTCATTTTTTTCGGACCTTTGGTTAGATGTAGCCCCTTAAATTCCCTGTGATTTATACGCCCTCAGAATCGGTCCATTTGTCGAATTCAATGAACAAGAATAGAATGTGCAAACCAATACTGATCTATTTGGCAATAAAGAGACTGGACCACCCCCAGTTCGAGGGAAGACGACAAGAATGCACGTGACTGATGACAAGAAGAAAAAAAAGAATCCTGTAGAGCGTTTTCAGGGAATAAAAAATCATAGAGCAACAATGAGTTTGTTTGTGTTTTTTTTCTCAAGTTTATTGACGAACAAGCTTATCCGTTTTATTTCTTACAACGCACAAATCTCTCCGTGCCCCTCTCTCGCTCTCTCTCACTTGCTCTTCGTGATCTTTTAAGCAAAACTGTCGTAATCAACGCTATGGCGGCTTTAAGGGGTTAGGCTACTGCGAAAATGTCAAAAAATCGATAGTCGCTTGAGGCAACTGAAATAAAAGAAGAAGGCCGAAAGTATGGTGCAGGAATCGCAGATTGAAGCTAAACTTATGATTACGATAGAACTACTATTCGAACTTTAAACGCGTTTTTCTCGAAATTGCTTTTCAAACGGTGTACGCGATTTCTCGAAACCTGATGGACGGATTGACTTGTAATTTGGTATACTTATTCGGCGTGATAGTAGTTTAGTCTTGACAAACGTTTTTCTTCTCAACGCTCTTTTTTCATTACTTAATAACAATAACGATATCATTGTTTCTAAAAAAATCGAAAAAATTCATCATTTGTTTCTTTGGCCATTGAAACTCGATGACATGAAAAGGCTCGGTCAAGTCTTAGCCAATATTATCCATTTAAGGCCTTAGGCCACAGTAACGAGTATAAAATCACGTGCGAATTTAACCATTTTTTTTTCGTATGGAAAAGTAATTCACGCAAAATTAATTACAATTTCAACGAGAATGAACTTAGCATCGTTGGACCGCAACAAAAATTATTATTTTTCTATACTCGAATTTCTTTTGGCAAATATTCGTTACGAGAAACCCTTAATCGTTTTCAAATCGCTTATTTAGATATCTAGAATGCCAAAGGAAGCCTTTGGGAAATAATGAAAATGAAGAAATAAAAATATAAAAAAGAATGTTCGTTCCATTCCAACGATGCTAATCTCCATCTTTTGTCAAACGGCGGAGACTTGTTTCTACTGCCAATACCTTAGAACTTAAATATTTTTCAATGACATTTGGTACAAAGCTTTTTTAACGCACATGCAAGTGAATGTCCAAACGATTTTCCAATCGTCTTACTCATACCTTCGAAATGAATATTTTCGAATAACCCGTATTTTCGGATCGTCACAGTAGCCTAACCCCTCAATAGGTAGAAGCAAGTGACAAAACGATGACAAGTCGAGTAACAATACTTTGCAATTTATCGTAACGAATGCTCGATTATTACCAATGAAGCGAAGTTGAAAAAAAAAAATAGGATCGTCTTAAATGTCTCATGCTCAAGTGGATTTTTACCGTTGATCGATTGGTACGCCGGTCAGCTGACTTCCCACGATAGTTTGCTGAGGATACAAGCCGCTCTCATGATGCTGGGGAGCCGCTGTGTACGTCAAAAACTGCTGTCCCCCGTTCGTGCAATTGTTCAAGTCCTCGACCACCAGTCGAATGCTCTGTCCGTCGCAGATCTGTTGAACATCCTCGACCATAATAGGAACACTGGTGCCGGTCACGAGATTGTAGTACTGTGCCATATTATCGTACGGCTTGAAAGCAAAACGCACAACCAAAAAAAAAAGATACGCTCTTGATTTTTTTCTTCGCGCTCTTTCTCTCTTTCTCTCTCTCTCTCTCTCTCTCTCTCTCTCTCTCTCTCTCTCTCTCTCTCTCTCTCTCTCTCTCTCTCTCTCTCTCTCTCTCTCTCTCTCTCTCTCTTTCTCTCTTATTCTCGCTAATTTCACTTCCCCCTTTTTCTTCTTTCTTCCCGAGCGGCACTTGTCCTCACAGAGATTCGTCTTTTATCACGACAATCATTTCGCGCGAAAAATCGAGCGACAACGATCCCCGATAATTCACCTAAGAGAGACAAACAGTTTCGTGAAAAATCTTCCTTCCTTGGACGTTTTATTATTAGTTGTTTTTTTTTCATCAGCAACCAGCGAAATCTCTTCGCAGCAGTTTTCGCTCGTTCGCTTCGACAATTCGACGAGGTTCTTAATATCAACCAGTCGGGCTGGGTGCTCGAGTCCCGGCTGTTGAGACTGTCGTGTCCGGATAGGAGAAAAAAGATACTAAGGTTGCTGGCGGAGACAAAAATGTCACGATGAATTGACCAGCTTGACTTGATCTGTTTGCAGAACCCAAAATGGGCAATCCATCAACTACCGCCGTTCACTTTTGCACGGATGAGAATTGACAGATCATGGTCTCAATTTTTACGTTCCTTGTGTCTCATGAACTACCAATCTCACCGCTTGATCGATGCACTTTGTGATCGGGGAAACTCACTTTGGGGGTTATACATCAGAGACGATCAGACGCATGAACAATATCTCGGTGAATGAAAAGATGCGCTGTTTCAGATTGCCATTTCAGTCGCGTTTCTCGACATTTTTATAACACTTTTGTAACACTGTAGATAGCATCAACAGGCTCCATCTATGGGGTTGAAGTTTACACCGTTGGAAGGCAACGTTTCTTTTTCTTCTTTACTACTTTCGTTATTATCCGGAATCATATTTCGCAGATTTCGGCTGTCGTTCGCTGAATAAGAGAATCCTAACAAAAGGTTGCCTGAATTGCAAAGAATCAAAAAATCTGCTGAAGAAATTTGGGGAATACAAAAAAAACCATCATTTTCGTTGGGTTCCAACGATGCAAACTTCAACGTCATCTACATCTACCTTTTTCTTCCTTACTCGATTTTTATTATTATCAAATCTTTTTTGCAGGTTCTCGTTACACAGGGTTGTTACGCATTAATGACTCGGGAATTCCCTGACTTTTCCAGGTTTTGCAAAAATTCCAGGTTTTGCGGACTAGCCAGATTAGGGTCAAATAAAAAACACTTTATTTTCATCAAACATATATTTTTTGAGTTGGAGAGATATTAGTATTTGTAAACGTTAAAAACTGTAGGAGAAAATTATATACATAAAAATAGCAATGGCTGATTTTTGAAAAAAAAAAAGAACAACATTTTTAACCGACTTGAAGAAACAAAGGAAATTCTCAACTCGATCCTTCTATCGAAGAATTACGTTGAACTGGATAACATAATTTTTTAAAGACCAAATATATGCAAATTTGATCAAATTGATATTTTTTTTTTTTAACTGAAACTGTTTGTACGCCGGTGAAAATAAACAAAAAATAAATATCAATACTTATCTACAATGATAATGATGTAGTTGTGTATCGACAGATCGAATACAAATGTGTTTTTGTAGCTTTACTTTTAATTTACTTTAATTTACAAATGTAGCTTTACAGTGAATTAGTTTTCAGTTTTTTTAATCCTCAATGTTTGGCACTGACGTGACTTTCTTTTGTGTATAATGAGGAATAATATAAATATTAAAGATATACAAAAATATTTATTTTTATACCGTTCAGTTTTTTCGTCAAGTCGGTTTCATTTTTCGTATCTCTTTCAAAAAGTAAATTGTGAGACGATTCCACAAAATTTCCAAAATTCCCTGACTTTTCCCTGATCATTCCGGGAGGAACGAAATTCCCCGAGTTCTCCCGGTTTTCCCCGTTTTCCATATGCGTAACAACCCTGTTACAGTTTTTCAAAAAGGATCCTCGAAAGCGTTCCAGTAATTTACGTAGCCTAAATGTATTTAAAAAAATCGACTATACGAAGAAAACAATTTTTTTGTTGCAGTCCAACGATGCTAACTTGAATACCATAGCAGCAGCATACTTCACAGTTGGATCGCGTTTTTCTCGAAACACTGTTTTCAAAGCTGGTGGACATGACATCTCGAGAACCACTTGACGGATTGCTCCAAATTTACAGGAAGTACGATGAGATATATTTAGAGATCGTTGATGGTCTCTTTTTTTGGAATCAATCTTCATTTTTTAATAGTTATGTAAAAAACGGCGACTTTTTTCATAGATTTTGCATGATAGTGGTGAAGTTTAAATCGTTGAAACGCAACGGAAGTTCATTTTTGACATTTCTATATCCGTATTTCATGATGTTGAAGCTTGCATCGTTGGAACGCACCGAAAACTCTTTTTTATATGCTCATTTCCATACTTTTGTTACTATACGAAATACTTTTGTGCAAATGGAGAATGCAGATCTCCAAAGAAGCATTTTCAAAATCAAAAAAATTTGGGGAGTGGAAAAAATCCATCCTCATTGTAATCCAACGATGCGAACTTCAATCTCATCGTATTTTTATTGCTGCAAAGACATTTTTATCGTAGATTTATATAGTAGATTGCTAAATGAGCATCGTAAAAAATTATTGTGGGATTTTCCTAAGCGAGACATGCCAAAATACGTTCAACTTATTCAGAAATATTAACGCTCATTGCGCTCCAACGATGCAAGCTTCAACCTGATCATTGTATGCTCGAGTTTCAATTCGTCGCCTTGTTGTTGAAGAAGCATTATTTTAAAAATCGACGTTCGTCAACGACTCGTATTTATTGTTAACTTGAATAACCCGTTTACGAAGAAAAATTTCATCATCTGCCAGCGGCCATGTTTTTGTTGCTTTACTGTATTTTTTTTTTTTCAAAGGCTCTTAATATGTGTACCTTTTTGTTACAAAAAATGAGTTTTTTTCCACCAACCGTTTACCAGAAAAAGAAAATTCGGAACTGCGCCATTTTTTTCGGGCCTTTAGGTAGCCCTTTAAGTATATGTACAAAAACGGTCCACGTAAAGCGTCCATCTAAAAATAATTCACCCAAAGCAACGGTGTTGAAGCTTGCATAGCTGGAATGCAACGAAAATTATTTATATTTTCATTTCGCCAATGTCAACATTCTACGAAATCTTTCTTCGCCGATTTCTACATGAGCAATTTTTAAAATTCTTGAGGTTTTTGTAGCTAAACGAGGCGATGTAAGTTTGAGCAATTAAAAAAGAGTCATTTTTGCTGCAAACTTCACTCTCGTATACCGTATCTGCATAAAAAATTGATATTCAATTCGATTGAGGTAGCTTTCGTGTTCTTTCCACAGAATTCATAAAAATAGACATAGTCTGGCTGTTTGCATAGGTGGAAATCAACGAAAATTCTCTTTTGCGTTTTATTATCCTTGCTTTTATTATTACACTCGATCTATCTTTACAAACTCATATTGTAGATCGCTAAATATCTTGAAATATGGAGGCATTTTTGTATGCAAAATCTACCAAAAGGTATCAAAGGAATCACGAGAATATTCATTTTCAATGCATTCGCAGAATGCAACCTTCGACCTCGTAAATTGACAGCAGGTGAAAAGGACTTTAACGTCTGTTTGAAAAATTTCAACGAGCTCAACCATTCCTAACCTCTCCCTATCGCAGCGCGTCGTCCGCATTACGAAACATCAAAGTGCAATCGTCCGTGCCGTGATCCCGCCAACATTGATCGTTCAAAATTCTACTCCCCCATGCATATTCGCCTCCAGCCTCTCCGATGCACCCAAAAACGTTGGAACATCGATGTTCCGGCGCTAACCAAACCCGTCTTCATCGTCACTACCCATCCGTGCTTCTCGGAAAATTCCAGTCCAGAAAAAAAAAGTTCTTTCCCGAATGTCTCGACGCCCCTGTGCAAAGGTAAACTGCCCCGATGGACTTCACAAGCCCGAAGTCCGAGCAAAGCAAGATTGTAATCGACTCGGTGTCAGCTTCCGGAAAATGCGCGGTAACACGCGCAAAGAAGTGAAAGGAGTTGCTACAGGCGTCGGAGCCACAGTTTGAAATATCATTGGAGTTTGCATCGTCGCGACGCAACGGCAATTGAGTATTTTCGTTCCTAAAACGTCTTCTGGGCGGATTGAGATGCAAAATCACTCGTTTGTTTCCGCACATCCTCGTTAGAGTTTCGAGACCGTAAACCGAGCGAAAAATAGTTTGGACGATGAAAATGAAGGAAAATTGTTGTACTCCAACAATGCGAACTCCAAAATCTGGACAGATACGGAGCGGTGGAGCAGATTGAGAATCTACCAACGAGGCGAGAAGTAAATCGTGACGAGGAATCAAAGTAACTGCGGCAAGATCTCTCACGAGACGAAACCTCGTTCACTACCGCAGTTGGATACAGGAGGAGGTGCAGCGGAGTATCGGAAGAAAGCACACATAGGCGGAAGTCTGTAAATACGAAATCAAACGAGATGAAGCGTGCGCGAATCGTCGATCGTAACGATTTCCAAAAAGAAATTTACAAAATAAAACGATCTACGATCGAACGTAAAATTGCAATCTCGTAGATAACCTCGCGAAATATTTTCAAGCGCAGCGTGAGAAAGTGACGAAATATGAAAACGGCGCACGTATAGAGTCAACGGAACACACATAAACGCGCGCGCACATATGTACAAACGTTATAGATTATTCGGTATATCCTGAAGCATGCGACGAATCGATGGGCGACCGAATGATAAATTTTTTTGTTCCCCCGCACATTTTTCGATCTATAACCTCCCGAACTGGGGATCGACATCAACGGTGTAAAACTCTCGCGATCGAAGACTCACGAGTGTTATCCAAAATCGCGACGATCGAAAACATTTTTATTTCGATTTTTTTTTGCTCTAAACTTCTACTTGCATTTCTCGTTGGGACGCTGTGCGGGTAGAGCGGATGCCATACTTACGTGTGGGTGCCGTGAAAACTTGGCGTGAGAATTGACCCGTACTCTATGCGATTCTCCGCGCACACACTTCCTCGAGGGCTCTTTTTCTCTCTCTCTCTCGCTCTCTCTTTCTTTTCGTAGCTAATACTCCGCCACGGGCTCTTCGGTTTACGCGTTTGAACGGGGAGAGCCCCGTGTGTCGTTCGCGTGTGCAAGTCTTCAAAAATCCGAATGACCGGCAGGGGCTGGGGGGAGGGGCTCGAAAACACAATTGTCTTCGTCTCAATAACGAGCACGACGCACACCGGCTCTCCTCTATCCCTAGCCTTTCATCATTTTTTTCTTAACATCGAGGTAAATACTACTGGTGTACAACAACCGCACTTCGCCATTTTATCACGATTCACTACACCCGTGAGCCATCACCGACACCTACATCGGCCACGACCGCGTGTATGCGTGTGAAGAATAGGTTACGTGTGAAAATTCCGGCTCGCTGCCTCTCGCGATTCATACGACGGTGTATTACGAACGGACGAGTCTCGCCGAGCGCGTGGACCAATCCACATCGCGGACCCAACGGCATGAACCAATGGAAAAAATCCGCGGGAGTCTTTGTCCGCGGGAGTCGGAGCGACGAGCGCCACCCCGCGGACTCTTTTCTAAACTCACTTCCGCTTGCGGCCTCGCGGCGTTGCACATGCCCGCGAAATCGGCGAAACCTTTATTCACGAATTTTCGCACAGTTTAGCGAGATTCTCGGGCATTGCGGTGTTGAGAAACGCCGATGGGAAAAGTCCCTCTTTCGCAGAGGGAAACTGTCGCTCGACGTTATTTCATCGATGATAAGAAAACTCAAAGCAACGCCGGGATCGCTTGACTATCAGTTTTTGAATTTTTCGCAACCACGTGTTCTCGCAGCCGCAATGAACGCCGGTGGCGGAAATAATGTCTGGATCTATTGTTCGTCGGGTGCTTCAAACGAGACTAATTGTTGGATCTTCGGGGCGTAATTTATGTGATGGGGGAAAAATAGTTTTTCGGAGGGATGAGGAGGGAAATTCCCTGGGGAAGAAGAAAATAAGCGAATTTTCAAGATTGTTGGGTCGGAACTGTACATTCTACGTAATTAGAATTTTATGTATATATTGTTTCTTTTAAAGAGAGCGATACCTTTGGGCGAGGTTGAAATGTACTATTTTCATGATTTTTTTACAAGGAAAGCTTTCTTCACCTTTTTTCAGACTTAAGGTATGTTTTGTTACTACTTTTGGCTGATTAATAAAAAAACATGGTATGTTTTTTTATTAATCTTCCAAAATAGCGGAGGTATGGCACAGTCTTCAGAACTTCATTTTCGAAACTGATGATGGATTAAATTCGGTATAAATCTTTCTAACCTGACAGTCTAAAACATTATCCTCGATTTTAAAAAAAAGCATTTTTTCCCAAAATATAGCAATTTTTTTCGGAAAATTCCAATTTCTTCATGGAAGAAAAAATCTCCGGTGTTTGTTTTCAAATTAATCCCGCCGACGCTACGTGTTACGCTGTCTGACGACCTCCACCGCAACCGCCGTTTAGAAGACCGTGTCATACCTCGGTCATTTTTAAAGATTAATTTTAAAAATACCATGTAACCGCCAAATGTAGTATACAACATAGCCTAATGTAAGTCGCAAGGAGGTGAAGATATCTTTCCTTTAAAAAAATCATGAAATCCTTCGATCGAATACTATATTGTTACATTGAACAACGCTCCGAGCGTCCCGACATAACAGCCCATAAAGCTGTCAATTTTAATCCGATCATCTTGAAATTTTCGCGAACATTTATATGGAGATATACTGACAAAATATATTGGTTTCGAAAAAAGTGATTTTTCGACTTTTACATAAACAAATAACCTCTTAATGACCTACCGATTAATCTGCGATTCCGGGGGCATAAAGTAGTCCCTCAGTGTCCTCGTGGACTTCATTTTCGGCTATAACCTCTTCTTCACGTTAAAAAAGAATCTGGCCCCCTTAACAATGACTGTCAGATCGGACTGCACGCGTGGGGCGTCCACGTCGCGACGCCACATGAAAACAGAGTTCAATTTCCATCGCTCGTGGAAACGCGTCGAAATAGTTGCACCGTACGATGTAACGAGCCTTGTGTGTTTTTGGCTCTTTAAAAAAAAAGACATGTGCTCTCCGCGCGATTGCGTCGTCGATGGTCTTCTCTTTGCGTTATTTCGCGCAAATAAGTGACACGACAATTCTACTGTCAATAAATTGACGAGTGCGCGACCGACTGTTGTTCGATTCTCGGCATAGAAACAACGAAAGGTGAGTTTTGTCTTTGTACAACGAATTCGTCGTAACCTCAATTGCGGCTTGTGCCGCGTGTGCGCGTAGAAAATAATTATCCATGACAAATTGTTCTGAAATATATCTCTTATTTTGGACAGAAGAAACGATTGTTATTCGTAGCTCGTCTGTCGCTCTTCGAATCTATTTTGCTCTCTAGATACTATGGTAATTTAACATCGCGTCTCCCCAGGGTTAGGTTACACATCGGAGTTTCCGGTACAAAAATTTGCTCGTCCCAATATAACCTTTTCCCAACGATTTACCCTTAGTCGCAACATTTTGAAAAGGAACCATGTTTTTGGAGATCGTAGGCAAGTGCGCGAGAGTTTTGCACAGGTGGATATCGAATTACCAATGCGACCATATGTCACCTAATTTTATAACTGTTCTGCGATTATTTTCAAAACGCATTGCTCCCCAGCGATACGATCTGACAAGTACGTCAGAATTGATTAGGATATTAATTAAATCATAATAATCTGTGCTATCGCATGGTGAAATACAAAAATATTCATTTTTTTTAAGGACTCACGCTCAGTTCAAATTTTTGAGAATTTCGATTTTTGGTTTTTGACGGATTCCCAAAATATAACGTTTCGAAACTAATTTCTGAAAATTTGGGAGTTATCGGCGTTTATGGAAAGGTTCCGCAAACCAGAGAACTTTAAAGGCGTTTTTCTCGAAATTACTTTTTCAAAATCGGTGACCGTGATATCTCGAAGACCACTGTACGGATCAACTTCAAATTTAACGAGCTCCAGTTACATATCAAGAAGCCGTGCTTAAACGAAGAATTTGTTTTTCGATGCATAGTTTCTTTTATCGACAAAAATAGAGCGCTTTTCCATTAAAAATCAATACTTCCATAATGCGGTACTTTTTTCTCAAATCAATATTTTGTTTTATCCTTCGTTCAAACACTAGATAATTTCGTGCAAAAACTAAATTTGTTTGATTTTTTTATTCCGGATGATTTGTTTCCGAGCGGCAGTGGTCACTGCAAAGGACGTTATTCAGACAGCAGTCTGCATAACCATTGTATCTCCCACATTTATAAATGTCTCTCAATACAAAAATTGTAAACGATACTTAAAGCCATACTCTTTAACAGTTCGTCTGTAAACCTGGATATTTTAAGTCCTGCCGTGTTTTCACTCAGTTAATGCATTCAAAAAATTTTGAAAAACTCATGCTGTCGCTCGAAACATTTAATTTAATATATCAATCATGAAATTATAGGAAAATCAATTTTTTCATATATTTTTTGTTAAATAAATAAAGCAACCCGGTAGGAAAGTAGCTTTGGCTCGGACAGGAAATACCCAGGTGTACAGATGAAGTGTTATGGTAAACAAAAATTTGAGAACCTACACACATTTTCCGAGACAAAATTTACGCGAATTTCCCTTTATCCCAGCTTTAACAGCCGTAACCTGTTAAACTTTTTCTTATACAAATTGATTGCTGTTGAAAAAACGCTACAAGTATCTATCGATCAGTTCATTGACGCATGAACAGTGCCTTCTGAGGTAGTTCTCATGTGGATTCCTCTCTTGATAGAAGTTGTTTAAACTTTAACTCGGTGAAAACAACTGTGGTGTTTGTTTGAGTAATTTCAAGGAGCTTAGAAAGTGAGTCGCTTCTCACATATCGCCAACCGAGTTCTACCTGGAAAATTCCTAATCAGTCGATGATTTTTGATCGACGAGGGAACTCAATTCGATTGCCAGATTAAAATTGATCGTAATCGGAGGGTCACAACACCTTAAAATAGGCCGTTTTTTGTTTCTCTCTAAAATGTATTGTGCAGGCTAATTCAACGTAAAATCGTTTAGGCATCACGAATTTTCGAGCCAAATCCTCGTCCAGGACTTATTAAACCCAGGAGATCAAATTTTGCAATCTGCTCGAAGGGAAAGTCTTTTATGCAGCACGAGAACTACATTTTTTTAAATTATGGACTACCTCGCAATAGAAATACAGGCAAAGACATTTTTTCAGCAGTTAATTATTCGGACGTGGTTATTCACATCCACGTCCGAACAATTATTCCCGATAAGATTTCCTCTACCTAGGCAGCTTTTATTCTGCCCTCAGATGTCTGTCGTATCATCTCGAGCGAGCAGTATAGCGTCGATCCTCAAAGGGCCTGGCGTAAGGGCAAAGCTCGTTAACCAACAGAACAGAGTGCACTTCAAACTTCCGAAGAATCTTAAATCCATACTGTTGAATTTCGAGAATGGCTCCAATCGCAAAGTGTACGAAGATCTCGTGTGCATCCTGAGAGACGCCAATATAAAGGTATCGCTGCCGGCACTAAGGGGTAACGCCACTGTAGAATGTTCAAAAAATTGTTTTTTTTTTTTCAAAATTAGCTTAAGAGATGCTTTGAACCATCTAGAATATAATTTGTTTTTCCCCTGAAGATATGAATAATAATATCCTTGAATATTATTGTCTACTTGTATTTCCACCAAAAAAAAACATCGCGAAAAATCGCATAGTCTTAGACGTCTACAGTTCTGTAAGCCCTTAACCCTATTAGACATAACAACGAAGAATATGTTTCCGTACTCATTGTTTGTCGTTCCAATTTTGAACTGCTCTTCCGTGCGACAGGACAGCGAACTCGTGGAGTTGATCGCAGAAGTCCGGCAATGCGTACCTCTGCTGGGGCCTGCTCACAGATTATTCATCGAAGCGTTGCTCAACATAAGCTGGACGAGCAGATCGCCCGAGGCGACCACCGCCTACAAAGGTCTCATCGAGGATCTCGTGTGTCTTCACATTTATCACTGCAAATTCGTCATGGACAAACTGGTCGGTCAATTCAAGCCGAGTAAGTACCAAGCGCGTTTCGAATAACAATTATCATCACGAAGAAACGTTATCCGACGACGAAACGTTCGAACAAAAAAAGATTCATTTTGTCATTTATTTTTTTGCGAAAGTGTCGGACGAAGCAACCGAGTGGGAAGGTGGAAAGCCGAGGAAAGAGGATTCCGCGAGATTGTCACACGTTCATGACGTTCTTTCCAAGTTGCTCAAGATCGTGCCAATGTAAGTCTCCAATGTATCGATAGAAGGAAGCGATATTGAGGGACATCTACCTAGAGGCCCGAATGCCAACTTCCAATTTCCATTCAATTTCATGAATATTTCAATTTTCAGGGTACATAGCTAAAAGGCAACACTATCGAATAAAACCGTTTTTGGAAAATGCAACTTTTTGAACCAATTAGGTATATGTAGCCCTTCAACGGGTCTGCATAAGCTTGACACCCGAAAACCAGATCGATTTTCAATATTTTTCCTGATCAGAGACGGCGATCTCCATAACTCGACCAATGGTTGAAATTTTTACATATTCTTTGTTGCAAATCAAAGTCACGACCCAGGCTATAAAACTATACAATGAAACGATTCGTACTTTCGAAATTCGAAGCTCATGCAGAGCCTCTGATTTAACGTATGTGTTTGTGCGATGCGCAGGTGCAGTCCACTTCTCGTACAGTCGCTGACGGCGAGGTACCCCTATCACAAATGCAGTACGCACTCTCACGAGATCTACGTTCATTCGCTGCTGCAAATAATGGAGTACGCTCCGCAGTTGAGATCGGACATTTTGTCGTTGATAATCAACAGGTAAAAAACATGCGAATCTACTTTTTTGCTAATACTCATGAATTTCATAATGCTCCAATAAGTACATTTTGCTAAACTGAATTAGTTTCGATATTATCTACTTACGCACTTAAGGAGGTACGATCATTACTACAAATCCAACTTTCGGATTTGAAAGTTCTCTTTTTTGACTTTTGAATTTATTGTTGGTGTTTAGTCTTTAAAACTAAACAAACTCAAACAAACTGAGCAAAAAATAAAATAAAATACAAAATAAGCAAAAAATAAATATAAAGTAAAAAAAGAGCGTAAAATAAATATGAAATACAAATAAACGCAACAAATAAACACGCACTTTAAAGAGTAAGCGCCAACCGTCGCACGGTAAAGTGCGCAAGTAGGAAAATGTAGGGGCGAGTGGTCCTGAGTCGGCACTGCGGGTTGAGCCCGCAGCATGGTGTTCCTCAGAGATGGCGTGCGTCTCGGCTCAATTATTTTGTCGTACGGCATGTTGGTAAACACTGACGTAAATTATGCTCACAGTTGTCAGTTTAGATTGTGCTGCGCAGCGTGAGTGCGTTTATATTTTTCGTTTATGACAGAATTTTATTTTCGTCATTTATTCTGAAGCAGCTACAAGCAGCTACAGCTACATATTTCAAAAATTTGAAATGAGTGAGTGCATTGGTTTCTTTATTTAATGTTCTAATTGATTGGTCATGTCGATTTTCCGCTTGGATTTGCTCGCGTTCGTAATCACGTGAAACGTATAGAAAGTCGTAGTGGTCTTGAGTCGGCACCAATTTTTTTTATCTTGTTGCGCTTTTGTATTGTTTCTATTTTTTTTCTTGATGCATTTTCGGTCTTTTTGCTCTGCAGCCCTCCACAAGTGGATTGCACTTGCATTCGCGTTCGATGCAGAGTTCAGTACGCTCCACGTACTGCGAATCTGACGATGATAGCGAGTTATCATCCCTTTTTCATTCAATTCAAAATTCATATTCTTTTATTTTTCAACATTGTACTCGAAAAATGTTTCCATATAAAATTGCACAAAAAAGGCTGGTGCCTACCCGTGCCCCCTCTTGGCTACGCCAATGCCCCTTCAATATTTCCGGTTCCACGGAGATCCAAAGTGTTGCCCACAGTCGCTTTTTTCACAATTGCACGATGTTGCCGATAACTCGATAATATCGCTCGATATTTCTCGTTACTCGTCAGACTGATAGTACTTGACGTGAACGCGCCGCGTTCCGAAATTGAGAATCACGGCAACGACGACATGGAAGAAGACGACGAGGGAGGCGGTGAGATATTCAAAATCGACGCGTTAACGGAAGAAGAGGAGACGAAAACAAAGGTCAGAGAATCGACGCAGCATCCGCTGGCTCACACGTTGGACGTTTGCATGGAAAAGCTACTGGAATACGTACACGATGTTATTCATCCGAGTGGCGTCCTCGAAATGGAATCCTTCAAGTCTTTTTATCTCGATTTACTCGGGGTATTCGAAACAACCATATTACCAACTTGGGCCAGTCATCACGTGCAATTCGTAATGTTCTACGTGTGCAGTTTCAAGGCAAACGTCGCCGAGGCGTTCTTGAATTGGCTCTGGCAAAAAGTTTCCAATCCAAACGTCGCACCGGTCATCAGACAATCCGCCGTCGCTTACGTGGCGAGTCTCCTCGCCCGAGCCAACTTTATTCCCATCAGGTAATGAGAGAACAGTCGTCATCTCGGTGACGATCGAACACGAGAATCCAGAAGTTCATTGGCGAAAGGTCGATTGGAGTAGAGCTTTGGAAGGTGGGAAGACATTTTGGTGAAGGATCTTTTCAAGGAATGTTCGCAAAACTCATTCCCTTTTGTAGTGTGGACGATGTTAAGGGACTATTCCAGTGTGACTGGCTTGGAAAAACGTGATCTTCACGATTTTTTTTTGTTATTTAAAAAAATTCGCTAATCATTTCGATTTTTTTCGTTTATTCAGGTGACTTATGTTGTACATAAAATGATTTTATGAATGGTTTACGTTTTTTTAATATATTTTTTTGCCACTGCAAAATGATGGCTAAAAAAATAGATTTTCTGAAAACTTATGCCCCATTCTGGTCGTAAACAAAATTCAGAATCGTGAGGAGATTTTCCAACAACGTATTCCTTTTTCCGGCCAGACAAAGTCAAGAGCCTTGAAGAAATATTGAAAAAAGTAATTCCCTTTCATAGTCTCCAAGAAGTGAAGACTACAAAACTCTAGTTAAAAAACCTAAAAAGCCTTAAAGAAGTCTCCTAAAAACTCATTTCTTTTTCCGACCTTGAAGAATTCAATAGTCTTGAAGCCATTTTTTTAAAAACTTATTGCTTTTAAGAAAAGGTAAGTAAGAGCCCTGAGAAAATTTTCCAAAAACTCATTCCCGTTTCTAGCCTTGAACAAATCGAAAGCTTTGGGGAGATTTTCTGAAAACTCATTTCATATTCTCACCTTAGAAAAGTCAAGAGCGTTGAGAAATCCATTAAAAAATCATTCCCTTTCATAGCCTTAAAGAAATAAAGAGGCTCACGCACATTCTCTACAAAACTCATACCGTGCTGTAGGCCCCAAATAATGAAAAGCCTCAAGAAAAGCTTCCAAAAACTCGATTCCTTTTCTAATCGCGAAGAAAGCAGGAGCCTTGTCGAAAGAATTCTAAAAACTCTTTCCCTATCCAGCGTGCTGACAAGGATACTTCACGAGATGGTGACATGGACCCACAGCTACATAGCAGCGCAGGATAGCTTGGAGTGCGCCAACAGCGACGTCAGAGTTCACACGGTTTTCTACTCTGTGTGCCAAGCGATGTTCTACGTAATTGCCTTCAGGCACAAAGATCTCGTCGATTCGAAAAAGAGTTGGTATTTTTTTCTTCTTCCAAGCATCAAACATTACGCATGCCCCTCGTACATCTTAAGGGATCACCACAGTCTAACGGATCGAAAAATGCTGATTTTCGCGTTTTTTTTCCATGGATAAAAGACGCTAATCAGTCTAATTTTTTAACGTCAAATCCGAGCACTCGCGAAGAACAGAAAACAAATTTTCAAACGTTCATTTTTATTTTTTTGCATTTTTTTGCGGGTTAATGGGAAAAAAACCGATTTTTTGAAAATTTGATACTTTGATGATCCTTTGAAACTCTAAACTATCATTACTCGCAGCAGTATCTGCACTCTCTCCATCTCCTTTGATCGTCGCTTCTTTTCTCTTCGGCACTCTGCTCTTTCCTCTGCCCAATACGCATACGACCTTCAACGGTCTCGCATGACTGAAAGTTTCCATTAGGTGTACAAATAAGTTCCCGGCCTTTTTTTCACGAAAATAATGATTTATTTACTTAAAATCAAGTTGTAATAAAAAAGTCAAAAAGTAGTCTCCGTTTGCACACATTTCCCACACCTGTCAAGCATATAGCGAATTCCTTGGCGGTAAAAAGGTGGTGCTTTTGAATCGCTAAAGCCGGTAACGGAGTTTTTCACTTCATGACCCGCGATGTATATTTGGAGGTTACGTTAAGCAGTTTGTCCGAAAAAATAGTCTGTTAGGTCGGAATTATATAACACCTCACCAGAAAAACGTTTTCGTTTAAATATTCGATACAGCTGTGTTTATTCTCAGGCCGGCAATTCATACCTGCACCTAATACATTGATTGTACATTACGACTGTCTCATTACTTGCTATTTTATTTCGCAGACTTGCTGTTTCTGCAAGGTCTGAATCTCACGAAGATCGTCACGTGCCGATTGAATCCGTTGAGGGTGTGTTTGCCCATAGTCGTGCAGCATTTCGCGACTGTTACGCGAGCCTATCAATTGGCCTATTGTTACACGGTGATCGAGCACAATTCGCGAAGCAATCTTCCGGTTCTGCAAACGAGTACGCGATTCGCGACCTGGCTGGATACCTTTTTCCCCTTTGATCCGTACATGCTGGAGCGCAGCGAGCACAGAATATCACCGATATACCTACACTACCAGGGCACCACGGCGGCGATGGATACGGGCTCGTTGAGCGCCAAGGATGAGACTGACGAGGATGACTTCATGGACACGTCGTTTCCTCAACGCCAACAGGAGTCTGTCAATCATATGCACAAATTCTCATACAGCACGTCGCCCGGTTTTCTACACTCGTGAAAAAAAACGCACTATAGACCAAGCGCGTCGCCGAGGTGGAACAAAAATATCCCCAAGAATAATACATAATTTATGGTGTAGACGGAAACGGGGATCGTACGTGCAATTCCTCTTTTTTTCGCCCCGAGTAGTTGGAACAGAAGAAACTAGTATTTTTTCCGCCGGTGTGTGCATTTGTGTGTGTGTGTGTGTGTGTGTGTGTGTGGGTGTGTGTGTGTGTGTGTGTGTGTGTGTGTGTGTGTGTGTGTGTGTGTGTGTGTGTGTGTGTGTGTGTGTGTGTGTGTGTGTGTGTGTGTGTGTGTGTGTGTGTGTGTGTGTGTGTGTGTGTGTGTGAGAGAGAGAGAGAGAGAGAGAGAGAGAGAGAAAGGGAGGGAGGGAGGGAGAGAGACGAATATAAACCGTAAATTGGTAAAAGTTGCGAATCGAAGATACGACGTTCTTCCTTTCGAAAAATCATACGGGGATCTTTCTATACGTGCGCGCGCGATTAATATTAGTTTACGGGAATCCATATTTATTAACGGTGTTGAAGTACGCATCGTCGGAAGGCAACGGAAATTCTTGATTCTGTTTTTTTCTCCATTTTTTCTCCTCGCAGATTCGGGCTGCAGAACTCTGAGGAAAATCCTTAAAAATTCGCGTAATTTTCGTAATTTACATGTACGAAAAAAATTGACCGATCTATGAAATGAATTTCTATTAGATTCCAACGCTGCGCAAACTCCGACGGTGCATTATTTTTTCGTTACCGCGTAATCGATCGATTAAAACTGATTTATATGCTATTGATACGAATAGAGTCTTTTTCTTCGTCGTGTGAAGGACGAGATGCTTCCGTCGTGATTGTTACTTTCCGATGTGAAGTTTAATAAGCGATTAAAATGACGCGCTCGTAATTAAACTGACGCAGTTCTTTTTTTCCCGGATCCTGCCACGATGAGACACAAATTCGAGACTATTGGATTCGTCGAGCTTTTACGCGTGTGATCACATCAAAACGGCAAAAAAACTCCAATTTTTTTGTCTATTTATGCTAGATGTCGAAAAAAAAGTCCAGCCCGCACAAACTCAAATTACGACGAATCATTTTTAAAAAAAGCACGAACGGGCTACATCTACTTAGCGGCCTAAAAAAAGGGCAAACGCAGTTTTTTTTTTAAACGGTTGGTGAAAGGGCATTTTTTACACAAAGGTACATATATTCAGAGCCTTTAAGAAAATAGAGAAAAACAAGAAAAATTTTCGATGAGTCGATATTTCTACCGACTCAAAAACGGGTTTCGACAAAAACGCGTTTAACCCTTCGACTGCACACGTCCGCCACGAACTTCTGACTCCACATGGGGTCGAACCGACCCCAAACGGTTTTCAGATCGTTGTATTCCGGTAAATATGCATTTTTTCTAGAGACGTTTTTCGTAGTCAATGATCCTTATTTTATGGCCCAAAATTTATTTTATAAAAAAACAAAAATTGAGTGTCCAGACATTCGTTCAAAGTGGGAGATGCGTTAAAAAATACGTACTTGCAGGAAAAAGATCAAAGTATTTTTAAAAATCCTCTGAGGGCTTTTAAAGAGGGAGGTTTGTAGATACGAAAAAAAAGACAGTGTCAACCGTCTTTCCAAAAAGTATATTTATTCGGAGGTTTGAATTCGAGCATTTTCGGAATAGTGAAAAATGGAAAAAATCGACTTCGGCAGATTAATTGCTGAAAACTTATATTTACCGCGTTTTTTTACTCCAATGACTTATTATTATTCACATTTACCGCAATCGACGCATAAGTGCATTCGGTGCTCGTTGCACAAAGCCCTCCTGCATAACGGACACTTGCTTTTAGTTTTATGACCGGCAAACGTAATTTACTATAGTAGCGCAAAATAAAAAATATGAGCATTTTCTATCGTAACTCACTTAGAAGGCGTCCATAAATTACGTAACGCAAAATATCCCAACGCCCCCCCCCCTCCCTCACGTAACAGAACCGTAACGCCTGTCCTGACCCCCCCCCCCCCCCTCCCTAATCACGTTACGTAACGGGTGCTTTGTCGTCAAGAATTGCGTTTTTTTATTCAAAGAATAACGAATTATCAAAGAATCGAATTTATACTTATTTTATGAAGTATATATTCATCTAGTTTAATACCAATTTTTATGATATTTTAAAATTAATCCTGATGAGGCAACGAAAAAAATTGTCTTTATTGTCCCGTCGATATATTTATGAAAGGTTATCTGGAAATAAAGTCAACAATTTATCGATATCTATACAAATGTAACTATCGTTATGCGTAGCCGTTTTTTTTTATTTTGATTTCTTTTACAAAATGCCGACAGTTTGGACATTTTTTTCTGTCTTCAAGGCCCTTTTTTGTACTCAAGCAATCTTTAGACAGTAATGATCAAAATTTAAAAAATCGGTTATGTACAACCTTAGTCACTGCGATACCAAAAATATTTTTGAAAAACTGAAAATCGGTTGATAAGTTTTTGAGTATTCGCTAAGACAAGGTCGAAAAAAGTAGTTTCGAGAAAATCGCGATCAGAACGAACGGAACGGAACGGAAGTTTTCGTTCCGTTTTTCTTGGTATAGTTATTTTTTTTCCGGAATATTGATAGTTACATTAAAGAATCAAATCGCGGGCGATATGACGGTTTTTGATCTTCGTTATATTTCTCAAAATAATAAGAGCTTGCACTTCATCTATTCAGAACGGTACGTATTAAAGTTAAAAACTTGAACTTGTAGAAATTTTGCTATTTCTGACAGTTCTAAAATCATGACGTAACGCAAACCTCGACCCCCCTGCCCCCCCACGTACGTAGACCGTAATGCCAGGTCAAGCCCCCGTTCCAAATTGCGTTACGTAATTTATGGACGCCCCCTTGCATGTAATAACAAAACACCAAATTTCACAAAAAACACGTTTTCACGTTCACCGCACTACTGCATAAGCGGGGTCGATTCGACCCCAGGTCCTTTTCGACAGCTGTCCTCAGACACGGGCAGGATGTACAATGGGGGCCGGGTGTCCACCTATAGAGTAGGAGTGGGGGGACGTTCGAGCGCCGCACTGCGGCCGAATAGATTACCCTGTTTTGCAGTACAGTCAGTTGAAAAAAAAGTGGGGTTAAAATCCCAGTGCGCAGTCTCAGAGTTAAAGTTTGAAACTCCTCCAACTGTTAGAAGCTGTAGCCCATTCAATTGTAGGAATATTTCAATGAAGTTCCCAGAGAATTTAGCTAAAAGGTGATACTGTCGAATACGAATATTGTTGGAAAGTGCAATTTTTTACCCGCCTGGGTAGATGCAGCCCCCTGACACTGGTAGAAAAATGCAGTTCGTAAAATGTCCTTGCTGCACTGCGGCGCTAGTAGTTGTGTGACAGGCATGCATATATATATATATATGCATGTTGCAACGCGGTGTTTCGATTTTACGTGAATAAAAGTCTATTGTAGATAACGTTATGAAAACCATCATTCGCGTGCATGATGAATTTGAATCATAATTGAATTATTCAGCTTAGCGTTAGCAACTTAGAATATTTCACGAAAGTATCGAATCGTTCAGCTGATCGGAGCATTTAGAGCCGAAGGCTATCACATAACAACCAACGCTAGGTAGCGGCGTTTTCGAGAACTGAAAAACCGGGACAAAACTCGTTTTCGTTTATGGTATAGGGATAGTAGCCTAGTGTCAGGGGGCTGGATAGATGTAACCAGTTAACCTCCAGGCGGCCGGCATTTATGAATGTGCCCAAATCATACCGTGAGGTGATGCCGATCGGCATCATCCCGGCTGCCTAAAGGTTAAGGGGTAAGGCCACTGTAAATTTTTTGAAAAATCGATTTTTTTTTATTGGCTTAAAAAATAGTTTAAACCCTCTAGAATAAGAAAAAAAGGTCCTGTGCGAAAAAAAATTTGTTGTCCTTAGGAAATGAAGGTCGCCGCCAAGCGTGTCAAAACTTGCTCCGAAACGACTGCAATTATATCGGAGATGGCGATTCCAAAACTTTCAAAGGCATCGTGGATTCGAAGCCTTATGAAAATGTTGATGTTTAAAAAAAAGAGTGCATAGATCACGTGCAAAAAAGAATGGGCACTCGATTGAGAAACTTAAAAAAAGGAACAAAAGGTCTCGGGGGAAGAGGAAAACTCACTGCCAAATTGATTGACGAACTAAGCATTTATTACGGCTTAGCAATCCGTCGAAATTCCGATTCCATCAAAAATATGAAAAATGAGATCTGGGCAACCCTTTTTCACAAAATGTCAACGGATGAAAAGCCTCAGCACGAAAAATGTTCGGAGAATTGGTGCAGTTGGAAGAAAGCGAAAGCAGAAAATGCCTTGGATGCGTATCATCACAATCAGCCAATGAGTGAGGAGGTTTATCAAGCCATCAAACCCATCTACATGGAATTGAGCCGGGACGAGTTGCTGGAGCGTTGCTTGGGGGCCTATACTCAAAACAATAACGAAAGTTTCAACGCTACCGTTTGGAGTTTGGCCCCCAAATCATCCTCAAGCGGAAAAACTGTACTAGATATTGCGACGGATATCGCTGTTTGCATATTCAATGGCGGCCTTACCAACGTCTTGCAAATATTCAAGATGTTGGAGGTGGAAATTGGTGTACAGTTATATAATTTCGGCATCGAAGCCGACGCCAAACGCATCACGCACGCGGAGACATCTCTGAGCGACGCGGCCAAAAGTGCGCGCGCGCTCCAAAAATCAACCAGGAAAGACGAAGAAGACGAAAATTTGGCTATCGAAGGACAAATGTATGGTGCTGGGATTGCAGACTAACGGTAAAAATTTTTTTTAACTTCTTTTTTTAATTTTTTCCAATAAAAAATTATTCGCAAAACTTTAAACGCGTTTTTCTCGAAACATGGTTTTTCAAAATGGCACGCAGCATAACTCGAACAATTTTCATTTTTTTTTACTTGAAATTTTAACCAGATGTGAACATTTACATTATCTTGAGAATGTCAATCGGAATTTTCAAGAACTTTATTTATTGATTTTTTATTAACAAAAAACTTGTCGTTTTTTTCGTCAAAAATCAATTTTTTTTTCAAACGCACGCCAAATCCACAAAAATTGATACTTTTTAAAATCCGATCGACATTCTCTAGCTATAGCCCTCTAGATTAATGGTTTTTTTTTTGTTCTAGATTCAAAAGTGCACCAGTGGTGCTGCGTGCCGCGGAGCCCTGGAAGCAAAACATGTCCCGGGAAGATAGCTGTGGAACCGCCATTTTGTTTTTTTTACTGTAAAAAAATTTTATAATAAAGTTTAATGTATGCCCGATAACACCATTAAAAGTTTTTTTTCAAATACCTTCAATTTCGGGAGCAAAAAATTAGTGAAAAAACCTTTTTTTTTGGGCCGTTACAGTGGCTTTACTCGTTAAGCTTCGCCAGAAGAAATGGGCGTGTCTACGCAGCAGCAGGAAATATAACAATACGGACATTGCTCTAAAGTTGTCAAACGACATGAAAAAAAATCGTTTTTTTAACAAGACCGCATCCTCAGTGTACCATTTATAACTAATCTATTTTCTAAGCATTGAAATCATTGCGAATGCCGATTACACGACCTGTCACGACGATTCATTGAACAAATACTTTTGTGCCTTTCGCTGACGTTTTTTTTTACATTTACATTTGGGCGTAATTGCTGGGATCAAAAATACGAAACGCATCGTTTGTCGTCATTCTTCCGCGAGGGCTCAACGATTGATCATCGATTATCGTGTTTTCGTCCACTTCGTTAGGGCACAGCAAGCATATGACACCGACCGCGAAGAATGCCAGCCAATAAGTCGCCTTGAACGAGAAAGAAGGCGTCAAATCCACGAGTGCCGTGTACAGGTACTCAGAGATTTTCCCTTGATGGATTTTACTTTGATCCCGGTCGATAGATTGATCCAAGATTTAGCGTCGGTGTGGATCTTCGATGTGCAGACTGGACAATCGGCCGGTTTATCACGATTGGCGATCGGCAAGAGATTGATCAGCTCTTTGAACGCGATCGTTGCAGCTTCGAGACTCGGCATCGCGGATTATTATTATAAGTACATTATTTCGTTTTACGTACGTACGTGTGTAGAGTTAATTGTAAGTTTCGGACGATTCGCGAGAATTACGATCGCGTAATTGACAGGGATTTCATTGTTTCAAGGCCGCTGCTGTACACGCTCGATAAAGTTTTGATCGAGCGTCTCAATGTACAGGTCGATTCATCACTATTCAGTAGGCCTAGGGAGCTTTCGACTACGAACAGTGTACAATTTGTGGCATCGCCGGCCAATCCGGGTAAAGGAATACACCAGAAATATGTGCACTGTGTCGCACTGTGTCGTAGTTGGAAAGCTCCCGTATTCTGTAATGGCCTCTGCACACTGCACGCGATGAGCGATTAGCGACGCGTACGTGAAAATATTTTTCCCCACATTCACACTGCAAGCGACGAGCGACTCGAGCGACGAGCGATGCAACAAAAACTGAATGTGAGGTTACTTGAAAAATAAATTATGCTAAAGTGCGTGAATTACTGAAAATTTATTCAAATAAATCCAATGTGTTAATAAATAGAAGAACAAATATAGAGCAGTGGTAAATTGCTGTCAGGTTTCCCTTTACTCCATAATTTTCTAAGTGAAAGGACTTTGAAAATAAAAAAAGGGATCGAAAACGTTGCAGCGGAATAATTCTTGGAATAACATTAGCACTCGAGAAATTTAGCACCCTGTCTTTACAAAATTTGTGATCAAGCTCACAATCTTCGACTGTGTTGGATGGAGGCGATCATAAAATAGCTGGAAAATGTCTGCTGGCGCGTTGTCGCTTGTCGCGAGCGACGAAGGTAGAAACTTGTGGCCTCTGCACACTCCGGGCGATGAGCGACGAGCGACGAGCGATATCCAATGGGAGCTCAGGTATTCCGGAAACCCCCTGGGAGAGTGAAGCTCCCATTGGATATCGCTCATCGCTCGTCGCTCATCGCGCGCAGTGTGCAGAGGCCATAACTCGGTAGAGACCACGGGCTTACATACAGTTTTGCAACTAACGTGGTGGGGGGTTGTCCGTCAACGACCAAACGAAAGTACAACTTATGGCCACGAGAGCGGCGCAACGAGATATTCATAAGCTTCATAAGTTTATAGCACGGATTTGACGTATATGACTATGTTTACAGCGAAATACAAAACAGCTTCGAGCGAAATTGATTATTTTGCTTCCTCATGGAGAAAGCTTTGTGATGGTGAATTTTTTCCAGTTTTCCATGTCAATGTGCTTAAAATGTCCCAAAACAACGAAAAATTATATCTAGAAAAAATATCCGGAAGTGTTGGAACTTTGAACACGGAGCACTTCTCTTTTACTGATTTTCGTCCCGTGGGGCAGGTCGGAACCGCACAGGAATTAGTGGTCATTATGCATGTATCTCTCTTGTTATTAGGTTTGTTCGCTCTAGCTACACTTTCTACACTTTGACCATATACAGTAATAGAAAGTCCACTGGAGGTGTAAGAAGTGTAGAAAAGTGTAGCTAGCGCGAACAAACCTATTGATTTCAATCACGATATTTATAACCTTGCGTCGTAATGTCACTCATATGCGTTTCTACGAATAACTGACAGCGCCGCGTAGTGGCAAAAAAATCGGGACGATAACGCGGCTATCCCCACCACTCAAATTTGGCTTGGCTGCAAGCAGGGGGCTGACACTGGGATAAATTCTCTTAACAGTAACGTACCCCCGTATTGTCGCCACGTAACTAACCCACCATGCGGCGCTAGTAGTCACCCGCATGACCCCCACTTCGCAAAGCACCTCGCCGTATTATTTAGTAATTTTTTTCGACATTTTTTCTCGATCTGTCATTGTTCTCGAATAAAAAAAACGTAGTGTGGTAAAATCGTAATTATTTTATCACATTAGAAGAGCGATTTGTGGCTCATCGCAATTCAGCACGTGTTTTCGAGTCTATATTGGACGACGTGTATAACTATGAAAAGCTCTCTTTTCCGTGTATAGAACACGCCGATAGTGTTCTTTTACACATAATACAATATTACGTATTGATGCGGATGCAGCAATATTCTGCACGTCTCAACGCAGAACAAAAAAAAAGCAATCTCGACAAGAAAAAATCGCCAAACATTGTACAACGTGACTATCCATTATTTAAAAAATATTAATGTTATCTGTTTATTTCGTTCAATAAATATTTTTAAATACATAATATTGCAACAAGTGTAAATATTGCATCCTTTCCTATATACACATATACTTTTAAATTCTATTCTAAACAATGAATTTTCTAGACGCGTCGAATGCAAATTATGCAGACGCTGCGCGACTGGAGTGGGGGTCACGCTGGTGACTACTAGCGCCGCATGGTGGGTTAGTTTACGTGGCGACAATAACGAGACACGGTAGACCCAGTAGTGCCAGGGGGCTGGTTGCAAGCAGTGTAGCCAGATCGCGCGTAAAAATGACCCCCTCACTAGTCTCTTACGCGCCCATCACACAATCATAGTAGCGCGTGTCCGTGAGCGAGCGACGCTTGGACACTTCGGAAAGAGCCGAGTGCGGTCGAACTGTCCCGACCGCGCCTTCGGCAGCTACACCAACGCATAGATACGCTGAGCACGTTCATGTGCGTTCAAGCCGTACGAAGCTTCGAGGGAAAAAGCAATCTGGGCACGGCCCGCGCGTGACGTCACGAGACGGCACGCGCGAGGCTTTTAGATGATTTCGATGCTTATTTAGCTCTTGATTCTCTGCGTTATTAATGTATACAAAAAAATGTACCGCGCACTCTGAACGCTTATTTTTTTAGTTTTTACGTTAATTTAAATATAATAATAAATCTAAATTACAACTTATTTATCTTCTAAAAAATTGTTTACGCTTTACTCACACCCGTCCTTATGCCAAATAAATTATAATTCAGAAAAGTAAGCGAAAATATATTTATATTCGTATTATTATATTAATTCTCATACTTTCATCAAGCGATAAAGCATTATTTCCAAAAACAAGTCAATCATCCATCCGGCCGCCAATCGTAAGTGCCAGAAAGTGGATTTTTAACACAAGCGATAGGATGGTCCCGTTGGTAGATACGAGCAGTTTACGGCTGGCCTTCTACTCCCAGCATGACAGAATCTTCCCTTTTTTTTGAAAAGTAAGTAGTCTACTCGTCCTGCGCTAGAACGTTTATAAGAAAAAGTAATAAATTGCGTGATAAAAAACTAAGACAGCGAGCGCCGCTTTTCGCGACCAAAGTAGTCTTAAGATGCACATCGTCGCCATACTGTTTAATGGCTCAATAGTTTGTTAAACACTTATAAAATGGCCTCAAATAAACAGTTAAAAAAAAAGGTCCCGTTGGTAGCGTTCCTGGCTTCGGTCCGTAGGGGCGCAGGATCGTTCCTCACGCTCAGCGCTTTTTTTTTAAATCATGATTACTATTAATTCTTATTTGATTAGTTATTTTTATTAGTTATCATATTTATTTTAATTAGTTATCTTTTCGTGTCGAAAAATGTATCGCGCCCTCGACCGCTTATTTTATTAGTTTTTACGTTAATTTAAATATAATAATAAATCTAAAATACAACTTATTTATCTTCTAAAAAGTTGTTTGCGCTTTACTCACACCCGACCCTATGCCAAATAAATTGTAATTCATAAAAGTAAGCGGAAATATATTTATCTTCGTATTATTATATTCATTTTCATATACTTTCATCAAGCGATAAAGTATTATCCCCAAAAACAACCATCCATCCGACCGCGAATCGTAAGTACCAGAAAGTGAACATACATTGACACAAAAAATTAAAGGAGCAAGATAAGTTGAACTTCGTCAAAAGTGGTCGTACAAAAAAAAAGGATGTCAAAGCTTCAAGTTTCTAGTTATAGTTCCGACAATGATTTTTTTTTGAGAATCACTGATTGCGCGGTCGGAAGAAATATCACGGCAAAACAAATTTTGCAAATTTTTACGTTTTTCAAAGTTCTGCACGTGTTTTGGAGATTTTTTCGGACTTGACCAATATCAAGGTCATTGAGCCCATTCAATTCAGTTCAATTTGCTTTTTTTTTATCTCCTTACAACCATTTTTCGCTGAGACATCGACCTCTGAATGAAAAAACGTCCTTTTGTCTTCAGTCATCGATATCTCGGGAACTAATGGTCGTACGGGAAATCGACCGGCAATTTTGGAAACGTGAATACATACTCTACACGCTCTGATTATTATTGTAGGTTTAAAAAAATATATTTTTGCCATCAGTTTTAAAAAAGTACAAAGAAAACGATGTTTTCTTGATTTTTATAAAGTTCACCGCTACTTTGCAAATATTGCGATAAACACTAATGTTTATGGACGGTAATTCGGCTCAATATGTCCCTAAGAGCTATGCAAAATTCCAAATTGATCCGTTCATCGGTCTTTCTTGCCCGATTGACCAAAATATGAAAAAAATTAGAGGAACAAGTTCTCAGACATCATCTCATGATTATTAAGAGGAAAAACAACTTTTCACTATTTTTCGTACAATTGGGTATTGAGTACGCATTAAATGTTGGAAAAGAAGCCTGAAAATCATATTGACTAAAAATTTTCGAATTTTTTTTTTTTTAATAACAAAAATGTTGAAATTTTTTTGTTTATAAAAAAATCTATTTCTAACATTGTACCGCCAGCATTAGAATTACCCAAAGCGTACGGAGAAATACCTAACGCGTACCTCCCCGTTATATGCATTGGGTAATTCTAATGCTGGCGGTACAATGTTGATTTGAAAAAAATTTCAACACTTAAAAAAAAAAATTCGAAATTGTTTTTTTTATAAAAAAAAAATTTTCAATATTTTTTTTTATTAAAAAAATTTTTTTTCGAAATTTTTAGTCAATATGATTTTCACGGGTTTTTCCAACATTTAATGCGTACTCAATACCCAATTGTACGAAAAGTAATGAAAAGTTTTTTTTCCTCTTAATAATCATGATATGATGTCTGAAAAGGAGAAAACTTGCTCCTTTAATTTTTTTTCAAATTTTGGTTAATCGGGCAAGAAAGACCGCGATAATCGGATCAACTTTGAATTTTGCATGGCTCTTGGGGACATATTGAGCTGAATGACCGTGCATAAACATCAGTCTTTATCGCAATATTTGCAAAGTAGCGGTGAATTGCATAAAAACCAAGAAGACATCGTTTTTTTGTACTTTTCTAAAACTAATGGCAAAAATAAAGAATAAAAGTTTCACTACAATAATAATCGGAGCTTGTAGAGTATTCACGTTTCCAAAACTACCGATCGAATTCCCGTACGACCATTAGTTCCTGAGATATCTCAGCGAAAAATGGTCGTATGGAGAAAAAAAAGCAAATTGAAGTGAATTGAATGGGCTCAATGACCTTGAAATTGGTCAAGTAAAAAAAAAATCTCCAAAGCACGTGCAGAACTTTAAAAAACGTAAAAATTTGCAAAATTTTTTGTGCCGTGATATTTCTTCCGACCGCGCAATCAGTGATTCTCAAAAAAAAAAATCATTGTCGGAACTAAAACTAGAAACTTGAAGCTTTAAAATCCTTTTTTTTTGTACGACCACTTTTGACAAAGTTCAAATTTTCTTGCTCCTTTAATTTTTTGTGTCAATGTACGTTCACTTTCTGGTACTTACGATTCGTGGTCGGATGGATGATTGTTTTTGGGGATAATACTTTATCGCTTGATGAATATAATAATACGAAGATAAATATATTTCCGCTTACTTTTGTGAATTACAATTTGGCATAGGGTCGGGTGTGAGTGAAGCGCAAACATTTTGCTAGAAGATAAATAAGCTGTATTTTAGATTTATTATATTTAAATTAACGTAAAAACTAATAAAATAAGCGGTCAGAGTGCGCGACAAATTTTTCGGTACTAAAAGATAACTAATTATAATAAATATGATAACTAATGAAAATAACTAATCAAATAAGAATTGAGGATGTTGGGTCCCAAATCGCAAATGATGATAAAATTCTGAAAATTTGGTATGTTTTTGTATGAAGTATTTCAGAGATCGTGTAAAAATTTTACGAAAATGAGGAAGCTCGTTATTGAACAATTGACATTCACAAATTAAATGCTGTCTTATGGAAACTGATGTAATTTTGCAATAAGTTTTTTTTTGACCTCTCAATTTTGTAATATCTACAATATACTGAAAGCAACGGAAACAAAACGAAGTTTATTGATACATTTTTTTTTATTTCTATTAAAAATTGTTCTTAACAAAATGTTAATTTTTTAATAACGAGCTTCCTAATCGTCGTGAAATTTTAACACGAGCTCTTAAATACTTCATACAAAAACATACCAAATTTTCAGAATTTTCTCATCATTTTTTATTTCAATCCTTAAGGAGGTTGAAGTAATGATGATAGAATTCTGAAAATTATGTATGTTTTTACATGAAGTATTCAGGAGGTCGTATAAAAATTTCATGACGATTAAGAAGCTATGTATTGAACAATTAACATTAACATGTTTTATAGGGACCCAACATCCTTAATAGTAACCATGATTAAAAAAAAAAACCGCTGAGCGTGAGGAACGATCCTGCGCCCCTACGGACCGATGCCAGGAACGTTACCAACGGGACCATCCTATCGCTTGTGTTAAAAATGCACTTTCTGGCACTTACGATTAGCGTCCGGATGGATGATTGACTTATTTTTGGAGATAATACTTTATCACTTGATGAATGTATGAGAATTAATATAATAATACGAATATAAATATATTTTCACTTACTTTTCTGAATTATAATTTATTTGGCATAAGGAAGGGTGTGAGTAAAGCGTAAACAATTTTTTAGAAGATAAATAAGTTGTAATTTAGATTTATTATTATATTTAAATGAACGTATAAACGAAAAAAAATAAGCGTTCAGAGTGCGCGATACATTTTTTTTGTATACATTAATAACGCAGAGAATCAAGAGCTAAATAAGCATTGAAATCATCTAAAAGCCTCGCGCGTGCCGTCGCGTGACGTCACGCGCGGGCCGTGCTCAGATTGCTTTTTCCATCGAAGCCTTAGTTCGGCTTGGCCGCACATGAACGTGCTCAGCGTATCTATGTGTGGTGTAGCTGCTGAAGGCGCGGTCGGGACAGTTCGACCGCACTCGGCTCTTTCCGAAGATATCCGAGCGTCGCTTGCTCAAGGACAAGCGCTACTACGGTTGGGCGATGGGCGCGCAAGGAACTAGAGAGGGGGTAACTTTTGCGCGCGATCTGGCTGCACTGGCTCTACGCTTTGGGGTCGTCCATTCATCACGTGAAGTTTTTTAGGCCACTTTTTGAACCCCCCACCCTGTGCTGATATGTGGTGAGGTTGTAGGGTAACCCCCTCCCCCCGCCTGCAACATCGCGTGTATTTTTTTTGTTACGAAATGTCAGCCACAAGCTATAGAGAGTACGGTATTTTATTGTGAAAAACGAAGTAATATATGTTTTCAGTATATTGCAATGGCATTGTCCGCGCAGTTATCAAAAAAAATATACGTGATATGTCCTAGCAATCCCCCTCCCCAGTGTGATCAATCGTGATGTGATCCGAAACCCACCCCCCCCCCCTCCAATTTGAGCCGCACGTGATTAATGGACGACCCCTTTGTGCGGATCTTCGTCGAACTAGAGCGATTAAAACCGTTGCTGCTCTTGTCCACCGCACTTCTAGTATATCTATAGCGGTCGGGCTCGACTCTGGCTATACCTATATATGTTATCGCGCTCTCCGCTTTGTGCGGATTTTCGTCGACCTTGGACAATAGAAACACAGTGCTACTTTTCTTTACCGCGCTCCTACTATATCTATAGCTGACGGGCTTGACTCTGGCTATACCTATATATATTATCGCGCTCTCCGCTCTGTGTGGATTTTCGTCGAGCTAGGGCGATTGTAACCGTTGCGGCTTTTCTTCACCAAGCTTCTAGTATATCTATAGCGGACAGGCTCGACTCTGGCTATACCTATATATGTTATCACGCTCTACGCTTTGGGGTCGTCCATTAATCACGTGAGGTTTTTTAGGCCACTTTTTGAACCCCCCACCCTATGGTGATATGTGGCGAGGTTCTAGGGTACTCCCCCCCCCTCCCGCGCCGGCAACATCGCGTGTATTTTTTTTGTTACGGAATGTCAGCCACAAGCTATAGAGAGTACGGTATTTTATTGTGAAAAACGAAGTAATATATGTTTTCAGTATATTTCAATGGCATTGTCCGCGCAGTTACCAAAAAAAATATACGTGATATGTCCCAGCAATCCCCCTCCCCAGTGTGATCAATCGTGATGTTATCCGAAACCCAACCCCCCCCCCCCCCTCCAATTTGAGCCGCACGTGATTAATGGACGACCCCTTTGTGCGGATCTTCGTCGAACTAGAGTGATCAAAACCGTTGCTGCTCTTGTCCACCGCGCTTCTAGTATATCTATAGCGGTCGGGCTCGACTCTGGCTATACCTATATATGTTATCGCGCTCTCCGCTTTGTGCGGATTTTCGTCGACCTTGGACGATAGAAACACAGTGCTACTTTTCTTTACCGCGCTCCTACTATATCTATAGCTGACGGGCTTGACTCTGGCTATACCTATATATATTATCGCGCTCTCCGCTTTGTGCGGATTTTCGTCGAGCTAGGGCGATCGTAACCGTTGCGGCTTTTCTTCACCAAGCTTCTAGTATATCTATAGCGGACAGGCTCGACTCTGGCTATACCTATATATGTTATCACGCTCTACGCTTTGGGGTCGTCCATTAATCACGTGAGGTTTTTTAGGCCACTTTTTGAACCCCCCACCCTATGGTGATATGTGGCGAGGTTCTAGGGTACTCCCACCCCTCCCACGCCGGCAACATCGCGTGTATTTTTTTTGTTACGAAATGTCAGCCACAAGCTATAGAGGGTATGGTATTTTATTGTGAAAAACGAAGTAATATATGTTTTCAGTATATTTCAATGGCATTGTCCGCGCAGTTACCAAAAAAAATATACGTGATATGTCCCAGCAATCCCCCCTCCCCAGTGTGATCAATCGTGATGGTATCCGAAACCCCCCCACCCCTCCAATTTGAGCCGCACGTGATTAATGGACGACCCCTTTGTGCGGATCTTCGTCGAACTAGAGCGATCAAAACCGTTGCTGCTCTTGTCCACCGCGCTTCTAGTATATCTATAGCGGTCGGGCTTGACTCTGGCTATACCTATATATGTTATCGCGCTCACCGCTTTGTGCGGATTTTCGTCGACCTTGGACGATAGAAACACAGTGCTACTTTTCTTTACCGCGCTCCTACTATATCTATAGCTGACGCGCTCGACTCTGGCTATACCTATACAGTGCAGCCAGATCGCGCGCAAAAGTTACCCCCTCGCTAGACCCCTACGCGCGCATGCGCAATCATAGTAGCGCGTGTCCGTGAGCGAGCGACGCTCGGATCCTTCGGAAAGAGCCGAGTGCGGTCGAACTGTCCCGACCGCGCCTTCGGCAGCTACACCAACGCATAGATACGCTGAGCACGTCATGTGCGGTCAGCCGAACGAAGGCTTCGAGGGAAAAAGCAATCTGGGCACGGCCCGCGCGTGACGTCACGCGACGGCACGCGCAAGGCTTTTAGATGATTTCGATGCTTATTTAGCTCTTGATTCTCTGCGTTATTAATGTATACAAAAAAATGTATCGCGCGCTCTGAACGCTTATTTTTTTAGTTTATACGTTCATTTAAATATAATCATAAATCTAAATTACAACTTATTTATCTTCTAAAAAATTGTTTACGCTTTACTCACACCCGTCCTTATGCCAAACAAATTATAATTCAGAAAAGTAAGTGAAAATATATTTATATTCGCATTATTATATTAATTCTCATACTTTCATCAAGCGATAAAGTATTATCTCCAAAAACAAGTCAATCATCCATCCGGCCGCCAATCGTAAGTGCCAGAAAGTGCATCTTTAACACAAGCGATAGGATGGCCCCGTTGGTAGCGTTCCTGGCTTCAGTCCGTAGGGACGCAGGATCGTTCCTCACGCTCAGCGCTTTTTTTTTAAATCATGGTTACTATTAATTTTTATTTGATTATTTATTTTTATTAGTTATCATATTTTTTCAATTATTTATCTTTTAGCACCGAAAAATTTATCGCGCACTCTGACCGCTTATTTTATTAGTTTTTACGTTAATTTAAATATAATATATCTAAAATACAACTTATTTATCTTCTAGCAAAATGTTTGCGCTTTACTCACACCTGACCCTATCCCAAATAAATTTAACTTCATAAAAGTAAGCGGAAATATATTTATCTTCGTATTATTATATTCATTCTCATATACTTTCATCAAGCGATAAAGTATTATCCCCAAAAACAACCATCCATCCGACCGCGAATCGTAAGTACTAGAAAGTGCACATACATTGACACAAACAATTAAAGGAGCAAGAAAAGTTGAACTTCGTCAAAAGTGGTCGTACAAAAAAAAAGGATGTCAAAGCTTCAAGTTTCTAGTTTTAGTTCCGACAATGATTTTTTTGAGAATCACTGATTGCGCGGTCGGAAGAAATATCACGGCAAAAAAAATGTTGCAAATTTTTACGTTTTTTAAAGTTCTGCACGTGTTTTGGAGATTTTTTTCGGACTTGACCAATATCAAGGTCATTGAGCCCATTCAAATCAGTTCAATTTGATTTTTTTTTATCTCCTTACGGCCATTTTTCGCTGAGATATCGGCCTCTGAATGAAAAAACGTCCTTTTGTCTTCAGTCATCGATATTTCGGGAACTAATGGTCGTACGGGAATTCGACCGGCAATTTTGGAAACGTACTCTACAATCCCTGATTATTATTGTAGGTTAAAAAAAAATTATTTTTGCCATCAGTTTTAAACAAGTACAAAAAAACGATGTTTTCTTGGTTTTTATAAAATCCACCGCTACTTTGCAAATATTGCGATAAGCACTAATGTTTATGGACGGTCATTCGGCTCAATATGTCCCCAAGAGCTATGCAAAATTCCAAATTGATCCGTTCATCGGTCTTTCTTGCCCGATTGACCAAAATATGAAAAAAAATTAAAGGAACAAGTTTCCTCCTTCTCAGACATTTCATGATTATTAAGAGGCAAAACAACTTTTCACTACTTTTCGTACAATTGGGTATTGAGTACGCATTAAATGTTGGAAAAGAACCCTGAAAATCATATTGACTAAAAATTTTCGAATTTTTTTTTTTTAATAACAAAAATGTTGAAATTTTTTTGTTTATAAAAAAATCTATTTCGATTTTTTTTATTTTTCTAATGTTGACATTTTTTTCGATTCAACATTGTACCGCCAGCATTAGAATTACCCAAAGGGTACGTAGAATTACCCAAAGCGTACCTCCCCGTGGTATGCTTTGGGTAATTCTAATTCTGGCGGTACAATGTTGATTTGAAAAAAATTTCAACATTTAAAAAAAAAAATTTCAATATTTTTTTTTTATTAGAAAAATTTTTTTTCGAAAATTTTTAGTCAATATGATTTTCACGGTTTTTTTCCAACATTTAATGTGTACTCAATACCCAATTGTACGAAAAGTAATGAAAAGTTTTTTTTCCTCTTAATAATCATGAAATGATGTCTGAAAAGGAGGAAACTTGCTCCTTTAATTTTTTTTCAAATTTTGGTTAATCGGGCGAGAAAGACCGATAATCGGATCAACTTGGAATTTTGCATGCCTCTTGGGGACATATTGAGCTGAATGACCGTCCATAAACATTAGTCTTTATCGCAATATTTGCAAAGTAGCGGTGGTTTTCATAAAAACCAAGAAGACATCGTTTTTTTGTACTTTTCTAAAACTAAAGGCCAAAATAAAAAATAAAAGTTTCACTACAATAATAATCGGAGCTTGTAGAGTATTCACGTTTCCAAAACTACCGATCGAATTCCCGTACGACCATTAGTTCCTGAGATACCTCAGCGAAAAATGGTCGTATGGAGAAAAAAAAGCAAATTGAAGTGAATTGAATGGGCTCAATGACCTTGAAATTGGTCAAGTAAAAAAAAAATTTCCAAAACACGTGCAGAACTTTGAAAAACGTAAAAATTTGCAACATTTTTTTTGCCGTGATATTTCTTCGGACCGCGCAATCAGTGATTCTCAAAAAAAAAATCATTGTCGGAACTAAAACAAGAAACTTAAAGCTTCAAAATCCTTTTTTTTTTGTACGACCACTTTTGACGACGTTCAACTTTTCTTGCTCCTTTAATTTTTTGTGTCAATGTATGTTCACTTTCTGGTACTTACGATTCGCGGTCGGATGGATGATTGTTTTTGGGGATAATACTTTATCGCTTGATGAAAGTATATGAGAATGAATATAATAATACGAAAATAAATAGATTTCCGCTTACTTTTATGAATTACAATTTATTTGGCATAGGGTCGGGTGTGAGTAAAGCGCAAACATTTTGCTAGAAGATAAATAAGTTGTATTTTAGATTTATTATATTTAAATTAACGTAAAAACGAATAAAATAAGCGGTCAGAGTGCGCGATGATTTTTTCGGTACTCAAAGATAACTAATTAACATAAATATGATAACTAATAAAAATAACTAATCAAATAAGAATGAAGGATGTTGGGTCCCAAATCGCAAATGATGATAAAATTCTGAAAATTTGGTATGTTTTTGTATGAAGTATTTCAATTAGGAAGCTCGTTATTGAACAATTAACATTCACAAATTAAATGCTGTCTTATGGAAACTGATGTAACTTTGCAATAAGTTTTTTTTTACCTCTCAATTTTGTAATATCTACAATATACTGAAAGCAACGGAAACAAAACGAAGTTTATTGATAATTTTTTTTTAATTTCTTTTAAAAATTGTTCTTAACAAAATGTTAATTTTTTAATAACGAGCTTCCTAATTGTCGTGAAATTTTAACACGACCTCTTAATTACTTCATACAAAAACTTACAAAATTTTCCGAATTTTCTCATCATTTTTTATTTCAACCCTCAAGGAGGTTGAAGTAATGATGATAGAATTCTGAAAATTTTGTATGTTTTTACATGAAGTATTCAGGAGGTCGTATAAAAATTTCATGACGATTAAGAAGCTATGTATTGAACCTTTAAGATTAACATGTTTTATAGGGACCCAACATCCTTAATAGTAACCATGATTAAAAAAAAAAGCTCTGAGCGTGAGGAACGATCCTGCGCCCCTACGGACCGATGCCAGGAACGCTACCAACGGGACCATCCTATCGCTTGTATTAAAAATGCACTTTCTGGCACTTACGATTAGCGGCCGGATGGATGATAGACTTATTTTTAGAGATAATACTTTATCACTTGATGAATGTATGAGAATTAATATAATAATACGAATATAGATATATTTTCACTTACTTTTCTGAATTAAAATATATTTGGCATAAGGACGGGTGTGAGTAAAGCGTAAACAATTTTTTAGAAGATAAATAAGTTGTAATTTAGGTTTATGATTATATTTAAATTAACGTATAAACTAAAAAAATAAGCGTTCAGAGTGCGCGATACATTTTTTTGTATACATTAATAACGCAGAGAATCGAGAGCTAAATAAGCATCGAAATCATCTAAAAGCCTCGCGCGTGCCGTCTCGTGACGTCACGCGCGGGCCGTGCCCAGATTGCTTTTTCCCTCGAAGCCTTCGTACGGCTTGAACGCACATGAACGTGCTCAGCGAATCTATGTGTTGTTGGTGTAGCTGCCGAAGGCGCAGTCGGGACAGTTCGACCGCACTCGGCTCTTTCCGAAGATATCCGAGCGTCGCTGGCTCAAGGACACGCGCTAGTAAGGTTGGGCGATAGGCGCGCAAAGGACTAGAGAGGGGGTAACTTTTGCGCGCGATCTGCCTGCACTGGCTGGTGACTGGTGCTCAGTGATATGCCGACCGTCCCGAAGGGTACGAAGTACGAAGGGCTTCTTGTATTCGCTCCTTTATGTGACGTAAACAAACGCCACTCGGTTGTTTACGCATTATTATCGCATAGCAAGTGCGATGATGAGTAACATTGCTTCAATCCCATCGTCATTAGTTTAGCAGACCACAAAAATGCCTACCGCGTGCTCGACGAAGTGCGGAAAAAACGCCATACTCAAAGTATGTCCCATGGCTCCGAATTCGATCGTAAAAATAAAATGTCAAAAATTCTCTAGTCGACCGCAAGGCACGAATCATGAATTCCAGTTGTGCTTCATATTTCGTAGCGACCGAAGACCGGCGATGCACTGTGCAAGGATTGCTTCTTTTGGGCATTCGAGACCGAGATTAACAACACGATCACAAATGGCAAACTATTCACGCGCGGTAACAAAGTTGCGATCGGTGCATCGGGCGGCAAAGATTCCACGGTTTTGGCATACGTTCTAAAATTGTTGAACGAAAGATACGACTACGGTCTGGATCTTTTTCTTCTCTCGATCGATGAGGGAATTACAGGTTAAACATTAGTTTTTCGTATAGTGTCACGCGTGGAATCGTGGCCGTATTTTCTACCTCGCATCTCGTTGCAGGCAGCGATTTGTGTGTATCAATGAAAGTTTGCTTTTCCAGGCTATCGGGACGATAGTTTGAACACTGTCAAGCAAAATAGAGACGATTATGAAATGCCCCTCAAAGTTTTGTCCTACAAAGATCTCTACGGGTGGACAATGGACGCTATCGTGGAACAGGTAAAAATTAGACTGTTTTCGTAAAATTTTCGAACAAACATTTCTCAGAGATGAATAATGTTCGGGGAGAAATAAAAACGGCAAACTCTGCGTCAGTGAATTCCACTCAGCGTAACTCTTTGTTTTTCGTAAAAAACTTAACCATCTGTGGAAAATCTGTTCGAAAATTTGTGAGGTTATGTTGACATGCCTCTAAAATCTGCAATAACTTAAGCGGTTACACCACCCTGATAGGCTAGAATAAGACTCAGTATTTATGCATATTTTGTAGCTAAGTTAATGCATATTTTCTTTTTTTTATCTTTACACTTATTTAGTACATGTTTTTAGCTTCTTAAATTTATTTTTTAATCTACAAATATTAACACTTAGCAGAGATACACGCCTCGGCGTGTGTCAAGTTTATTTTTCCACCTTCAATCTGCGTAATCCTAATGGCCTCACGGTTCATCTTCAACACTAAAGATTGAGAATATTTGGTTAAATTAGGTTATATACATGGTGCTGCATAGGTTTGTTTTTTCTATAAAGAAAAAAGAAATTTATGTTTGTTTTTTACATAAAATTTCTACTTAAAAACATTGATTAAACAAAAACGGTTATCATTAGAAGAAAATTCTACATATGGATTGAGATAATTATGTTACAAATGCATGGTATAAGTTTCAAATCAATCAGTATAGCTGTTGTTGAGTTATTTTTTCCGCAAAATCGAAAAATGTCGTTTCGTGAAATTCGTGTTCAAAATTTCAACACGGCTTCAACAGTTAAAAACCTTGCAAATTTGTGGAATACCTTATTGTATAGTTAATCGGCCATTCCTGCTCCATATTGGGGTCCTTGCTCAGCACTTTGCTAGTCCTCGACAGATAGTCTTGACCTTCTGCGAGCGGTTGTGGCCTCTTTTGTAGTTTCTTGGATGCATTTTTCAGCAAGCGATAATCAGCGCTCTCCTTCGTCACTACACATGTCATAACAATTACTTCAGATAGTTATATTTAATATGTACAATTTTAATGAAATATTATTATAGCTATCATTTCAAATACATGTAGCAATGTGAGTCGCTATTTCAACTACTTTTTTACAACTTTTGTACTAGTGCAACTTATTTTTGGTGCCAGTTCCCATATGATACCGTTTATGTTTTTGTTACAGTTTTGATTGTATCCTCTTGAACACTGTTCGAGCAGAGCAGTCAGTGAGAGCTTCGTAAACAAAGCGAATTGCTTTTTGTACATGCCCAATGCATTCTTTTTTTTTTTAATCGAAATCGTTACCGTGTAGTTTCAATTCTACTAGGGCCTTGAGGGTATTACAATCCCTGTTGGTCACATAATTACATGGTAATGAAGTTTCCATCATTGGGATGCAACGAAAATATTTTTTTTTCGCCACATTTTGGCTACGAAAAGGACTGAAACATTTTTAAAGATCCTTACTAGAGTTCCTTTAGTTAGTAATGTGAAGTTCCTTTAGTTAGTATAGTTCCTTTAGTTAGTATAGTTCCTTTAGTTAGTAAAAAAACCTTTAGTTAGTAATGAAAAAAAGAAATGAAATAAATAGAGAATTTTCGTTACATTCCCACTATGCAAACTTCAACACCATCATAATTACAGTATTTCGCATCATGAACTTCTTCAGACCATGGAAACATTTCTTGTACCCCATCCACCTCCATTTTTCCACCACTTCCTTCGTGATTAGCGGAGCAATTGTTCTGATGATCTTTAAACCACTCCGATAGTTCACTATCGGAATTCAATACTAGCATTGTTTACAATGTAATGATTTTACACAAGCATCAACTACTTTTTATGTTAAATTTCCTATGCGAGTTGCCACGACATGTAAGGACGAGAATCCCTGCCTTTGCCTAGTGCCATCTCCAAAGACTGTAATTCCCAGTGGCTTCTTTTCTCTTCTCGTAGTCATTTCTTTTTTTCTTCATCCGCTAAATTTCCATGGGCCTTTGGCGGACGGTTTTTGTACCATAAAGAATATTATTCAATACCTCGTCGTAAAACGATTGATAAACGCCTTTGGGTAAATCCACGAGTCGGCAGAATTTCCGCATGCCACGTTCGTCTATTCCAAGGAATCTCATTGCAAAAATAAAACGACGATTTATTTCATACGCATGACCGTCTATAAGAGGACACGAATTTACGCTTCTATTTGCGCACACATGACACAAAATTGCACATTCGAATCCTAGTCTTCGAGGCGTTCTGTAACTCTGTTTTTTTTTTCAGATAGGACGCAAGAACAATTGCACATTTTGCGGCGTTTTTCGTCGACAAGCCCTGGATCGGGGCGCGGCTCAGTTGGGCGTCGATTGCATAGCGACTGGACACAATGCCGACGACATAGCGGAAACCGTTCTAATGAATATTCTGAGAGGCGACATCGCCAGGCTCCAGAGATGCACCTCCATAATAACAGTAAGAGAATCTTCTTTGAGAAGATACAGAGGAGAAAAAAGTGACAAAACAATCATTCGTCGAAATCAATTTTCTTACGTTTCGCAGTCCGGTCAAGACACGATTATGCGTTGCAAGCCATTGAAGTACACATACGAGAAGGAGATCGTCATGTACGCGTACTTCAAAAAGCTCGTTTATTTCTCGACCGAGTGCGTCTTCGCGCCCAACGCCTATCGCGGACACGCGCGGACGTTTTTAAAAGATCTCGAAAAAGTTCGTCCCTCGTCGATCATTGATATCATTCATTCGGGTAAGAATATCACGAAGATGTCAAGTCGTCGAAGCCATTATTTTAAAGTTTGCATTGTTGGAACCCAACGAAATTTCATTTTTTTTTTGGATTGACATATTTTTTTGCCGGATTCTCATTAAAAATCTATGACACAAATTGGCGAGGGAATATTTTCGTTAATAATGAAAATAACGAGATAAAGAAAGAAAAGACGAACTTTCGTTGCGTTGCAACGATGCAAATTTCAACACCGCTCGAGGTTTTGAAGTTTGCTATCGAGAGGAAGCTTTTTCGAATTTTTATCCCGAGCGACTGATGTTCCGGGAAAAGAAAAGGATCCCTGACCTGCACTTTGTTTCTGATTATTCCATATTCGATTATTGAGGGGTCTGCATAAGCTTGGGGAGTGAAAAACAGGCCAATCGACCTGTGGAACAATACTTTTGTCCGATTAGAGTATTGGGATGACGAGGGCGGAATTTTACACGCAATTATTACATAGCCTTGCTAAGTACGATGTTTTTTATTGAAAAATATTGGACGATCAGAAGGGAAGAATAAAAATCGCTCTTTTAGTATTATACTAAATGTTTCGTATAACCGCGTGCTTTTTAGAATTTTGGAAATTACGAAAATGCCAAGCTAAAGGGAAAACATCGAATTACAATAAAAAAATAATTCAATCTTTCGCATCGCGATATACTTTCCATTGATTCAACGAATTATTCCAACAGGCGAGAGACTGGAGATCAAGGGAAGCGTGAAAATGCCGGAACGAAGAAACTGCGAGAGATGCGGCTTCGTGTCGAGCCAGCAAATTTGCAAAGCGTGCATCCTGTTGGAAGGCTTGAATCGCGGAATGCCAAAGCTCGGCATTGGGAAATCTGGCAAGGCACTGCAGATCGTCAATTCCTACGGCGGTGCTTCGAGAATTTCGAAGAACAAAGCTCTTTTGGATATACGAGATTGAATTTCGAATGAGTTTGTCGAAGTGAGGTATGTACAGATTGATGAGGAATGCAATGTAAATACGACACTACTCCTCAAGGAGAAAATAGACTTTTTACTTTCAACAGAACACACTTTTTCAACGTACCTCTGGCCAAGCCAAATATCGGCACTGTTGGGATGTTTTTTGGAAAGTTAGCCCGTTAAAACTTCGAAAAATGTATTTTATACATTATTAATTGGTACTTTAACTACATGATTTTTTTCAATTTATTTAACGATAAGTTATTCATTTTCATCTTTATTTTAAATTTTATTTCTTCGAAAACGTAGAAGCAGACTAGTTAACATTCCTTTAGACTGACCAATGCCCATTCTATTTATCATTTTCATGTGCATATTAGCACAAATGTCGAAGTTACACCGGTGCGTACTTTTTTGTCCAGTACTCAATATCTTGTCGGGCCAAGTTTTTGAGTTTCTTTATATTATCAAACTCCATAGTCGAAAAATGGCTGTTCGTGACAAAGGTAGCGCTCTAGATGTTTATGAAAAATTTCGTAAATAAAAACAATGCTCGACAGGCTAGAGAATCAATTCCCCAATATTTGAAGTAAAATTGCATTAAAAAATAATTACAACTATTCAAGCTACGCGCAGACCATATTGAAAAATAGAGTTTCGAGAGAAACGCGTTTACACCTATCGGCGTTCGAGCCAGTCCCTTGGCGCGCGCGTGGAGCCACATTTTCCCTTAGAACTCCGGTCCTAATTGTCCTAAGGACAATTAAGACATCCTAGGTGTCACACATCCGGTCGGTAAAAATCTTACCGTCCAGTTTTATCCACTCATGACCGCTTGGTCGGCGTGACACTGTGCCTTCAGGTATTCCTTTCATGAACCCGGATGTTTAACAATTGACCGATTTTCGATTAGAACGAAGTAAAAATACGTTCCACTATAATAGTCGGCAATTTGTGGAGATGACACGCTGGCCACATTTCTATCTACTAATTTATACACTCAATAACTCTATATGTCTGATATAAACTGCTCTACGCTTGTAAACAATTCTGAAGATTTCGTAACGACAATAAAAACAGGGGCTTACGAAATGATTCACGAAAATATTAATGATAAATCGTGGAAAAATGTCACTAGCAGAAGAAAGTTCGTAGCCGCGACTTTTCAGAGGAAATGTAAAAATATTGAAAACTACTAAGATTTTCATTCCAATTTATCGTTGGGTATAGTAATTGGGGAGGAATTTTTGTCTCAAAAACTAATGTTTCGATTGGATCCGGGTTTTTTTTTATTGGAAAATATGTACATTAAGGTATGTTTAGGAATTTTTAAAAATAAATTCGTGGACGAAGCGCCGTTGTTGTGGTCAGCGTCAGCGTGTTGTTCGTTGACATGGCTTGTGGTGCCAAGGATTCCGGGTAGTCGGTTGAGCTCAAACATGAAAACGCAACGGATTCTTGAAATATAATATACAAAGGAGTTCGCCTCGTAAGATTTTCTTGAGACTTCCATTTTTGACGGAATTGCGACCGTTTTAATTTAACATTCGTTTTTCGTTCGCACTTTCCGACGATTTCGGTTCAATCAAATGATAAACCCCTACGTGGCGAACGAGAAATACTATCGAAGCATATTGTATCCACATTTGGACAAAATTGGACAAGCCGTTTTCGAGATACATCTTGCACCGACTTTGAAATCTATGTTTCGAGATAATCGCGTTTGAAAAGTGGGTAAAGAAACGACGCGCTCGGCCGTTGGGCCGCTGCACGATCTGTCGGTAAATTCTCCTTATAATTTTAACGATTGCGGAATTTGAACATGAAATGTTCACACAATATTCTTCGTACTCCAAACATTTAAAAAAAAGTGAAAATCGATTTTTCAAAAAGTGTACTTCAATGCTGTTTCGAAGTTTGTCAGAAAAATTACTCGCAGGATAGAGATATTGTTTACCCTACCGTTAATCAGCAATCCCAGGGCCATACATTGGTCCTTCCGGCGTACCTTTTTTTCGAAGTACGACGTTTTTTTTCGGGGGTGTCTTTACGGATCTTGAACGTCGCTCTATCCGTTCTTGAGATTTTATCTCGCTGGTCTTTACGGTTCATTTGATCGATTTCACTAACGATGCACAGAATATAAAATACTGTTCACTCCTGTAGGATAAACGAGACACTGACGCTTCGAAACAACCCCAGGCCCCCAGAGGTATCCTACCCTTGTGCACCTTCTCGCTATAACAAAAGGCTCAAGCGTGACAGCTGCAGATCCAACCGACGGCGCGCTCGACGTTTTGCCGCCTTTCGCAGAATAATCCACAATTTCTTCAATACTGCGAATTTCTACATGAAATTTATACACAATATTCTTTGAACTACAAACTACGCGAAAAAAATCGATTTTTTGAAAAAATTACTACCTCTCCTTAATTTAAAAAAAGAAGCTTTTGAACAATGGCAAAAAATAAATCAATAAAAAATTAAGAAAAAACAAAACATCGTTGCATTCCAATGATGCAAACGTCAACGTCATTTCTCTCAATCAATTCGTGCAAATTTTAGCGTTGCAAACGCGCCGCTTTATTCAGTACGCTCGCATCGTCTCCACTCTATCACATTTTTTCTGCACGACCCGAAAAGTCGCAGCATTTTGAGCCTCCGAGGATCAAATGACAAATCTACGGCCGTATGACAAGATTTCTATAGTCCTACATGTTTTTTTTTGCACGCAATGGCGCCGTCAAATTTTGACGGTTACAGTCGACGTCAAAAGTGGCGGCTGTAATCGCGGGTGTCGAGCAGAAAGGCATTAGGCTATATAGGCGGCGCTCTTTTGTACGATCCTCGCTCGACACACGGGACATACGGAATTTATGTTGTCCGAACAATCCTCGCAGAGGCAAACGTGTCCGCACGGTAGGAGAATTATCTCTCGCGGATTAGTCCGACAAACGACACACAGCTGTTCCTCCCTAAGACGCTTGTTTTCCCGTACTACGCGCCGTCGCGACCTGCGCGATTCCTCGAGCGCCTCCTGCAACTCGCTCGCCATTCTTTGCTCCTCCCGATCCTTCAGGTAGCGTCGGACCACTATACCACCGATCAGAACGCCGACAGCGCCGAACACTAGACAGAGCCACCTGAAACATTCGTTGTGTTTCGTTCGCGCTTTCAGGGTTGTTACGCATATGGAAAACAGGGAAAATCAGGAAAACTCAGGGAATTTCTTTCAGAATTTACTTTTTGAAAGAATTACGAAGAAATGAAATCGACTTGACAAAAAACTGAACAGTATAAAAATAAATAGTTCTGTATATCTTCAATATTTGTATTATACGCAAAAGAAAGTTATGTCAGTGCCAGACATTGGGGATTTGAAAAACTGAAAACTAATTTACTGTAAAGCTACATTTGTAAATTAAAGTAAATTAAAAGTAAAGCTACAAAAATACATTTGCATTCTTGCTGTCGATACACAACCACATCATTATCATTATAGATAAGTATTTATATTTATTTTTTGTTTATTGTCACCGGCGTACAAACTTTTGTTTATAATTCATTATAAACTCATTAATTTAGTATAATAATTTAAATTCATTATAATAATTTAAACAGTATAAAGTAAAAAAGACATCAAAAGCAAATACAGAGCTTGTTCTTCAGAACAGGCTCTATATTTGCTTTTGATGTCTTTTTTACTTTATAATGTTTAGATTATGTTTCGAATTTCAGTTAAAAAAAATAAATATCATTTTTATCAAATTCCCATATACTTGGTATTAAAAAAATTATGGTATCCAGTTCAACATAATTCTTCAATAGAAGGATCGCGTTGAGAATTTCCTTTGTTTCTTCAAGTAGGTTAAAAATGTTGTTTTTTTTTCACAAAAATCAGTCATTGCTAGTTTTACGTATATAATTTTCCCGTATAGTTTGTAACGTTTACAAAGACTAATATCTCTCTAACTCAAAAAATATATGTTTGATGAAAAGAATGTGTTCTTTAGTTGATCCTAATCTGGCTTATATTTTGGAATTTCTGAGTCAATCATGCGTAACAATGCCCTGGCTTTGGCTATGCTTTTGCCTACACCCCTGTGCACTTTACGGCAGATGGTATACAATTTTCTTCAGCTCCTATCCCTCATCGCGATAGTATAGGGCGTCTCAAAATGACCCGACATTTTTATTTTCTTAATTAAGCGTATTATTGACTTGAAAAGTAAGGATAATTTTATTTTAATATAAGGTACAAACACGGAGGTTATGTGTGGAACGCAATATCCGATAAATGGCCGCGTCGTCCCTCTTTGCAAACGTTCACTGGTTTGACGACATTTTCAATAACATTTCGGCATAATTGCGGACTAATTTCATTAATGATGCGTTCAATTGCTTCCCTGGGTTCCTGAATTGTCTGTGGTTCATTGGCTTACACTTTTCCTTTCAGAAAACCCCAAAAAAGTAAGTCCAATCGTCAAATCGCACGATCTTGGTGGCCAATTCACATCGCTGCGGCGCGAGATAACACAATCATGAAACTTTCTCTGCAATAACTGCATTGTTTCGCCCGCAGTGTGACAGGGTGCGCCTTCTTGTTCAAAGAATATGTCTTCCAAGTCCATGCCGTTTATACCATTCATTGTATATAATCTCTATGTTTGTACTTTATATTAAAATAAAAATATTGCTACTTTTCAAATGAATAATACGTTTTATTAGTAAGTTGAAACTTCAGGTCGCTTTGAGGCTTCCTATATAAGAGATTAAAAATGTATGCCGAATGGCATGGCGGTCTGGCATGGCAAATAAATAACAAATTCTAATACTAAAAAGTATAAAATAAACGTGAAAAATTTTTGAACACTAGCTGTTATTTAATAGGTACTGTACTAAAAAGTAAACAACAATGTTCAGTAAAATTGAAAATTAAAACAGTGTAGCTACAGAAAAGTTCGTTCCTTGGTCACTCATCATAGGTGCAAGTACTTAGTAGGTACATAAACGTAGATATTTAAAAAATATGAAATATAAATTTTGAAAGCTTGAGGTGTCAAACGCAAAAAGTACTAATACTACTTTGAAATTTCTGAAAAAAGCCTGTAGCTTTCAAAATGTATGTCATATTTTTGAAATATCTACATTTATGTATCTTTTAAGTACTTGCACCTATAGGGAGTGACCAAAGAAGGGACTTTTTGGCAGTTATACTGCGTGGTTTGCAATTTTACCGAACATTATTTCTTACTTTTTCGTACCGTACCTTTCGAAATACAAGCTTGTTTTTAAAAAGTTCTTTTCCGTTCTCCTCGAAAAGTAACACTACCTGTAGATTTTTCTGCGCTCGTCCAATTTTCTGAGCAACGATCCCACCGTCATGGTCGTAAGGTAGAACGGTGTTCCGTCCGTGGGTGGTTGTAGGATCAGAGAATGCGGATTCGCCGAATCCCTGGTGAGTTCGCCAATTCCGGTGATAACTGTGTCCGCCCGCAGCATTTGCTCCGTAGTCTGCAGGCCTCGTTGACGAACCCCTTCGTTCGTCATTAAACCCGAGTATCAGTACCATGTCATCAGTCGCAAGGATCGTGAACTTTTAGAACTCGCCAAGCGTTAAATCGCCAATATGAAAATACGAAAGATACTTTTCGGCCGTACCACCCCCCCTCCCCACCCCCGACAAAGAAAGGAGAGAAATGGGTACCGGTGAAGAAGCCCCAAAGGTAATCCGTGATGGATGGCACGCTGGGCTTGAATTCGTCCTTTATAACGTCCATGTCGAGTATCTCGGCTGACATGGCGTCGACCACCTCGACCTTGTAGACTCCTTTGCGAAGCGCAAAAGGCATGCTGTTGTAGATCTCGTGCATCGTGTTCTCCTGGTCGGACCTGCCATCGCAGCACTAAGCTTTATCATCATTGTTACGCATATGGAAAACAGGGAAACTCAGGGAATTTCTTTCCGCCTGGAATATTCAAGGAATTTTCGAAATGCTCTGGAATTTTCCAGAATTCACCTTTTGCCAGAATAGGGTATTTGACTGTATTAAAAAATATGGTTCATTTTATCGAAAAAATGTGCATTATTTTCGTTTATTTCAATTTTTAAATTAGATAAGTTTGAACGTTTGGTCACGTGCACGAAAACGCTCCAGGATTGGTTGGATCTCTAGTGACGTCACATGCCAGTAAACAGCTTGTCATTACGAGTCGTGTGACGAGTAGTGAGCGATTTTTTAGGTTATTGCAGTGTATTTCCGTGATTTTTCTGGTAATTCGTAGTTATTTGTAGTGATAGTTGCCATATTATAAACTTTTAAATAAGAATGGATGCTGTGCGACAACTCAGCGGCGATATAAGTCCTTTATCTTGTTTACGTGACTACATATCCGACAATGGGAGCTTTTTAGCCGTCTGGTTGAATATTTAATTTTCATTGCTGATTTATATCTTAAATACTGACATTCACGAAGATGAAAAACATATCGTGAGCATAACATCAAATGAATAACCATTTAAGGTGATTTCCGTACAACAGTCAAATATCCTATGATGAAAGAGGAAACGCGACTTGAAAAGAAAATTTTCTCCCACTTTTATTGCTCTCAAATTTTTATTTCAGACCAGAGCGAGTTGAAGTGCATTTTCGAAGTTTGCAGTACTTTGCGATAAACTGAATAATCTTGGGGGAAAGTGAATAAACCCATGTTTTAGATGATATTAAAGTTTGCATCGTCGGAACGCACCGAAAGTTTAGTAGACTGAACTTTTGTTGGGGAATTTAAGCTACAAAAATCGCTCAAACGTCTTTTAGGATCCTCATGAAAAATCTACAGCCTAAAGTTGCAGCCTAAGAATTCGGACGGTGAGGAAGGTGAAGAAATAAATTTGATAAACGGATTTTACCGTTGAATTCCAACGATGCAAACTTCGAGACCATTATTTTAGAGGCAGTTTGGAGGCGAGTCTCGGCCATTGCAATTCTTCTGAGCAGTGTCTGCCATTGACTAAAAATACGCGGGTTCACGAGCACCCAGTGAGTAGTAGTAGTAGAAAGTAAGGAAGAGCATCACAAATCTTGTTTTTTTATCTTCCAGATCTTAGGAACATCATTCTGCATTTTTTGGTGGCCAAGAACAGTAACTTCACCCTGACCGCAAAATTCCAAAATGTATCCATATTCATCGTCAGTGTATGTGTAGTACCAGAAGCCTGCAGTAGTTCTGGCGACGACGTGCTCCTTGACGCTGAGCTTCTGTATGACGCCTGTGATTTTGTCATTGTTGACGCTCCGGAAGGGTATGCCCAATGGAGTCACCAATCCTCTAATAACGACGTAAGGCAGCGTCCCGCTCGGATTGTAATTCAAGGCGGAAAATAAGCTCGGCCCGACTTCGTGATGCTCGGCATCCTTTTGAAAAAGAGAATTTTCGACTTTCAATATCGACGCGCTCGCGTCAAATAAAATTCAGTGCAGTCTCAAGTGTCCTTGGGTTGGTTGCACATCGCAACGCAAAATTTGTACGTTAATAACGGAAAATTGGAAAATCCAAAAAACAAAACCTGAAGCTTAAACATACTTTAGTTTCCTTGAGTTCGATTGGAATAGATGGGTTCGACTGGGTTAGCGAATGGAACTTTAACCGATTTCAGGTTGGTTGGGTTTGTTTTGGTTGCCTGAAAAACCGTCAGACCCCAGTTTGTTTGGGTTAGCTGACGAAACTAATAGACTCCAGTTTGTTTGCATTAGCTAAAGAAACGAACTGCAACGAACGCCAGTTTGTTTGGGTTAGCTAAACAAACGAACCACAACCAACGTCAGTGTATATGGGTTTGTTTAACGGATTATTACTTAAGCTAAAGCAAGTAGCTTAAGGTTTGATGATAATTTCTCGTTGATTCAAAAGTTAAAAGTTGATCATTTGATGTTTATGAATCTTTGTTTTGCAAAGACTCATAATTACGCAATACTATATTTGTACGATCATACCTCATCATGGAAAAATCCAAAAAATAAACCCTGACGCACTCCAGTGTCTGTGAGTTCGTTTGGGTTAGCTGGACTAGTTCGAGTTTGCTCAAGAAACTCTGACTGGTTTATTTTGGTTTGTTAAAGAAACAAACCCCATTTCGTTTGGTTTTGTTTGGGTTAGCCAGATAAACAAACTTCATTTCGACTCGGTTTGTTTCACTGAGCTAAAGGAATAAACTCCCGTTTGTTTGGGTTTATTTGGGTTAGCTAAAGAAACAAATCCCAACAAACTTTACTCTCTTGAAGTTTGTTCTGCAGCGTAATGCCAAAGTTAATTCACGTAGCATGCAGTTTTACGATAACTTATGGTTGCTTCGAATATTAAAAAGCCTGATGTCTGATTATCTTTTGTATCTTCGGTTTGAGATTACTATAACTAACCTACGAAGGCGAACTGTATTCGTTGTTGGTTACCGTTTGTTTGGCTTCGTCGCACAAAGCAATGCTCAATTCGATCGCTACGTTTGTTTGGATTACTCCAGTTTGTTCGGGTTAGGGAAATAAAAAAAAATCCAATCTGTTTGGTTGAGCTAAAGAAACGAACCCCAAGAAAATCGAGTTCGTTTGTGTTTAATTCTGCGGTGCAACGCTGAAGTTAAATGACTTTAACGTTTGCATCGTCGGATTGCACCAAAAGTTAATTCTTTTAAACCGCACGATTTTTTTTTTGCTCGACAGGCTGTGCAAATCACTTAAACCTTTCCACGTATTCTTGGTGAAGATTTGTTACCCTAATTAGCAGAAAAAGACTTTGGATAAATAAAAACGAAGAAAATAAAAATCGTTACACTCGATCAATGGAAACTTCAACGTCATAAAGTTAACGCAACTAGCGTAAAGTTTAATGAAAACTTATCGTTGCTTCCAAAATTGAAAAGCCCGATGCTTTATTTTTTATGAATCTTCGTTTTGAGGTTAGAACACCTAACCTGCAAAGGAGAACGGTAATCGTCGTCTGATAGCGGGCTCGAAGATTACTTACCTTTATCGAGGTCACAGCACTTTTGCAGTGATAATATTGCTTGAGGCAAATGCCGAATATGATGGTGTCGATACCGAGAGCTATTAGCTCACCGAGATAATCCATCGCTAGGTTATGTTTCGTAATCACCGCTTGTAGACTTCCAAGTGATTGAATTTATCGTCATTGTGGGCGGGCTATTGTTGTAACGCACGCGATAGTACAATGATTTTAAGGATACATCTTTCACGGGGGATAATGTTACATAAATATAGGCCAATGTGTGCTTCAGAGGGTGCGAGAGCGTACGAAAACTTTTCGTCTCATCGCCGTGAACTCCGAACCTCAAATGGATTATGTTTACGCGTGACGTCACGTGTCTCAGGTGGCGTAATTGGCTACGAAAGGGCGCTAATCTATCGATCGAAGATATTTCGACGGATCGCGCGTTTTCGGACCCTACGAGCGCCGTCCACGTTTTCGCACGTAAATCTTGTATCTATTGCTGAGAATGCGAATTTTTTAAAATCCATTTCGCATGGTAAGAAGGCAGAAGTGGGCGAGAAAAACTCGCGAAATTGTGAATTTGCGGAATATTCGGGTGAAGAATAATACATTTTGATTTAGCGGGCTACACCTATCTCGTAGCCGGAAAAAAGAGGAATTTTCGTGATTCTTTTTTTGGGAAAACGTGTGCAGGTTTACCATTTTTTTCACTTCAATGAGTATGGTTCGAGTATCTTTTCACAATTTTCGTGTTGAAAAATATTGATAAATGTGGTGAATGGGGGCAAACCGAACCAGTGCGCAGACGAAGGGTTAAGTATCTTCCACAATTTTTGTATTGAAAAATATTTTTAAATCTGACAGATACAATGGTTTGTGTAGACGGCGATTTGAAAAACGTCCTTCGTGGTGACCACTGATGCTCGGGAATAAAGATCCGAAATAAAAAATCAAATACTTTTAGTTTTCACATGAAATTATCTCATAATTGGACGAAGGATTTGATAAAATATTGATATTTGAAAAAATGGCCGCCGTTTAAAGTGAAGGTATCGATTTTCGGTGAAAAAACGCTTTATTTTCGTTGATAAAATGAAAACTACGAGTAAAAGTTCAAGTTAATTGGTGCAGTGATTTTTGAGATCACGTCGTCACCGATTTTGAACGAGTCATTTAATCGCCCATAACTCCCTCCATTTTGAGCGGATCGACTGCAAATCTTTAGAGAATATTTTTTAAATGTTATATATTGAGAATCCGTCGAAAAGCAGTAATCTTTATGTTAAAAAATTTCAACTAGTTGTAAGCCCTTAAAGTGTTCCCGCCGCGGAGGGCCGTATTTTGTGGGGGCACAAGAAGGGCTCTTCTGAATCTCTGGTAAATCACAGTGGCGCCCAATAGAAATAAGTCACAATCAATTATTATATCCAACGATAAACTGGAATGAAAAATGTACAAATTTACTAGGTTTAGATGTTTTTACATATTGGTAAATATTCGGAAGCCGGGCTCCTGCTAGCGTCAGGCTAATTTCTGTTTGGGTTTGTTTCGATGTGTTTGAACCCTTGAAGACAAATTAACCTGATTCTAGCAGGAGCCCCACTTCCGCATATTTACCTACATTTTCTCTGAAAAGTCGCGGCATCGAAAATTCAGCTAGATATCTAGCCATGAAGGTATTCCTTTCGCGCAGGGCCGTATTTTGTGGGGGCATAAGGAGGGCCCTTCTAAATCATGGGTAAATTAAAGTGGTGCCCAATAAAAATAAGTAACAACCAATTATTACACCCAATGATAAAATGAAATAAAAAATGTACAAATTTAGTAGATTTAGACGTTTTTTGCATTTTCTCCACAAAGTCGCGGCGACGAAAATTCTTTCGTTAGTCACATTTTTCTAAGTTTCATCACTGATATTTTTTACACACGTGAGCATTCTATATCTGGCATCTAGAGTTATTGAGTGCATAAATTATTAGATAGAAATATGGCCAGCGCGTCATCTCCATAAAGCGTCGTATAATGAGACGACTTTTAGAGTCGTAATTTTACGTTAAAAGTTCGGTAACTTGACTCGAAGCTTTACGAGTATACTCGGATGTATTTTTACTTCATTATCGACGAAAATCAGTTAATTGTTAAATATTCGGGTTCGTGAAAGGAATACCTTAAGGCGTTACCTCCACTTGCAGTGCAAAAAAAGGCCTTTTTCCTGAATTTTTTTAAAGAAAACTACAAAACTTTTTTAATCGATCAATATACCATCTTAAAGAACACATCTTGAAGAACTTTCAGTAATTTTTTTATTGAAAAATATTACATTGTTTAGTGGCAAATGGCCGTCAATGAAATAATGTTTTTATATACACGGTTTGCGGTGACCAACATTGCGGCGAAGTGGATCATCTGAAAAAAAAAATGCGGATGGATTTAGTCAAATATAAGTATAAACTAGTCTTTAATCGAAGGATTTTAAAAAATATTCATTTTTCACAAAATGGCGGACAGTCAAAGTTAATGGTTCGATTTTAACGAAAAAAAACGGCCGTTTTTTAGCTATAAAACGGCCATTTTTTTCGAAAAAAAAATCGAACGATTAAAGACTACATTTTTATGTATTAAATAAGCCTGCAGAATTTCAAGAAGATCGGTTCATTAGTGTTCGAGTAATCTTGGTCACCGACTTCAGAAATGCCATTTTGAGAAAAACGCGTTTAAAGTTTCAATTAGCCGATCGTTTACACAACGGATTCTTCTCTTTCAACGCTCATATCTCAGTCAATTTTGTTCGGATCGACTTGAAATTTTCAGGACATATTCTCAGATACTTATACTTCAAAAAAATGCAAAAAAACAAAATCGATTTTTTCAAAATCGCAAGTGGGGGTAACCCCTTAAAAGAAACTGTATATAATTTCATGCGGAACTTGGCAGCGTTTGCCACCTCTCAGGTGCGACAGTCGAGCCTCGACTACCTCGATCGAAACACGAGGTCGACGGTGGTCGACCCTTCCTCTACGATCGTCATCCCGATTTCGCGCTATCGCGTGACTCAGCGTCGAACTGCGCTTCACTCTCACTTTTTGCGTCGTTGAAATTTCCCGTTTTCATAGTCGCGTCGAAAAGTTCCCGAACTTACGACCGACTTAGGTGAGCACGCATCGCCGTTGTGAGGTGGAATTAAGGAGGTACGATCATTACGACGAATCCAACTTTTGGATTTGAAATTTTTATATGATTTTGACGAATACTTTATGCGCCTATTGCCAAAATTTCAGCTATTTTTACCGTTTAGTTTTTTCGCAATAAAACAGCAAAGTTGAGCACTTTGAGTTACCGAAGCACGTCGTCTTGTGGAGACGGTCAACCGGAAGTGCGGTGATCGTGGTTTTTCTGCTCACGTATCCAACTAAACCCGTTGAAAAACAGAAATTCGATCGATTAGATATAATAGATATTGTAAAAAATAAGAAAATCAATCTTCACCGTGTAGTTGAAGCACTACATTACAAGAAAGTTTCAATTTCCGGTTGAAAATGGTCAGAACGACGAGATAGCACCCACAGATTTAGCAACGTCGCGAGTAACAGCTGATGCGTTTGGCGAACATAACCCAGCTTTGTTTTGAAATTAATTTGAATAGAAGCCGCCACAAAATATGCAAACAACAATTTATGGAGTTTTATCACTTATCACGTATCAATAATATGTATAATTCTAATTTTTTACTTTGTATTTGTTTTTAATTTCTACAGTCTAATTTTTCAGTTTTTATTTGTTCACGTGCAATAAATTCATCATTTATCACAACATTTGGCACACTATAATCGATAAGACGAATAATCAACATAAGTAAACATCAATCAGAGCAACTGTGGGTAAAATAAATTTAGATTCTTTTTTGACCCCGTGGAAGTGATCGTACCTCCTTAAACGATCTAATAAACGAGTTCGATCTCAGAATAGACAGTAAAATAACGTGGAATTATCTTTGAGAATGATACGATACTTACGAGAAAAATAGTATCAAACTTTTACTTCAACTGCTGCGAGTTCGGTTAAATAACGTCGCGAATGAAAAATAATGCTGCAAATAAATTTCTCTTCGCTTATTAAAGAGTTGCTTATTTAAAAAAAAAAAAACATTTTTTACCGATTCTCCGCAGGAACCTTTAACGATAAATCCGAACCGACCTGTACACAAAAGTTCTCGAATTCGTTGAAATGAGATTTTCGGCGACTCTGAAGCTTTGCACAGCCTAACAAAATCACTTGAATCAACGAAATTATTTATTCACATGTGGCGAAAGAAAAATTAAGATGAAGTGCTAAAATATTTTAATCTTTTCCATCAAAAATCCTACTTTGTTTTTCTACATCGTGCCATTTTTGTATTTTTTTTTTTTTTTCAATTAATAAAAAGTATCGGGTCATAGGAAAGTTTTATTATTATACTAAAAGTACATTGAAAACATTTTCCATTTCCAATCACCCTAGTTGCCAGAAGCATCTGCACTTACTGGTCATGCAGCGACGGCGGCACTTTGTTTAAATAATAATAACTTCATTCTTTATCGATATTATTCGATTTAAAAAAAAAACCCAAACCTGGCAAGACTGTGTACCAATTGTGTGTAAAGACCTGACTTCGTCGTCCCAATACTCTCATCAGAAAAAAAAGGTTGAAAATTGTCCTAATTTTTTGGTCCCCAAGCTTATACAGACTCGCTGATACACGCGCAAAATAAATTACCACAATGTTGAGTCGTGGATCTTTATTACATTCGGTGTTTTCTTCGTTATGTATAAAAAGTATAAAAAATAAATTATCGGCGCGCCGTCACGCGGACGTTATAATCGCCCAATGAGGGCCCTCCTACTCGAGACGACGATACATTAACTTTATTATCGCGACAATCGTATTGCTCGATTTCAGCCACACGCACGCATACGCAAGGGAAGAGAAAATAAAAATTCTTTATTCCGCGCCGTTTCATCGTCGTCGTTATCCACGTTTATCATTCGCCAAATCTCGTACACACAAAAGAAAAAAAGACGTTTCAACACACGTTCATTCACACACCTCTCGAGTGACTAGCTGAGATCATTAAAGTTTTTTTTTTCAAAATATTTGCAATTCCACTCGGAGCTCAAGCGTTACTTTTTTGTACATTTTCACCAGCGCGATAAAACTAAAAAGAAAAAGAATTAAACAATCGTAAATAAGGTTCCTCATTCGCTCGTCGACAACGTGAAATTACACAGTCTAGAATGCATTATCGTACCTTCGTGTACGCGTGTACACACACGGAAATCGTAAATCGTTCGCAGGTCGAACTCTACCCTTAATTATAAGCAGTGTCGTATTTTTTTTCGTTGGTTTCTTTTTTTTTCTCCCTATCCTTTCTTTTCTTCTATACACGAGTACACGTACGTACAGATGTATTTATAAATCTTTATGGCAGTCCCGTTTCAAACGCACAGACATATGAAACAATTGAAACCAATTGACGATCTTGGAACGGTGTGGATCAGGGTCAAACGGTGCAGTTTTGTTTCCAGCAAAAATTTCCAGTCGATTTGACGTCAGCGCACTGTCGCGCGAGACTTGTCGTTCATGCAAATTAAGATTTTTTTATCTTTCGTACGCATAAATAAGACGAGACCATCACTCGATTTACTCGATCTCAACGCTCACGCCAAATTCTAGTTATCTTATCGCGTAGTTTGCTCGCGCGCTAACTTGCCACTTTTCCGGAATTTTCATCAAGCGATAACTACGTGCGTTTGAATACGATGACAGTGGGTATTTTGAGTGTAGATTTCACGACTTGGTTACGAAATGATCGATTTGGGAAAGAAGCTGAACACGGATACGCAAACGATTATTTTTCGTAATTGAATCACTCGGAGTAATTGATATGAGAAAATGTCTTTTGAATTGATGAAACTGATGCCTCGAGTCGGGTGGGATACGACTTTTTGCTGTGGAAGGTCGCGTATGTATATTTGTAAACATATAGAGAGGGTGTGACAAAAGTCTCGTGGGACCCTTTCAGTATGGGTAGACGATGAAATTCTGAAGAGAAAAGTTCTTATCCGTTTTACACTGAGACGCATCGTTGCCGAGATATCAGCTGGTTATCGACAGCCAATCGGGTGCGCCGGCTGACGTAACACTGGGTGGGGCGTGTTCGCCACTGAACGCTTCTCGCCCCCTCCACTCGCGTTAGCAGCGCTTCGGATTGGCTATCGGTGATTTATCGATATCTCGGTAACGGTACGTCCAAGAGAAAATCGGATACGAACTTTTCTCCTCAGAATTTCACGATCTGTTCATCCCCGCTAAGATCTGACGCGACTATTGAGATAGCTTGTTGACATCTCACATAAAGTCAATTAATTCGAGTGATTAAATAATGACATTAACATCGCTTCGATCTCCCTTTTCCGTTTTATTCCCAATGCCGATGAAGCAAAAACGCCGATTTGAGAGAAAAAAAAACCGACGCTTTATATCGGCAAATCGCAGTGAGTGGCGGTCGATAATCGCGTGCCAGGCAAATCGAAGAAACAAAGGAAAAGGTAAACGACGCGAACCGGTTAGCTCGTAAAATTAGTGGTCAAAGTTCCGAGTAATAATACATGTATCCCTCGATCAATATCCAACGATAATTACACACTAGACAGAATTAATGTTCTTGGTTTTTTTAAATTATCTTCTATTTTCCCTTCCTCCCACCCTCAGGTGTTCTCAGAACACAGACGGACGCACGCTTGTCTACGACGCCATTGCAGCTACGCATGCGTCCCGTGGAATTCTCAACGAGAATGAAACTTACCGATGGGCAAAATCTCGAAAAAAAAAATGAATCAACAGCCGCCTCTTAGTGTTCCCTGCATCGGGACAGTTAATTTCGATTGTGGTTTTTTTTACAATCGATTCTACACGAAAATTCGATACCGCCCATTTTCTGTCTCTCGCGTTGCAGCGACTGGCCCAGTTGCGGATTCAAAATCCACGGAAGACTATGGTTGTATTCGTTGTTATGTACAAATTTATGAAGTGCCCGCGTATGGGCAATCGGTCCTCTTCTCATGTATACTTTCCCATTCGTTCTCGTTCCATTTTCGAAGTTTGTGAAGATTCTAACCTCCAAATTGTACTCTGCGCCTCGGTGTGGCGCAAGAGCCTCGACTTTTTATTTTTTGTCCTCTGTTCGAGATCGGCGTGTACACAAGTCGTTCTTGCACGTACACATGTATGCACCCATACATAAATATATATGTACACATATACATGTGTACGTATGTATATTTGCATAACATTTTCTCGAAAAGAGCGACACGTCCGTAGTCCCGACTCTTCTTCGTATTCCTCTCTCTTTCTCTCTCTCTCCCTCTCTCTCTCTCTCTCTCTCTCTCCCTCCCTCTCTCTCTCTCTCTCTCTCTCGCGTTTAATCACGACAATCTTGATCGATAATTCCTAATAATTTAAACGTAAAATTGTGGCGAATTCGTTCTACGCCGGCGCCGGCTGATGCGCCGTACTCGGCAACGGCACCGATATCACGAATATATCGATCTTTTCACCGGAAGTCTTGTCGACGAGATCGACGTAATTCACGGAGTCGTAAGGCGGCGGCGCGAAGAGATGATAAGGCGGCGGTGGCGTTTCCGTACCGACGTTCGTCGCACGCTCGTCTGTGTTGTTGTTGTTGTTGTTGTTTGCGCTGCTGCTGCCACGATTCACGTACGCCCCATTCAGTTGCCGGGCGCCGCGGCGACAACACCACTCGGAACAACTGACGATCAGGAAGAAAGCGACAAGACCACCGAACGAACCGATGTACCAGACTATCGACCAGGGATCCAGAGGACTCTGGTTGTCCGAATCATCTGTGGGCAATAAAGATAGAGGATTCGTCAATACGAGATGGGGAACGAGAGAGGGGGTTACTAGCGTTTTGGGATGATGGGAGAAGAACATGTGGAAAAGTCATGGTTATGTTGGGTGATAGGGCGTCAGAATGCAGAAGCGTCATAGTCGGAACATGTCGGACCGTAAACGTTGAGGTCGCTGCTTGTAAATATTAGGGTGAATAGATATTAAGAGAAATTTTACAAGTCGTTATGGTATATTTTCTGAATATTAACTAAAGTTTTCACTCAAGGTGTAACTGAAGGTTTTTTTAAACTAAAGAAGGGTAATTGAGGTTCCCGCACTCATTCATTAAATATATAATTTTAAGCTTTACGTCAATCTCCGCTTGATCGCATGGGTTGTATGGGGCAACGTCGTTAACATTTCAGTTTTTCACGTATACCTTCCGCATATGTGAAGAAACCCAAACCCAATATTTTGCTACAATTAGTTGGCATTAGTGACGTCATTATATCAGCATAGGAACTTCGCTTCTGCCCCGCCCCCACCCTTCAAAAATGATTTAGCAAGAACTTTAAGCGCATGGACAAGGTCAACATAACCTCACAAATTTTTCAACCCCGTTTTCTCATAGATGGTGAAGTTTTTGCAGGAAAAAGAAAGAATCAGGCTCTGTAAAATTCCCTGAAGCAGAGATTAACGATTTTATTTTGAACCAAATATTAGTTATCTTTGAGAAATAACTTCGAAAACTTGGCACAGCTTCTACTTCGCCTTAAAGCCATGTATCACGAGCTTCGACCGCTTCGAAATATTTAACCGTAATTTCAACCAAACAACACAATAAGTTGCGATGAAATTTATTGTGCACATGCGATATTGTTGCAGAAAGAGCCTGACGGTCGACATTTTTAAAAATTTGAGAAAAAACTTTACAGATTGTAGTTATCATAGGCTAAATTGTGAATCACTAACTGATGTTCCGAAATCGTTCACATTTCACGACCGATAGGCTCTCGACAGTGAAAAACACCCACATCTTGAGTGTTGTTTCAACCGACCATCATGGAAAAATTACGGAAAAATTGAGGTTCAGAGTTTTTTCAAAACAAAAAACTAGCAAAATTGTACCAACGAAGCTCAGAATTTTATCGACAATCCTGAAAGTCTAGTGCATCAGTTTTCCCACTGGCGGCGATCCCGCGTGGTAAACGTGCAGGCATACATATACACGTATCACATACGGACTAGCCGCAACCGTCGCCTATTGGGCCCACGGTCGTAGAGACGACCGTGATTGGGCCTCTGCTTTTTGCTGTTTCTGAGTAGCAGACGGTTGCTGCGACATCTGGCGGTAGTTCGCGGCGGCTCGTAGCCAAAAACTACGAACTCTGCGATACCATCGTAATCGCATCAAATTTTCGCAGCGTGATACATTGGTTGTGATACATGGAGAGGGGTTGCGTAAACGTGACATTTTAAAAAAATTATTTTTCATGGGACACTTTTATAGTCTAGGATCTTAAGAGGGAATGATACCTTATCGCGGTCGGTATGGTAGAACGATTATAGATTCCCACGAATCTCTGAAACGGCTCTTCAGATCCCGTCGAAACTTTGCCAAACGACGTCAAATAGATAGACGAACGGCTGTCTTCTCCTCAATATTTCCGAATTTGAGAAAAAAAATGTAGATTGGGTTATCATAAGCCAATCTACATTCTTTTTCTCAAAATCGAAAAATTTGAGAAGAAGAGAGCCATTCATCTATCTATTTGACGTCGTTTGGCAAAGTTTCGACGGGATCTGAAGAGCCGTTTCAGAGATTCGTGGGAATCTATAATCGTTCTACCATACCGACCGCGATAAGGTATCATTCCCTCTTAACTTCAATTTTTCACAATGATTTCCTAAAAATTCCAATAACTCATAGTGTTATGACAATTTTTGTGAACAAGCACTGTCCAGTGCACTACGGTATTCCAGCCCACCGCAATACCCTTTTTTTTGTGTTTTTCCCGAAACTTCGTTTTACTAGAATTAAAAACTTTTTATAACAATTTCTTTCGTATGACGGGATGATTCCTTGATATTTTCATCCATTTGTTAAGAACAAATTGTTAACTTTTTTTGCTCGACGATCAAACCTTTTTTCCACAGCTTGGCATTTTCGTAATTTGCAAAATTACAAAAAACTATCCTGTCATACGAAAGTTTTGTTACTATAGTAAAAGAACATTTTCGGCTTATAGCAAGAGCACATTTTTAGGTTGCACTGATTGGCCATGTAGCAACGGTGGCACTTTGTTTAAATAATAATTACTTCATTGTGTATCAATATTGTTGAATAAAACAAACTCAACCTTGGCATCACATTACGTTGTAAATTGTTTTTTTTTTTTTGGAAATCGACCAGTTTTTTGCGCCTTAAATTTATGCAGACCCGTCAATGCGCCCCAATTTGCCGTATGACGATATTTCAAGACGGTGACATTTCTGGATTGTGATCGTTTCTACATTCCAACATCCTACCATATATATATATATATATATATATAAATATATGAATTTTTTCCAATTATCAGCGAAGCGTTCGGTCACAGCGCTTTACTTTTCTTTTTTCTACTCCGGATTATTTTTAATTGATTATAAAAGTATACAAGCCGCGGTTGTTTACGCGCATCGTCGGTCAATTTTCCTTCGCTCGCGCGGAAGATCGACGGCCTCGTCTTCTCGTGCAGCTCGAACGGTACGAAGAAGAGGAGGCAGAAGAGTGGCGGAGCAGGCGGGCGCCCGAGGGGCTGAAGAGAAAAGGGTTACGAGGTTTTACCCGCTTGATCTAGCGAAGCTCGCACGAAAAATAACGTTTTCTTGGTTTTTTTTCTCTCCTCTCGGGAAGAAACGAGTTTTGCAAGGGATTTTTTTTATTTCACGACGTTGCTTATGTGCGCGAGGAGTAAGTCGGTGGTCGAACTTTCGTGAATCGTCCTGTAGGAACTTTGAGTACATACGTAAGCACGTGTTCACATCCCTGCCCATATATGGTATACCGGGTGTCCCATTTTAATCTTACACCTGATTTATCTAAAAAAATACTACTTCCGATCAAGTATCGAGTATAGTAAAACTTCTAGGGTTCAAAGGGGTACGTTAAAAAAATCCCTTTTGGTCCGAAATTCAAAATGGCGACGTTAAGGTGGCCGACGTGTTTAAAACAAATGGGAACATGACCTTTTCATTTCACGGCGTGGTACATTTTGGACAGCGCTAAAATAGTGAAAAATGGTGCTCTAACTTGAAAGTTATGAACGTTAACAAAAAAATATCCTACATAAGTTGTTAGTTTTAGCCAGACACCGTTTTCGGTGGAAAAGTCATGTTCCCATTTTTTTTTAAACATGTCGGTCGGCTTAACTTCGCCATTTTGAATTTTGGACCAAAAAGTATTTCTTTTTATCGTCCCCCTTTGAAGCCTAAACGTTTCATAATGATCAATACTTGATCGGAGCAGTATTTTTCGAGATAAATCAGGAATAAGTTTGAAACCCGACATCCGGTATGTACAGGATGACAATCGTAAGGTGGCCACGTGTTTTTTAAGGGTCTGGCGCGGAGATTTTGCGATTGAGAAAAATCCGATATTTAATGGTTTTTCAAGTCCTCGCCGAAAATGAATATAGCGTATTTTTGTGATGTGTAGTATTCGTCAGAAAAATATTGATTATACTGGAAAAAATTATATTTCCATTTTGAGTTCAGCAGAACGAAGATAAATGAATTTCGAATACCAAACACCGAAAAAAATGTCTGTAAATGGAATTAAATTCCATCTATCTACTTTGAGATGCATCTTTGTTAGTTTCCGTTTTTCGATGACGGGATGCCCAAAAAAGTTTTTCAGGAAGCTGAGGTACTACTTTATAGCCCTGGAATGACAGATCAATCGGTAGGCTATTGGGTCACAGCATTTTTGAGTTTTGAAACTTTAAACGCTTTTTCGTGAATCTCGTACAAGATAACTCAAAAACTATATGATCGATCAGTTTGAAATTTTGCACACCTTTACCTAGCATAATTATCCTCTATGCGAATTTAAAGTACCTCGAAAATGATATTAAAAAACTACTTTATCATTGACAAATACTATGGTAAAAGGTTCCCCAAAAATAGAACATTTTTTCAAAGACGTACCATTTTTTAAACTTCCACTTTCGTGCGGTTTTCTTACGTTCGCATAGCGCGTGTGGGTCGTAGAAATCTAAAACTTTTTGTTTCTCACATTTCCGATTAATCCACCACACGCTAGGTTGTACGCCGTGGAAAAGCTAAGCATGTCTGGAGGAAGTGTCGTCATTTTTCAATACTAAATAAAAATATTCTTTGGCAAATTAAAATATGTAATAATACGTACATAAAATTTTTATTATGTAGAATAAATTCTCCCGACCCGAAAAAAAACCTTAAAAATTGGCTTATTGTCTGCCTAAATGGATCTCCCCTCTGTAACACCTTCTTTCCGCTGCACTCAAAATGAATTCAAAGTGAAAAGTCACAAAATTGCGCTATGTCTTTTTTTTTTAACGAGGACTTAAAAGGCCTTTGAAAATTTTTTTACACCCTTTTAGACCCAAGACCCTAAAAAAACACACGGCCGCCTTATAATTTTCACCCTGTAGATGCCGACGTGTAGATGTATGGGTTTATATGTTTACGCACATACACATATTCGTGTGCTTGTAAAAGCGAGGCCGATTGTTCGAGCAAAAATCAAACGGGCAAACCATATGTACACCAACGATGCACACACCACGAACCTCGAGGAACGTATAAAAATAGACGAAACGGGTACGTCTGGCAATTATATGCGAAACCAGTTTTCCTCGATGTTCGTGACACTGATACTAATGCGGTGTGTACCCGTGTGTGCGTGCGTGTGTGTGTGTGTGTGTGTGTGTGTGCGTGTGTGTGTGTGTGCGTGCGTGCGTGCGTGCGTGCGTGTGTGTGTGTGTGTGTGTGTGTGTGTGTGTGTGTGTGTGTGTGTGTGTGTGCGGGTGTGTGTGTGTGTGGGTGGGTGTGTGGGTGTGCGTGTGTGTATTTATGCGTGTGTGTGCGTGTGTGTATTTATGCGTGTGCGTGGTACAGGTTTATCAGTACAATATTTCAAAACTCTACCGTACAGTGTGTAGGGCTAACAAAGAAGAATACAGTCGTGTCTGAGGCTCGATGACACGAGGCAAAAATTATCACGAGCTCGTATGCACGTTTGCAGAAAAGTGTAACAGATCACAAAGTCTTTCGCGCCGTTTCAGGCCACTTTTATCAATAAATAAATAAATGAATATAAATATATATATATATATATGGCGAAAGTCTCGTATACGGGACGAAGTCTCCGAAGAAACTTTACGGCGTTCGTTACGGGCGGCAATATCGATCGGGGGCCGAAATCAGCCGTAAATTTTGCGCGAAGCCATAAAGTTCACGAAGAAAAGATTGGATCTCGTCCGGATAGTTTTTTTTTTATTTTTCCTTGAAAAACGTGAAAAGTCATATTCGATTGGATTTTTTTCGGAAAAAAATTGATGTTTAGATTCATAAATTCATGTTTAGATTCAGGAAAATTCATAAATTATCTTTCGGCAGAGTGCACAGAGTTTTGTTTTCGGTTTTTTTTTTCGGGAAGAAATCCATTGTGAAAGAGTATTTTTTTCTTCTGTGATTGGGCAGAATGGGCTGGGAGAAATTTGTGAAATTTTTTTTTAAGAGGCTACTATGGAAAATTCAAAAAATCGTTCGTCGCTCGAGACAACTCAAATTAAAGAGGGAGATCCAACGTATGGTGCAGGAATCGCAGATTGAAGGTAAACTTATGAGTACAAGGATAGAACCGCTAGTAAAACTTTAAACGCGTTTTTCGCGAAATTATGTTTTTCGAAATGGTGTGCACGAATTGTCGACGTCCAATGAGGGGATTTACTTGAAATTCGGTACACTTATTCAGTGTAACAATAGTTCAGTCTTGACCGAGGTTTTTGTTCTTAACACTTCTTTCATTAGCTATTGACGCTAATGATGTCATTTTTCCTTGGAAAATAAAAAAAATTCTCTACTTTTTTTATTGACCATTGAAACACGATATCAAAAATAGTTTGGTCAAGTCGTAGCCATTATAATCTATTTTAGGAAAAAAAAATTCGTTTTTTTCGTTTTCGATCAACCGGGTGGCCAAAATCAAGTGAACCGTTGAGCCCCTCACGTTCAAAGGTCCTTCACGAGATTGTTCATAACTTTATTGATTATTGATATTTTTCAAATGTAATTTGGTACCCAACTTTGTTGATGTACACATAAATAAATGTCTAAACGATTTTTCAATCATCTTAACGTATTCCTTCAAAAGGAATTTTTTCGAGTAACCTTAATTTTTGGATCCTCACAGTAGCCTTTAAATCACGACACCCTTAAGACCCTAGCCCCTCAAGCCAAACGGCGTGTTCTCGGTATAGATATTTTTTGTGATATTTAGGACGCGTATTTTACTTTGAATATTCCAAGGTTAGATTTTTGGTTGTGAAGCATTAAAAATGATTTTTATATTGTACAAGGCAACTTTTTTCATCCAATAATTCACAGACGTCGTAATTCGAGGAAGATCGCTCGTTTTCGAAACTTAATTTTCACACACAGACTTCATAATTTCGAATTTATTCGCAAGGAATCTCGTGAATGTATTTAAAAAATATTTTTCCAAATGATTTTGACGGGTCGTTCAATTTTTTGAATTACTTTTTGTTTTCACCTCGCGTATTTTTTCCGCGTGACGAGGCAGCGATAAAAAAAAGTTTAACGGATGATCGAGTCCATTGGTCGATCGTCGATGAGACTCACCGGACGCACCTTCCTTGCCACCTTTGTTCCCATCGTTGTCGTCCTTTTCCGGCAGCTCGGACTCGAACTCCACCACTACGAGGGTCTGCTCCTCGCCCCGTGCTTCCGGTTCATCGGCCCGCTCGTCATCCTTGTCGTTCTCGTTCGCGGTGGTGCCGGCCTCGCCTATCGCCACCTCGTTATTGCTCTCGCTCGAAGATCCGGCGCGTTTTGAATCATTGACATCGTAAATCGCAAGACCGTGCAGCAAACCTTAAAAAAAAACAAAAAGAAAAATCGCTCAGTTTCCTGCTCGAGTATTTTCTCGCACTTTCGCGTACGACGGAAAAATTACGAGCCACTTTTTTTTTATTAAATTAATAATTGGTTAGTCATGATAATAAATTATTTTAAGGCGTTTCATTCGTATGGATCACTGAAAATGGAAGCTTTTGGAATTTTTTTAAAGAGTAGAGTAAATTCTTATAAAATTAATTGGTCAGGGCTTATAGTAAATTAATTTAAGGCGTTACGCTTGAGTGGCTCACCGAAATATGAGACTTTTTTGGGATTTTTTTTTTTTTTGGAGAATACTAAAAAAAACCATAACAATGAGGTTTGGAGGATTTTTTGAAAATATGTTGGCGCACACAAAGAATTTTTTTTTGACAAAATAAAATGCAAAATGGCGGCTTAGTCGTAGCTACACTAAGGATGTTTTTTTGGTGCTCTGTGGGAGGGGGGGGGGCAGAACTTTCATGAATTAGCGCCTGGAGAGAAACAAAATTAGCATTTACATTAGTTTTGCTAGAGAAGTATACACGATTATTAAAAAATATCGTTTTTTTTATGAATTAGCGCCTAGAGAGAAAAAAAATGGCATTTACGTTAGTTTTGCTAGAGAAGTATCCAGGATTATTAAAAAATGTCGTTTTTTAATAATCCGCATTTTAATCCGCGGCATAATTTCATGCCGCAAAACGGCATCATTTTGAATCAATGTTTTCATCTCTAGAAAATCGGCTTTAATTTGTTTACAGAAAAACGATAATTGTTAATGAATTTTAGAAATCGTGTGTACTCCTTTAGGGAATCTATCTAAGAAACTCACAATTAAAAATTTCCAGTCAATCGGATTAAAACTGCCCGAATGATGCCTTCTTCCGATTCCGAAAACGCGGTTTCGAGAAAGAACGCGTTTAAAATTATGGGTCGAATTATCCGAGACATTTTTTGATACCACATTACAAATTTGTGAAAAAAGGTTTTTTTTCACAAATCTTTAAAAAAAAACAATATTTTTCAAACCACATTGCCACAATCTTTTTTTCAGCCACGTTGAAACAATAATTTTTTTTCACACTTACAATAGCAATTTTTCCTACACAATACCTACGGCCCATTTTTGAAAAACATTTACAGTGAATATGTTAAAAAGTATATACATTCGCGATTCATTTTTTTTAAATCTCCAGTCAATGTCATTAAACTTGGCTCGTTTCGACCAACGCCTAAAAAATTGGTTCCTTTCGTTTTTCGTGGTACAAAATTTGGTAGAAAATTCGAAGGTTCCGATGGCGAAGAAGCGTAAAGAGCCCGTGTGTATCGCTCCGTGACTCACGGTGAAAGTTGACATAATAGAGTAGCGAATCGTAAAGAAGACGCTAAAACGAGAAAACGGTGCCTTTCCAATCAGTTATTCGCCGGCGTCAATTGGATCGATTTGGAAAGATCTATTTTCGTTCGGCAAACACGTACAGAGCGTAGATCGTACGATCTTGGAAGCATGCATTGCACCATCGACATTTCTCCACTGAATATATAGCTAGAAATAATACGCTGAACCCATCGTATCTGTGTTACGTTGACTACCAGCAGACCCGGCTGTTTTGAGGACGGTCCTCGAAATGTTTTTTCACCGAATCGTTCGTATTGGCGATTCAAACGTGGAAATAAAACCGGATTGCTTGAACGAAAGCCTGATTGCTTGTCGAGCTAGATTTTCTTGTAAAAAAATAATAATAAGTCGAAGGGAAACGGACTTTCGAAAGAAGTGAGATTACAAAATCTTGCATTGCTCTGTGGGCCGTACAATTCTAATGCTCTTGAGGACACAGTTAAAAGTGAAAATTGAAATAATAATAATAATAATAATAAACAGGATAAATGAAAATAAATTTAAAAAAAATCATTATATTTACAAATTCAATACATTAAAAAAATATGTCAAATTTATCGAATTTCAGAAATTTAGAAATACATGTAAATAAAGTTGGAGTTTTATCAGAATTATTTTAAAAAAACGAAAGTAAGTATCATAAGGGAAAAAACGTCAGTGTTTTCTTATTTTTTATTTGTCCCATTTGAAATACGAATTTTTGTCCCATTTGAAATATGAGTTTGAAATTTGTCCCATTTGAAATATGAAATGAGATAGTCGCGATCGACCTATCGAAAACCTTGAATACGGAATAATAATAAGCGGACCGTTGATGTAAACCAGGAAAGTCTCTTTGCGATCTCGATGACGTATGCTTACTCCGACTCGAAATGAAATAAAATGACGACTCTCATTAACAGCTATAAAAGTCGATGAGGCCGTACATTGATGATTCCGACAACGCGCATTGCGAGACTTCTCGTATCTTTTTAGATTTTCTCGACGTTGCTTAATTTTGTCATTAGTCGCGCGCGTTTCCTTTTTTCCTTGCATTCTTTGAGCTGAAATATATCTATCGATCGTTGCGGGGGTCAGGAAGGAGCCGGAGGTACATGCGATAATTTCGCGATCGTGGCGAAAGTCACGTAGCCTCACTGACTGAGTACTCGTGGCTATACAGATGAGGACTTTTTTCTTTCCTTCTGCCGCGGTCAGCCTAATTATACGTTGATGACTTTTTGTTCTCGGTGACGCGGTTCGTGATCGAACAGAAGAGATCTTTCCAATGCTGACGATGGTGACACGATCGTTTTTTTTTTATACGCCTTGATTATCAGGCTGCGACATTGATCTAGTTTTCCCGAATGAGAACAAAGGAAGTGCAGGACCCAATGCACGGTTTTCTAAATGGTAGAATTATGTATTTTTTAACATTTATCCATTTTTCGGCATATTTGATGAATGTTGTTTTGCAAATTTAGGCGATTGTAAAAAAACTACGAACAATCGCATTAACTCTTCGATAATCTCCAAAGTTGCTTTTTTTGCATTTTTTTTAAGTATAGACCGTTAAGATGTGTCCTCGAAAGGAAATTTCGAAATTTCCAATATTTGCGAGGCACGCACTTAAAGAGGTACGATCACTTCCACCGGGTCAAAAAAACGTCTAAATTTATTTTACCCACAGCTGCTCTCACTGCATTTACTTATGTTGATTATTCGTATTATCCATTATAGTGTGCGAAATGTTGGGGTAAATGATGAATTTATTGCACGTGAACAAATAGAAACGGAAAAACTAAATTGCCAACGACTCGGTAGTAATCTTCGTAATAATAATATTAACATTTTCAATCAGCGATTCTACATTTTTCACACTGGGAGGACGGATTACTCGAACACCGTTGCATGGATGGACTTTAAATTGTGATAGTAGCTTCACAATTACATTCTCTATGGGAGTACGTAGCCGTTTTAAGATTACATGTAGACTTTTTTTTATAAACAATTTACTGCTTACTTTTTGGGCAAAAAATCGATTTATTTCTTTCAAGGAGTGCCATTTTTCAATATTTTATTATAAAATCCCTATGTAGTCCCATAGCTAGGAATACATAGATTATAATGTTTTTTGGTTTTTGTTCCAAGTCTTATACTTTACGAGAAAACCTATTTGTTAAAAACACGTTTTCCAAGATGGGCTCAGTCGTCCCCATATTGTATGAAAATTATAATACATTTTTTTATACTCTTTTATAAATTTACTTTTATACTTTTTTTTATACTATATTTTTTTATACTTAAATAAACCCTCCCAAAATAAATCCTATTGCTTTTTTCATACTCCCAAAATAAGTTGTCAAAGTTAGGCCTTATTTTCTGCGGCTAAAGTTATCCCTTAGGTGTACGCCTTCGAATTTGTTGAAACTCATGTGTGTGATAAAGCATTGAAAACTATCAGACACGTATTTGCTTTTATCTGCGGAAAAACTTTTTCAAAGGGGGAAACGACCCTTTCCGTGTCACCCTTTGTTCAATTTTTTTTTCAATTATTCTATAGTGGATTTTCCATCGCTTGACATTAGAAGAATTTTGGTTTTTGTTTCATTCAGATCGGAGAACTGCTTGGGGGTGAAACTGCAAAACCACCCCTCGATACGCCTTACTTTGAGGGGTTGTTCTCCCCTTAAAAACGGTTTTTTTTACGCAGATAAAAAAGAATATGCGACTGATCGTGTTTGATGCTTTATCAGATCTATGAGTTTCAACAAAATTGACGCCGGACACTCAGGTGATGTTCTTTGTAAGGAGCTTCCCAGCTCGTAGGGAAAAACGCGCTTTGGATAATCACCATTTCGAAATCGAGGAAGGCACACTTCACGAAACAGGACTGGCCGATTAATATGACGGAAGTACAACATGCCGTTATACCACTTAGATAGTTGCCGTTGTCTGGAATTTTAACTATAAACTTTAAACCTGTTTTTCTCGAAACTACTTTTTTTAACCTGGTTTACATAAAATCTCGAGTTCTATTCAACCTGTCGACTTCAAACTTTGTATGTACCTTCAGTATATAATCCTTTATCGTCCCTACCTCAGGCATTAAGGAATTATTATTATTACAATTTAAACCAAATTTTAACGTTGGGAACATAAGGCAAAAAGACAGCTGTCATGATTTTTTTTTCATTTTTCTTTGGTACCTGCCATAATGGCGTTCTTATCGATTAGGAAAATTGGTTTTATTTCTGTTCCGAAGGAAAGGAGCTGTGGAATCATGTCGATTGCCTCAACCCTGTTTTCGCACAGCCATATTTAGAGGCCCATAATATTTTCAAATTTTTTTCTTGCACATTTTTTTGTAAGTTCTCGAAACATAAAAGGACTGTGAAGAAATGGATCGTAAAAGTATATATTTTTTTTTATCAACCACAAAATTCAGGCCTCGACGAGAATACCGCCTCGATTCATTTTTATCTAATTCGTAAGCCTTGAAGCCTCAACTTTGTTTTTTTTGTCCAATTCGACAACTTTAGATCCTGAATGCAGTATTGTGTCTAGAAATTTAGAGAAATCTTTTATTTTTATTTCAATTTATTATTCTACCCAACTCGTCTGTGAAAACCGTTTAATGATACTCATATAATCCTGAAATATGGATTTTTTGACAGATTAGACAGATTAGGAATTCATGTTTGGTTTGTTTTTCGAATTCACACTATGTCCACGACGCTAGTCACCAATTGGAGGCGTTTCCCGCGCACTCATGTAAACAAAAGTACACGATAATACATTTTTTATTCTTTTGTTCCTCCATATTTTCGAAGGATCAATAAATACGTGTACAAGATTTTAATAAGAAAACTCGAACATTTCGAAGATTATTTCATCCTAAAGTCACCTCCGAAACAGACAAAATGCTCGCTTGACTTTATTTTTTTCCCAATTCCCACACTTTTGTCCGTCAACTTTGCTTTTTTCAAGTTCATGAAATTTCGAGTTCAGAGTTTATTTTTTTTCAATTCTCCATGAATATTATTTGAAAAATCCAATTGTCTATGAAAAGCCGAAGAAAACGTTGCCAATTTTTCAGCAATCTCCAATGTACAAAAAAACAAATGGCGATTCTTCAGATCAGTGACATGTCCGAAAAAATGCTTGTTTCCAAACAAACCCAAACAAGCCCAACATAGGCGTCGAAATGTTCAAAAATACCCTATTTTATCACGTGTTTCCGTGAACTTCAAAACCCCATAACTTTTACCCATACACGCCCCCATAACTATTACCCAAACAAACCCAATATAGGCGTCGAAATTTCTAAAAATGCCCTTTATCTGCCTTTTATCACGTGTTTCCGTGAACTTCAAAACCCCTTCACTTTTTATGGGTGGGGGGGGGGTGAATTTCAGCTTTCCCTGACTGAATATCATCATTTATAACCCAATAAATGACCAAAAAAACAACAACAAAAATGTTACGCTCATTTATCGGAAAAGTCACTTAACCAAAGTACTATCAAACCAATAAACAATCGCCTGAATGAAAATATTTCAAAAAACGAAATCTCGAACTATCGCAGTCTTGAGCTTTTCAATCGCGGTCTCAAGGACGTCCCAACAAGTTCCGAGATAGCGCGTAAAAAAATCGAGAAAAACCGCGCGACGACGGAAAATACGTAATTGCTTCCTGCGTAATCGAGTGATGTCACGGAGGCGCCCTTTTTGGGTTCTCAAGAATCGCGTGTGTAACCGAGTATAGGCAGAATCGGCCAACATATTTCGTCGTTTGTAAATCGATACAAACAAGGCAGGGATGGTGAATGGATTTAATATGTTTGGCGATAGATTCGAAGATCTGATTCTCACTCCGTAACTACCTTTTGAAGTTTATTCACGTACGTACCGACGAGCTTATACGGAGGAGAGACAACAGTGACGTGTGTCGAACGATAGTCACGTACACATTTGCCGAGAGGAGGAGAGGCATAATGATCACGTTGTAAACCAGAGAGAGAGAGAGAGAGAGAGAGAGAGAGAGAGAGAGAGAGAGAGAGAGAGAGAGAGAGAGAGAGGTACAGATAGTCGATCTGCCGTTTGGTCTCCATCCAACTGATATAACTGCCAACAGATTTGCGACCAGAATATCTACATGTTAATAGCTCCCGAACAAAAGGGCGTAACCCACATAATTTTACATGCACATCATGATTTGGATGGCACTCTTTGTTTGCCGGCTAATAATGTATACTCGGATATATATATATATATATATATATATATATATATATATATATATATATATATATATACACAGACACGTGTCATAATATGTAAATAATTCAAACATTCCTGGGGTGTTACGTCCTGTCCGGCCAACAGGACAACAGCCAATCATTTTTCAGCGGCGAATGTAAAAAATTGATCGCAAATTTGACATTCTCGATTTTCGTCGAAGAACCCAATCGCTTGGGAAATTTAAAACGTTGGGGCAAGAAAAAAAACGAGCAGCGAGAAAATGATCGATCGATCACGGGATCGGCGGTTCACAATGTGGGAAATGAGAAAGTGCACGGCGTGTGTGGTTCGACGGGAAAAAAATAGCTGAAAATAAGAGGCGAAACTGCATGCGAGAGGTGTGGCGCCGTCGATCACATCGATGGCATGTGTGTGACAAAAGGTAGTAATTGTTGTGCGCTGTGTTCGCGATCGGAATAGCGCTGAAGTTTGACGAGTTGCGGCTTATACGCCCGACTGGATTCGTAACTGTACGCTCGTTTCGAAGGTTTTTACCGTGGATTTTACAGGTTAGGCGTCTCCGTAAGGTGGAAATTTCGAAAATATTAAAAAAAATATTTTTGTAGCCTGAGCTCTTCAATTTTATTAATCGACTAATTCTTAACGCATTCTTAAAATTGACCAAGTTTTGCCGCAATTTTTACAGTCAATGCTGCGTAAGCTTGAAATTTCAAAAATACGATTTTCTTGCATACTTGTATAATCCAGGATCTTGACTTTAATCTCCAACGAAGATTTCGCAGACATTCCTAAAATTGACCAAGTTTTACCGCAAATTTTACATTGTACTTGAAATCTCGAAAATTCGGGTTTAAAAAAATATATTTTGTAGCCTAGGGTCTTTAATTTAATTTTCACGGGAGATTTTGTAAAACTTCTTCAAATTGACCGAGTTTCCCACAATTTTTACAGTCAATCCTGCGTAAATTTGCAGGATCGCTTGAAATTCTGATTGAAATTTCGGAAATACGATTTTTTCTCCATATTTTTATAGCCTAGGGTCTGAACTTCAATTTGCAATCGAGGTTTTGTACAAACTTTTGCATAATTTTGTAGTCTAGAGTCTAGGGTGTTAACTTCAATTTGCAACGATGCAAGTCTAAGACAGTTCCAAGAATTTCTAAAAATTCTTAGTCTGATTAAAAAAGACCGAGTTTTGCCGCAAAATTTACAGTCAATTTTATATAAGCTGGAAATTTCGAAAACACAATTTTTTGAGTATTCTTATCGTCTCGGGTCTGAACTTCAATTCGCAACGAAGGTTTGTCAAAATTTCGAAAATTTACCGAGGCGTGCCGCACGTTTTACAGTCAATACTGCATAACCTCGAAGTATCAAAAATACGATTCATTGCCTATTTTCGTAGGCTTTAATCGTAACTTTCATTTTCAACAAAGATGTTGTGAAAATTCCTAAAATTGACCGAGTTAAAATTTTCGTGAAGACTCAGATCGCCCACTGCTCTAAGTCCCGGTGCGTTTTGCTCTTCTCTTTCCTTGCATTTTTCTCGAAACTACCATTTTGGGCTTGAAATTTACATCGTTTTCAATTACAATCAATTTTTACAATTTTTTTTCCATTACTCAAATTTGTTTGGTCGATTCAGCCACTGAAAATCGCTCAAACTTTTCTACACTTTGGAACAACTTTTACATCAATATCTATAATATAAACCTATCAATAAAAATCGTGAAAATAGCCTTTTTACCGTCTAAAGTGAGAAGACCCCTCAATTCGTTCACCGATTTTTCCACCTTGTCACGACGAAATTCGATTTATCGGAACTCGTCCTTTTTTTCGTGGCAATAATATAAGAAAAACGTTAGTTCGGCGAGTGATTTGAAAAATAGCTCGAGAGGTAATTAATCCATAATTCATTGCTTCCTTGCTCCTGCTTTTTCACTTTTCCGAGGAGTTACCCATAAAAACAAAAAAATCGCGCGCCGTTCCCACGAAATGTTCGCTGTGCGAGTTTCCCTGCACAGTTTCTTGACACTTCCCACCTCGTAATTGCGTCTCCCGTTTTTCTCGCTCGACACACATCAGCCTCTAATTGGCGTGTTGTCGCGACCCTCGTTTTCCCCCGCGAATCGGGCAAATTTCGTTGCAAATCGTTATATATGATAATATCGTATCCCGAGGCAAGGCCGGCTCTATAAATTACGCTAGAGGCGCAATAAACACGTACGTATGTGCGATACGCGTGTGGTTGCTCGTATAAAAGAGTGACGCAATTTTCCTAACGTTCTAGCACGCACCGTTGCTCGCCTAGATCTCAAAGATCTTTGGGGTCGGGTGGGGGGGGGGGGGGGCGTTGGCTTTTTCGTAGCTCAGATTGGCCCATAAAAGTTAATTAAAACGAAACTCTTCTCCGAGTTTTCGACCTTCCGCGACGCGGCTCTGCGTCTCTGCGCCACGGCGCTGTTTCTTCGAGGACGGACAAGACGCCTCAACTTCGCAGTATAAATATTCACGGAAAGCAAAAAAAAAAAAAAAACCAAATCACACGTTTTATCGCTTCATTCGTTCGATTAAATATTCCCCTCGCATCTTTTTTTTTCCGGCGCGTTTTCTTCTCGCCAAGGAGAACAAAATGGGAAGAAAAAAATCTCGACGGCGCGCCGAAGAGATGAACGCGCAAGTTCGAGCATAAATCGAGCCCTCTGTATCTCGTCGAGACACTCGACAAACACGAGAAATAGAGACTCATCGCTGCGCGCTGGAACTCGGAGCGCGCGTTACTCCACGCGCGCGGGCTCGTAAATTTTCGCCGCCGTAGAAACGGAAGGGAAAAAATGAATATGGGGATGAAAGACTCTTGTCCAGAGGGAAAACAGGGGCGCGAGGTAAAATGTAGCTGGCGTAAAGGTTGGACGAGGGGGAAGAGAAAAGACGATATGCGTGCACCGCAACGAGCATCCGATATTGGGAAGATAAAATGTGTAGGTATATTGTCCTGGCACGTGACGAATTTTAAAGAGGGAAGTATAGAAACTTGAGAGAATTCGCATCCCTTCTCTCTCTCTCTCTCTTTTTCTCCGACTCCCTCCGACCCTTACCCTCTCCAGCTCTCTGCATTTCAAAAAGACATAAAAAGTCCAATGACCAAAGTTGTGACTAGCTACGTGTACTGGGACGAATAGAAAAGAGAGGGGATTGAAAGAAGGTAATAAAGGAAGAAGAGGTAAAACACAAGAATGAAAAACAGGAAACAATAGGAACTGTAAAAGTGTACGAGCACAAAAAAAAGATGAAAAATAAGCTACAAGTCTGGAATAACAAGAAACGCCTAACGACGAATATCCCGGCTGGCAAATGTAACATTAGGCAAGATGCATAGGCTCAGCTTCCCTCGAGTGCATTGTGTCGAGCATGTGCTCGACATCCGCGCACCTATGTACGCGCGTTTATGACGTACATACGTGGACATGGGTAGAGGCATATGCACATGAATGCATATATGCACGTACGCACTCATACGTTCATAAATATGGGGAAAAATGATTTTTTGGAGGCTCGACTTCGAGGACGATTCTCATAGTGGCCTGTTGTCCTTGTACGCGACGCTATGCGTGCACCAATGACTTCAAAACAGCCCTATGTGAGGGACACCAATGTTACGTAGATAGGTGGCGGATTAACTTTTTTTTTCACCCAAATGTACGTCTGCATGGCGATGTATCAAACGTGTTTTACAATGAAGTACGACGCGACGATGAATTGCCGCACAGCGGAGAAAAAAGAGGCAAATAAAAATGAGAAATGCATAATATTGTTACGGGCAAGATGCCAGAACATTTTTCCGTAAATTTCTATTGCAGACGGGGCGTTTTTCTTTTTTGACTTCTCATTATTATCCGCTATTGAAACGGTGATTCTTTTATTCGTTGAAAATTGTACCGTCACCCGATGGTTTCTTGTTAGAATCCATTGGGAATTTAGAATCCATTGAGTATTCATTGTTATGAATTCTGTTGTGTCGAGAACGATTGCAGTAGCGGCGAACCCTTGAAATCGATCAATTGAATCTGGTTTCGTTACCACTCGAAGTTGAGGGCTCTCCATAAGATGGAGATTGGAAAAAAAAAGATTTTCTTACGTAATAATTTCATAGCCTGGGGTCTTGGCTTTAATTTGCAATGAAGATTTTGTAAAGATTCTAAAAATTGACCCGCTGCGATTATCCCTTTTTGGCGTTTTTCTCGAAACTATGTGTCACGAAACGGTGCAAGTCGTATCTCAAAATCTACTTTTCCGATTCGTTTCAAGTCCGGACAGAGCGTAGTTTATAAGATTTTCTATCGTTCAATTCGATCATTATTAAAATATGTTTATCCATTTCCAATAACAATGAAACATGTTTTTTCGATCGAAAATCGAACTTTTTTGTCCACGATTTGAAATTTTCGAAATTATACAAGCTTGAAAAAAGTATCCTGGCACACAAAAGTTTTATTCTAATACCAGAAGTACGTTATTTTTTTTCAGATCGCTATGGTTGCCAGAACCACCTGCACCGATTGGTCACGCAGCAATGGTCGGCACTTTGTGCAAATAATAATAACTTTATTGCTTATCAATATTTTTCAACTAAAAAAAAACTCAAACCTGGCTAGATTATGTATCAATTCCGTGTAAAATGTCAACCTTGTAATCTCAATACTCTCATCAGAACAAAAATTCGAGTGCGACCTGTTTTGTGGGCCCCAAGCCCATGCGAGCCCGTTAGAATTCAGGAAGGCACAGCATTTTTTTTCACGGACTATGAAAAAAACATCGACATCCAAAGTGACTCACATGGTTCAGAAGTCATTAACGTAGAACGCGTTATTGAAGCGAAACAATTGGACGAAAACGCAAACAGTGGAATCGAGATAGTGTAAAAATCGTTCAGGGCTCGAGACAATGCGATAACCTCGTGACCGGAAGTATAGACGAGGAGGAAAGAAAAGAAAGAAATCTCCTCATCAACGAGATCTTCCGGACGTTCTGTACAAATAATGTATAAGTGTGTCTAGATATACATGTACAGGGTGTTAGGAAGGTCGATGCAAATTCTGAAGGTACATGATAGGTCACCTCGTTAGGGGGTGTCCATAAATTACGTAACGCAATTGGGAGGGGGGGTTCGGCCTAGCATTACGGTCTACGTACGTGGGGGGGGGGGGGGGGGGGTCGAGGTTTGCGTTACGTCACGATTTTAGAACTGTCAGAAATAGCAAAATTTCTACAAGTTCAAGTTTTTAAACTTAATTTCCCAAAATTTCCCAAAATGCGGTACACGTTTACGTCTTATGTTAATGGTATTTTCTTTAAATAGCATTATCGTAAGAGATATTTTTATTTTTTGACAAGTTCCTAATTATTCAACACGTCCCATTTAGTTGTGTGGATACAGATGATTGTATTGGTGTTTGTCGAGACATTGAGCTGAGACGCAAATAAGTTTTTAGTTGCCAATTATTGTCTGTTTGACCATTATCAACGAGTTGGTACCTAACTTTGGGAAATTTTCCAAAAATCAATTTTACCATGATAACTCGAAATCCTCAGACTCTGGCCGAAGGTAACCTAGGTTAGATATGTTCCTAACGACGTAACCTATCACCCCTTTAAGGCTTTGCATCGACCTTCCTAACACCCTGTATATATACTGTGGTCATTTCCCTCGTGATTATGTTCAGCACTCTCTGGCCAGCCAAGGAATGCTTACAGCAACGCCAATGTTTTTTTCTCCCTCTATATTTTTCCTCCTCCGCAAATTTTGTTTTCTTCGTTTTCCTGGCCAGACGTTTACTTTTCGTTCCTGCGGGTTTTCTCTCTCGGTCCGAGCATCACGTGCCATTCGGGTGGTAATGCCATCGAGAGAAGGCTTGATCGAGCACGAGAACACCGGAAATGCTACATCGTATCCCGATAGGATTCGCGTAAAAAAAAGAACAGACGAAGAAAAATAGACCGATCGGAAAACGAAGAGAAATAAAAACGGGTTCGAAGATTTGGCGCAATTTCAAGTCGACAGGTGAATTTACATACGAAATTCGAACGTGCCTGGGAAGTTCAGTGGCCGCGGTTCGACGCCTCCGCGATTATATTTTCGTCCATGATGCCTGATGAGGAGAAGAAGAAAAAAATCTCCTCGTGGGTTTCGATAACGGAATCACGTATTCGCTCGGTAGTTCCCGAACACTGTACTTTCGAGCTCCGTTCGAATTTCGTCACGTTCGAAATTCTTCCGTAAAGATTCGACGAACGGAGTGGCGAATTTGTGCGCCAGAGTTGGAAAAAAAATGTTTCTTTTTTTCGATTTTGTCGTTGATTTGATAACAAAAGAAATGTTTTGGAGTGAAATGTATATGGAGGGTTGAAAATGGAAAAAAAATGGAAAAAATCGACGACGAACGAGGATGGAGGGCGTTTATATATTCTTCCACGAGACTCGGGTATCTCGGGGGCCGGTGTCGTTTAACGAAATCGCCCAGATCCGTGTGAATTTCGGTCTCCCGTGCCACCTGTTATTTATAGAGTTATCGAGTTACCTGCCATCTTCCTATATTCTGTCGCGTTTTTTTGCCCTCGAATCTGTCGCATGTGCAATCCCCGGAAGATATATGCGCGATCCTCATCGAATATATGCACATGTGAAATACTCGAAAACAATCTGCTCGGGTTTTTAACAAAAATTCTCGCTCCGAACCAACTTTCTATCCGTGCGTGATATTGTTTTCGAATACGCGCGACGAAGAATTGCCTCCGATATCGACGAATATATCGAGAACGAACATAAATGAAATAAAATGAAAATATCCGTAACGAGTCAATGGAATGAACGACTTAGAATTGGAATAAACGAACGTGACAGCGCTGCGAATTGTTTACGTAAATTTTAAATATATCGCTTTTACTTTAAGCTAAATTTTGGAAATATGATATTCGCTTCAGTTGCCATTCAGAAAATTTGGTTTTTTGCTTCTGATACGATTTTGAAAACTTGGTTTTCGCTGAAATTTCAATTTTGAAGATTCACGTTGCGTGCCAGTTTTAATTTTTAGAATCCCGTTCTCATTATAGCTCGAATTAAACAAAAAAAACGTTCTGACGGCAGGTCCAATTTTGAAGAATTCAATTTTTCTTTAGTTTAATCAACAAATTGATTCCCGCATCCATTTTAATTTCGAAAAGACGGTTCTCGCTGCTCTGGCAATTTTGAAACTTTAGCTTTCTCTTCCCACGCAATTTCGGGAATTTGGCTTACAGTTTAAATTTTGAAGATTCAGTCTTTGCTTCGGTTTAAATGTTGGCAACGTCGTTTGCACTGAATTTCTAATTTTGAAAAATTGTATTTCGCATTGGATTTGAATTCTTTTTAATTCGTTTTTCAGGCAATTCTAATTTTGAAAAATTGGATTTTGCTTTAGTTTAAAAATTAACAATTGGATTCCCTTCCCTGACAATTTTGAAAATTCAGCTTGCCCTTCCTTTGCAACTTTCCAAATTTCTTTTCGACTTTGACGTCAATATTAAAAAAAAAAAACATTTCTCTCACCTCCCCCACAAACATTAATAAAATTCCGTCTTCACTTCAATTCGCTTCGCTTAATTTCCAAAATTTCCTTTATCTCTTCCCGTGCGCGACAAAAATCAACTAATCGCCATCTCGAGAAACGTATATAATCCATCGTTTTCCCCAAACGAACAAACGAACAAAAAGATTGCAGCTAAATTTAAAAGAACCCTAATTACAAAAAATCGTATTTTTCTCCGCCAATCTCGCCCGTTATCGTCGATGAACGAGAAGAAAAAAACTTTAGATAATTAACGTCGAGGGGAAGGAGGCGAAAAAGCTCGAGAGTAGGAATCCGGCACGACATAGGGGTTGATTGCGATGGCAAAAAGAAAGTGTATAAAATAGCTCTATATATATATATGGCCGTGTGAGGTCGAGTAGAGTTCGATACAGGTCTACCTGTACTTGCTGAAATTACGAGGTCGAAAAGCTGGGGGAAAAGGTGCAAGAAGTGCAGCTGCAGCTGTTGGCCCACCATTCCGATGCGCTACGGGACCGTTACATACAAAGATTTTTCCGTATACGATAAAGGTGAAGGGAAAAGGTACGAGAGGGACGAAGTTACGTGGGAGAAAAACGGAAGCAGAAAAAAGAGTGTAGGAGAGGAGAAGAAACGAGAGACCGAGAGGGAGAGAGAGAGAAAGAAAGACCGAGAGCGAGGGAGAGAAAGAGATAGAGAGAGAGAGAGAGAGAGAGAGAGACCGAAACGCTGTGAGAAAAGAGTCTCGGGACACTCGTGAAGACACTCGTACTGTGTCTGTGAGAGAGAAACGTGTCATCCTCGACGAGTACCAAGTACCTGGGGCTCTCACAACTACCCTTGTATGTCCAAGTACGTATATCCTACCTACCATACCTTGCACTCTCTCTCTCTCTTCGCTTATTCTCTTTGCTTCCTTCCTTCCCCTTCTCTCTATATTTTTTCCCCTTATTCTCTCCTCTTTCCTCGTTCCTCTCACGCTTCACCTCTTTCTTCGTAGTTTTCAGCCGAGAGTATATTATTATTACCCGAAGGAGCCAGGGGGAAGAGAGGGTTCAGGAGCAAGGAAGGGAAGCGGGGTGGATGAGGACGTCGGACCGAAAAGTTGGTCTGACACAAAAGTGAAGACAAAGGAGATGAGGGACAAGAAGATGCTTTCCTCGTTGCCGTACCTCGCAAAGAAAGGAAACGAAAACGAGCGCGCCTAGTATATGTATGTTAATGTGTGTGTGTGTGTGTGTGTGTGCGTGTAGGTGAAACGTGGAACAAGCGCGATCCTTGAAACCTCGAGGACGCCTAGTTATCGAAACAATTGTGTAACCCACCTCCACCTCTTTTTTTCCTTCCGTTCGAATCACTAGATCGGCCATGCAATAACTGGCCAATATATGGAGGATATCAAAAGTTTTACCGAATTTTAGCGATTGTCACATGATTAATAATTTATATGTAGAATAAAGGATTTTACAAAAAGAGGCTTCTATTTAATGTACTAAAAAATAGAAAATTATTTATTTTACCAAGACACCAGTATGTGACCGTAAATAAAAACTTGGGGTGCTTAAGTTTTTAAATGTTCAATGAACTTGGTCCATTCCGTATCATCAACGGTATTTAATTTGGCACTATGGTAAATAGAGAAATCACTAACGGACGTTTATACTCAGTTTCAGGATTTTTATTTAAGAAAACTAAGGTTGTTTTACAGTGAACTAAATACAGTTGATATGTTAACGGATTCGTGGAAAATAAAGATTATATGTCTAAATTTTGAGCGCCCCAAGCTCTTATATTTGAAGTCACATATAGGTAACTTGCTAAAAAAAATATCTTCTACTTTTTAGTACGCTAAACAAAAGCTTACTTAAAAGAAAAAAAAATACATATAAATGATTTTCTACTTTTTAGTCTTTAATCGATTTGACTAGTTAGTTGTTACTAGTAGTTTGCTAGTTTACGAGTTTGTACGTTAGGAGCATGGAATGCTTGTAAAAAATAACAAAGAATGTAGTTGGGGTTGAACTTACGACTAATCGCTGCGTATAAACTTGTCACTTACAAACACAGTCGGCTGCGAATTTGCTTGCATGTGTCAGTGAGCTTTTACATGGATGATTAGACATAGCTAATTTTACATGAAACGTTGACAATGTTATGGATACTCTTTTTTTAAGTTGAATCGATTTTCGAAATATCGATTTTCCTTTTTCCATCTCACGGAAAGTCAAGGGTAAATAAAATCTCGTAACAATAACAACATTAGCCGAATGAAATGTAGAATCGTTCTGTCACGTGTTGCTTCTGAGCCTCCAGTGGCGAGACGTTACGCGATGTTCATCGGTGAATAGTGACTTTTGTGAAATATTACAATTAATTGTCGAACACTTTTGACACTTTGAACTATGACTGGTGAAAAATGCAAAAAAAAAAATGCCGAGTCAGGGTATTCGGAGTGCTCGGACCTTTTGCCTGAACCTTCAGGACTTCAATGCAAAATTCACATTTACACACTCGACCGGATTTTCCAAAGTGTACACTCCCCCCTCCCTCCTCTCCCTCTCTTTTTCTTTCTCTCTCTCTTTCTTCGTCTTTCTATCTTTCGGGTGACTAAACTCTTGGTTACCGGGACTCAAATGGCCCGGCTGATCGATTCACTCCGGTTAATTGTCCGTTGGTACAAGTTAACGAGCCCACGAGGCAAAAGTAACACGAAAAGGGGGAGCTTCGAGAATACGCGAGAGCTGTAAGTACTCGCGCTCTTTGGCCCAATGCCAGAGAGGCGCTCCTTAATGTAGGTCGCGATATTATGCGTCTATGTACATAAGTATGTACCTCCTTCCTCCTCTTCGTCATCCACCAATGTGTGTGCCTGTGTCGGTTTCCGTCTGCCTCCGCGTCTCTGTACTATACGTGCAGGCTTTTGCATCGTTCAACAGCGCGAGGGCCACCGAACAAAAAAGGATGAGATGAAACCAGGCAAAAGGGATTGAGATTGTGAATAAACCCGGCGAGAGTAAGAGCAAGTGCGAAAGGTTTTTATTGCCAGGTGGAGGAGATATAAAAGAACAAAAAAGTACGAAGACAAATGAGAATTGAGAGCGGGGACGGAATGAAGATGCTCTTCGAAATAAATCACCTGTTCAAATGAACATATGTCGAAACGCACGTACGTTGTATGTGAGTCATTTATCTAACAAACGTATATATGAACGTAAAAGTGAGTCATATGTCGTACGTGTAATGTGAATGGATATATCATTTTATCGAAAAACGACACTCGTGGATTGGTCGGGGGTACGGTTCCGAATGCCCCCAACCTCCGATCGAGCTGAAATTCTTCACGGACTTCCCTTTTCAGGTGGTGCGGAAGAAACCATTAAAAAATCGGCTAACGTTTAACCTCCTATTTTTTGGTGAGAATGAGATAGTATGTCGTTAAGCACGTTGAAATAAACAAATTTAAGCCACTCCACCGTACCATTTCCGAGATATGAATATTGAAAATTGGGCTAAAATAGACCCACTCAAGTGTAACCTCCGAAAAAATTACCGGAAATGATAACTTTACGTGAAATTTAGTCGTTTGACCCAACAAACAAAACTTCTCATTCGAATCTTCGATTAAGGCGTTACCCCCACTTGTAGCGCAAAAAAAGGCTTTTTTCATTAATTTTTTTAAAGAAAACTACAAAACTTTTTTAATCGATCAATATACCATGTTAAAGAACACATCTTGAAGAACTTTCAGTAATTTTTTTATTGAAAAATATTACATTGTTTAGTGGCAAATGGCCGTCAATGAAATAATGTTTTTATATACACGGTTTGCGGTTACCAACATTGCGGCGAAGTGGATCATCTGAAAAAAAAATGCGGATGGATTTAGTCAAATATAAGTATAAACTAGTCTTTAATCGAAGGATTTTAAAAAATATTCATTTTTCACAAAATGGCGGACAGTCAAAGTTAATGGTTCGATTTTAACGAAAAAAACAGCCGTTTTTTGGCTATAAAACGGCCATTTTTTTCGAAACAAAAAATCGAACGATTAAAGACTACATTTTTATGTATTAAATAAGCCTGCAAAATTTCAAGAAGATCGGTTCATTAGTGTTCGAGTAATCTTGGTCACCGACTTCAGAAATGCCATTTTGAGAAAAACGCGTTTAAAGTTTCAATTTCAGTTTACACGAAGAACGGATTCTTCTCTTTCAACGCTCCTATCTCAGTCAATTTTGTTCGGATCGACTTGAAACTTTCAGGACATATTCTCAGATACTTATATTTCAAAAAAATGCAATAAAAAAACGATTTTTTTTAAATCGCAAGTGGGGGTCACCCCTTAAAACATGAATTCACTAGTCAAGTCGATAATGATCAACCAAGTGCTCAATAACCAATGTCGACTGGAAGTATGTATGAAAATCATCATAAATTTTTATTCTAATGAGTATCAAAATAAAAATACTTTTTTATGAGATTAAATTCTATGTGTTTTAAACATTCGAACGAAAGAAATAAAAATCGTTAAAGTTGTCAGTTTAACTTCCGGTTTTTCTTCCGAACTACCTTAATATTTTAAGACAACCCCTAAACGGATTTTCGGCGATCGATTGACGCCAAATTTACAGGAGATACGATGAGAAACATTTAAAGATCGTCGACGATCTCACTTTTTTTGAAAGTCGATCTTCATTTTTTACCAGTTACGTAAAAAGGACGACTTTTTTTCAGAGAATTGCTCGAGATCCAATTCGTCGCCACGTTATTGAAAAAAAATGATTCAAAAAATCGACTATCGTCAATGACTCGTATTTATTGTTGACTTGAATAACCCGTTTGGTTCTTAGATTTCAAACGGACCGTTTGAGCCGTAGATTGTCCACCGCCAAACGTCGCGAAAAAATTTCATCATATGCCGGCGGTCATCTGTTCGTTGATTTTCTATATTCTTTGGTGATTTTTTTAAGGCTCTCGAAGCTTAAAGCTCTCGATGACCCTAGGTGTTAAAAAAATGCGTTTCTTTTTCACCAATCGTTGCTCGGAAAAAATTGGAATTTGAAGATTTTTTCCGGACCTCTAGACCTTGGTGTGTATGCTTGAGTAAAATGTCTTCACACCGAAAAATCCAAAGAATGTCTGTACCGGTACGGGTTTTTCACAGTTTCCCCGGCACCCTCGGCAAATGCGGTATAGCGTAGCTTAAGACGGCTGCGGCCACAACGGAAGTTAGGTCAGATTAGCGAGTTGTGGTTACGGAGTGATAGGAAAAGCTCCAATTGGGAAGACTGATACAGGAAAACGGCCAACGTTCTACGTTGGAAACCAGGAAATGAGCTTTATATATATGTATATGTATATAATCGTATTCTATTGCAATGGAACAATTGCTTTTTTTCGTTTTCGACAAAGTTTCAACGATCTCTATAAATACATATTGTTATATATATAATATATATATATATTATATTATTATAACATATTAGTTATGATATATATATATATATATATATATATATATATATATATATATATATATATATATATATATATATATATATATATATATATATATATATATATATATATATATATAATCGTGTTCTTCTGCAATGGAACAATTTTTTTTCTTCAGTTTTCCGACAGAACTTAAAAAATCTTCGAAAATTCGATTTATGTTTTTTAAATGATATATTTCATATATATATATATATATATGCATATATTTTTAACTTATTTCCTGAGTTTCAACGTATACCCTTGCGAGTTTTTACGCGTTTCCCTTCCCAATTGAACATTTTTCTATCACTTCCTGTATTACTTGCATTTTGCTAATCTAACATAACTATATATATATATATATATATATATATTGCAATGGAAATATTTTTCTTCAGATTCCCGATAACCCTTCAACAATCTTGGTAAATGTAAATTATGTTTTTTTTTATGGTTAGGAAAGGAGTCCCCCAAACGTACATAAAAATATGCTAATTTCCGGAATCCAAAAGCATGGAACTATACATAAACATATATATATATATATATATATATATATATATATATATATATATATATAAAATTTACAAATTTCGATTAAAATGCGACGAGATTGGAATGATGTTTAACACTCCATATTTAATTCCTTCCATTGACGGAAAAACAATATCTCCTAAATAAATAGAAAATCTACAATTCGGTAATCGGTTGAATTTCGCCGCAAATCCACAAACAATAACTTCATCCCCTTCATTTGGATGCGACTGTATTGTATAGATGCGCAAATAAAGACATTCTCAAAAAAAAAAGCAAAAGCGATGTTGGCTTTACTATCGGAAAATGTCTGAAACTTCTTCAATTCGCATTGGAATCGCGGTTCAACGCGAATCAAATTTGCGGAAAGAAGTTGAAATTTTCGCTCTAGAATATTTTCTCCATCCCTCGAGGCTGGGGATCGAAAGGTTGACAAAGACAGAGCGGCAGAGGGGAGGGGGTAGAGAGAGAGGGAGAGAGAGAGAGAGAGCAAGAAGCGAGGGTTGAAAAAGTGGCAATAAAGAAAATAATAAGATGGTAAAGAGAACCGAATAGGATAATGCGAAAAACAGAAGCACGTACTGGCGCTTCGAGTACCGTTCGAGCTTCGGGAGGTGGAGGAATAAGAAGGACGAAAAAAGTGAGCAGCGCAAGGAGCGCCCGGGGCACGGGGACGAGGACGGAAAAGAAACGTCACACTGCGGGCCACAATGGCCCGGGAGAGCAAAAAGGTTCCGTTTTGGCATCGAGTAAAGCGCTCTACGTTGCGACAACTCTGGCACAGAAACGCGCGTACAGCGCTTTGTCGTAATCCCCCTTCTTTTCACGAGGGATATATAATTCGCGATTGTTAAAATGCTCTCGCTCTTGGCTCTCTGCGGACGTGTATATCCGAAAAAAAGACAGCTGAAAAGACGCGCTGTTATAGCGAGAAGGCGGAATACGCCAGGTGCGTTGCGACAGATCCTAATAATATGCCAATACAGGTGAAACTATTCGAACCTTTTCGATTATCAATAAAAAAAAAACAACGCCGTAACGATAAGCTGATTTCCTTGTTTTTTGTTTCGGCCCACAAAAACTTATGCCAGCATTCACGGTAACGTTTCTCAAATCAAAACGTTCAACGTTATTATTACTTTTTTTCGAAAGAGGTCCGTCATACTGAATGAAGAATTAATAATAATAATAATAATACAAATATCAATGTACTTATGCGCAATAAAAACGAGACGAGTGTCGAGATAGGAAAGAATTGAATATTGGAGTGTTTTTTCCAGGCGTTTATATTTCGGAGCACAATATTGTACAATCCATATAACGATGAACCAATTCATTTATTTAAATATTAATTTTATAATAGACATTATTATTGTGATTATGAAATAGGGTTATCAATGGGTGTTGATAAATTTAGATGGATAAATTGACTTATTCCAATATTATTGCTAAATACCTATAATTATTTTTCTCATAGAACACGGGTAATAATGGATATCAATAGATTTGAATAAATCAGTTAATTAATTCCAATATTATTGGTATAGTAACTATAATAATTATTATAAAATACAGTTCATAATGGATAATAATAAATTAAGACCGACAAATAAAATGTGACGACAATAATGAATATTATTATCATTGTAATTTATTTCAATATTAATGCTGTAATAAACATAATAATTATTTTTTCAAAGAGGATTGATAATAGACAATAATGAATTGACTTATTCCAATATCACTGTTAGAATAACTATGACAATTATTATTATAAAAAGGGTTAAAAATGGAAAACAATAAATTCGAATGCATAAATTAATCCATTCCAATATTATTGGTATAATGACTATAATTATTGTTATTATAGAACAGGGTTAATAAGGGATAATAATAAAATCATACCGATAAATAAAGTATTACAGTGATAATAAATATAATCGTTATGTGTTCCATTATTATTGTTTTCATTTATATTATCATCGTCATCACGGATTCCAATGTTAATGGTGAAATGAACGTAATTATTATTATTACGAAACAGGTTTAATAATCGATAATAATAAATTTGGATGGATGAATTAATTAATTTCAATATTATTATCATAATAACCATAATTATCATTACTAAAAACCAGAATTGATCATTGATAATATCAGTCAAATCGAGTTTTACTTGCACAACTTTTTTAACGTTTTTTAACTATATGCTATTTTTTTATCGCCACTCTCTAACATTTCTTTTTTTTCTTAGTTTCATCCTCCCCTCCATCTCTTTCTCGTTCCCCTTCCTCTTTGCACATCTTTCCGCACATTTCCTCTATTTCTCTAAAATACTCGCCTATATACATTTTCGTAGCTTCCCACCCAACACATTTGTAATTTCTCCCGTTGTAGCCTAATTATTCATTCATTGCAACTACTCCAAATTATTCATAGCAATAAACTAACACCGTCAATTAAAATATCACAATGATTATGATCACTATTATTTGTCCTACTATTAGTGTTTTCATTGATATTATTATTATTATTGCCCACTATAAAATACGAATTAATTCCATCTAAAAAACTGTTGACAGAAATCATTTACATTTCTCGGGGGCATGACAAGTTTCTAATAAAAATCGCATTCTAATGAATACATTTTTACGCTAATAATTGAGAGTACGGTAATATTATTGGTTGAGATGCTTGTAAAAATGAGGCGACGAATATAATGATGAAATGAGCAAATAGTTTATTGTATTAATCGGTAATGAGTTTTCTTATTCTCTCAATGCCAGAGCAGAAATGACTGTGAAACTGTGTATGCCGCAAAGTGAAATTATCTCGTACCGCGCGAGAGCGAGCGGTATCGTGTACCGAACCGACATATGAATATTAATGATAATACTGTAGATATCTATATGAGGTCGCGAGATAGGCGGGAACAAACATTACGTCTCGTTTACTTCTGCACGCGCAGGTATCTACTATATAGGGTATTCTCTTGTCTTGTTTCTATATGAACAGCCGCACGTCGTCATACTCCTCGGCGTAAAAAAAAAAACGCGCTACGCTAATGAAATAATTATACGTGCCATATTATATGCGTATAAATATACACGTACGATATATCGTGTGCCTCGTCCGTGTAGATCGATAACCGATTGCCTAACGAAGATCTTCGATGACGAGAAACGAATCGAGGAATGGACGGCGAGGGACAAGAAGTCAGGTCGAAAGTACGAAAAAGTTGTAAACGCAAATTCGAATACGAAGATCGTGGGGAAAAAAAATATTTCGCACCTCGTATTCATTCACGATGCTCTAACAGTAATGAGCTCACTGTATGAGCACGATATTTCTGCTGCGAGGCTGCATCTCGTAAAACAAAAATTAAGCCCAATCCGACGATCATAAGATGTCAGAAAAAAAGCACGCCGTTATCGTTCGAGATACGAGATTTTTTTGAGATATATTTTTAATGCTCTTAAATTTTGCGCATGCTCGTGAGCAAATGGATGGAACAAAGTTCCATTTTTTTTTTCGATTGAACCTGCATCGATTTTTGGCCGCATTTGTTGATTACGTTTAGGAAGGGTTTGATGATGCTTATCGTACTTGGGAAATCCTCGTTTGGCACTTTTAAAAACAATTTTTGAAAACCGCCCGAACGCACTCCAACACAATCAGTGATCGGCAAGGTTATTGAAAGATTGCGTGAATTTGAAATTTGCGTGAATATTGAACATTTTGAAACTCAACATTTTAAAGTCTTGAAATTCAAAATTTTGAGTTTTTGAAATTCCAAATTTTGAGTTTTTGAAATTCCAAATTTTGAGTTTTTGAAATTCAAAATTTTGAGTTTTTAAAATTTTGAAATTCAACATTTTGAACTTTTGAAATTCAAAATTTTGAAATTCTGATATTTTGCGTAGGTTACACGTAGATAACACGCTTCTTTTTATTTCAGCAGCTATTGGTCAAAGCGATTATTGTCGATCGAAACTTCAAAATCAAAATCTCCGCATTAAAAACTTTCAGGCCCGAGACAAGAAGGACAATATAAAAAAAAAAGAAGTAGAGTACCAACGTACTCAACTTTTTATTCTTGTAAGCCAAAATGACTGCCACTCTTTAATTGGTACTCGACTTTTTTTTTGGAGACTAAATGATTGCCATTTAGGAAAAAAATAAGTAGAGTACATTGGTACTCTGCTTGTTTTTTTTTTAGAAGTAGCAGTCATTTTTGTCTCGTGCCTGTAAGTTTTGAATGCGGGGATTTTGATTTTGAAGTTTCGAACGACGATAATGACTTTGATCGACAGTTGCTGGAAAAAAAAGAAATCAATTTTCACGTGTAATTTAGGCAAAATTTCAAATTTACGCAGCACTTTGTTAACCTTGTCGATCAATGATTTTGTTGGAGGGCTCGCACGTAGCACGCGCGGGCTCATACCTGCGTATATGGAGATGAAGAGAAAAATAATCGTGCTCGTCGTTAACGCTGGGAACAAGGCCCTTTATATTTACGAGAAAAAAAGCCACGATTCTCTCACTTGGTTCTTTCTGGAGATCGCGCTTCTGACGCTATAGTTAACGCAGAAGGTCAACGAGTATGGCATTGGTCCGACGAACGATGCCAACGTATTTGTCGAGAAAATTAAACGACTCGTAACTTTCGTGAAAATCTCGTAACGTTCGTGGGGAACGACAAAGATCGGATGTGCCAAATGTAATTTTATTGCAACAGTGACAATTGGGGTAATAAAAATGTTACTCCAATATTCATATTACTCTGATATTTATTTCACTCCAATATTTGTATTGCTCCAATGTTTGTATTACCGCAATATTCATATTACTCCAATATTAATATTACTCCAATATTTGGATTACTCCAATATTGTATTACTCTACTATTTATTTATCCAATATTGCATTACCCAAATATTTTATTACTCCACTATTTATTTCTCCAACATTTGTATTACTGCGATATTTGTGTTACTTCAGTATTGCTCTTATTCGAATATCTACATCACTCCAATCTTTGTACTGCTCTGATATCGGCAGTACTCCTATATTTGTATTACTCCGATATTCAGGTTACTCCAATAATGAAATTACTCAAACCGCCCAATTAAAACTAAGTTCGACATTTCTAATCTGATTCTAGATCTTCTAGATCTATTAATATTACTCAAATATTTCTCTTACTCCAATATCTATATTTCTCCAATATATGTTTTACTCAAATATTAATATTACTCAATTATCTATATTGCGCCAATATTTGTATTACTCCGATATTTATATAACTCCAACATTGATATTACTTCAATCTTTGTATTGCTCCAATATGAGTAGTACTCCGATATTCATATTACTCCAATATTTCTATTCCTCCGATAATTACCTTACCGGAACATTTATATTACTCCAATAATGAAATTATTCCAACCGTCTAATAAAAACTAATTTTGACATTTCCGATCTGACCCAGACGGACCTACACAGACGTTGCGAAAATGTTCCGTGGCTCGCAACGGGTCGTCATCCTCGTGCAATAATTACGATCGATTGAATAAAGTTTTGCAAATTGAAAAAAAAAAATTCTCGAAGCTCGAGAAGACTCTAGTTTTCACGAATTATGGCGAATTAAAAATGCAACTGTACATAATTATTTCGATCTCGGACCTATTGAAAGCACGATATAAATTATTTTCGCGTTTTACGAGTACAGTGAGAGAAAAATGTAACGCTCCACGGAAAATTAAATTTCGTTTATTGATCGAGTCTCTCGAGATTAAAAATTCTCTAAGATCGAGGAAATGCTGGTTCGGACGATTTTTCGAGGATTAAAAATACAACGGTACAGTGAGAGGAATATTCAACTCTCCACGGAAAATTAAATTTAGTTTATTGATCGAGTCTCTCCAAATCAAGCGTGATCAATCAAACCCAATTCTCCTAAGATGCCACGATTCAAACGACTATCGAAAGTCGAGATAGAAATTTCCCAAAATCTTCATTGTTCCATGTTCCACGTTTTTTCGTCATTATTCATATTTTCCCGAAACGCCTGAACGGAGCAAAGAACGAAAGAAAAATTTATCAAAAGCACAAAAAGTAAGCAATTGAATGACCAAACCACGTGGGCCGAGAGAGTGAATAAAATTTCGTACTTGGTGCCGGCGCGGTCAAGAAAGTCTGAGCCGTGTTGAAAAACAACGAGAGCAGTACAACGACACAGGAAGAAGCGACGACGATCATCTTGATGATTCTCTCCCCCTTTCCTTTATTCTCTCGTTTATTTATCTTCGACGACGAGAAAATAAATTTAAACTCTCGGAATCGAGTGTCATAACACCGCACAGTTTTCTTTCATCGTGCCAACGAATAGCCACTTTTACAGTAACTCGAGCAAAAAAATCAAACAACCACAACAATATACACAAAACACACTCGATTATCGTTGCACTCGAGTGCAGCGAGTATGGCAAAACGTCGCTGTGTTTCACGATTAATTATTTGGACACTCCTCGTCGACGAATTCCAAGTCGATTTGTTTCAAAGAACAAAAATATCTTTGCCTTTTTTTTCTGCACTTTCTTTACGCGCAACTTTCGCTTTTTTCTACGGTCGGGCGTTCGTTTTTTTTTTTTAATTCAAAAGTAAAAGAAGCGAAAGAAAAATCAAACGGCGAGACGCTGTAAACACATACGCTCTTGAGCGCGCGTTGCTTCGCCGGAGTCTCGGCTCGTACTGTGCTCCACGCGGGCGCTTCGAACTACTACCAAGTCAGACGGTATATACAGTTATATATACCTGCGGGAGAGAAGGCGAATACCGTGACCGCGTGTTTCACGATTTTATAGCTCGTATCCTACACATATATAAATCTATATATATATATATATATATATATATATATATATATATATATACGTACATACGTATACACAAGGATACGAGACCAGGCCTCTTGACTCCTCGACTAGTTAGTCGGGAATGGTGAACTGGCTCGTGTTCGTGCCTTCGGCATCGTAATGTACATAAAGTCGCCAAGAGATAAGCCGTTTGTGCAGGCACGGCCAAGAACACCGCGAACAAACTCCCACCCGCGTCCGGGTATACCCGCGACTATATTCGGGCCGATTTGCGCGAAAGAGAAAAACATACACACGACAACTCACACGTCGTTTCGTCATTTCCCGTCGGGAGCTCGCGATGCTCGTGCTTCGAAAAAAGAGAAAAAAAAAGATCGATCGAGATCGATCCAGAGCGCGATACCTCCTGGACAGGTCGAGAATCTTACCGTTCAATTTTGCGACGTCCATCCGGTGGCTGGAGAAAGTCCAGGACATTAGGGAACGATGTTGAATTGTCCATCGTTGCAGGGCAAATTATTATTTTTCCGAGTTGGGCATAATTCTATTTGTGAATACGAATACGAATTTATTCACATCGTGATTTTCATGTGAATATAAATACAAATTTATTCATACTTCACTTATTTGTATTCACATTAATGCATCCAATTAAATTCACAGAAAAAATTGTGAATATTCACAAAAAATGTGAATATTTACAAAAAATCCTGTGAATTAAAAAAAATTCACATGAAAATCTGTGAATGCAAATGTATTCACAACAAATTGTAAATACAAAACATTCACAGAATAAGTTGTGCATTTTTTCGTATTTAAGACAAATTAAAATCAAATTCACAATGATTAGATTAAAATTTACACCAAAAGTGAGTTCTTACGTATTTTGAGAGAAAACATTCCCTCGACACAATATTTTCTCTCAAAATACGTAAGAACTCATTTGTGGTGTAAATTTTAATATAATTGTCGTGAATTCGATTTTAATTTTCTTCAACTTGAGGAAATTTACAACTCATTTTATGAATTTTTTCATATTTATAATGTAATATTTGAAACTCACATTTTTTTGCAAAAGTTTCTTTGCCTCGACGCCATCCTCGAGGATGATGTAAATTTTAGTATAATCATTGTGAATTTGATTTCAGTTTGTCTTAAATACGAAAAAATTCACAACTTACTTTGTGAATTTTTTTGTATTTACAATTTTTTGTGAATACATTTGCATTCATAGATTTCGATGTGAATTTTTTTTTAATTTACAGGATTTTTTGTAAATATTTACATTTTTTTTGAATATTCACAATTTATTTGTATGTTCAGAATATTTGTGAATACAATTGTATTTTTATGCATGCATGTGAATACAATAAGTGATGTATGAATAAATTTGTATTTATATTCACATGAAAATCACGATGTGAATAAATTTGTATTCGTATTTATAAATAGAATTACGCCCAACTCTGTTATTTTTTTAGTTGGTGATGCTTTGTTTTTACACATTTCGAAGACGGAGTTTACTGGAACGCAGTTTGGAATTCTCGTTAGGAAAGTATATGGTGAATGTGTGGATGAGGTTTTGGATTATGATGAGAGATCGGATTTTGGATTATTGTTGGATCAATAGAGAGTTGGAATGTAATGAGGAAACGAGAAATGAAGAGAAAATAAAATGAAGAATTGAGAAATTATGAGATAGAATGAAAAATGCGCAAGAGCTTGGGGACCAAAAAACAGGTCGTCTTTTAATATTCTTTTCCGACGAGAGTACTCGGATGAAAAGGTCGGAGTTTTCAAGACAATCGAAATACCATGCCTTGCCAAGTTTGACCTTTTTATAATAAAAAAATATTGATAAACTTGATAATAAAACTTTCATATGACCGAATACTTTTTTATTTTCACCCGACGAAAATTAATTTTGGATTACAGGGATATTTGTATTACTCTAATATTTATGTTTCTCTAATATTAGTATTACTCCGATATTTGAATTACTCCAATATTTGTATTACTGCGATATTTATTTCTCCAATAGTTTTCCTACGCCAATTTTTCATTGCTGCGATATTTATATTACCTCGACATTTATATTAATCCGATATTTTTATTACCGCAATATTCATATTACCCCAATACTTTTAGTACTCCAAAATGTATATTTCTTTAATATTTGGTTAACTCAAATATTTATATTACTCAAATATCTATATTAGTCCAATATGCATAAGGGATTCTCCTTAGGGAATTACATATGTGAATGAGTTTTTGGATTATGATGTGACATCAGATTTTGGATCATTGTTAAAAAAATAGCGCGTACTCGGGAATAATGCGAAAATGACAAAAATGAGAAATAATGAGAAAATAAAATGAAGAATTGAAAAATAATGAGACAGAATGGAAAATGTCTTTCTCATTTTCGGGGTCAGCACGAGAGTTTGGGGCCCAAAAAAGCAAGTCGCCTTTCAATACTTTTTTCTGACGAGCATACTCGGATGAGGACAGAATTTTAGACACAATTAAAGTACATAGTCGTGCCAAGTTTGAGTTTTTTATCGAAAAAAATTCATAAACAATAAAGTTATCATTATTGAAACAACGTTCCGTAGTTACTGCATGATCAATCGGCGTACGCGGTTCTGGCAGCTATGGTAATCCGAAATGAAAAATAAATGTTCTTCTATTACTTAAAAAGAAATTAATAACAAAAGTTCCGTATGACTGGATACTTGCTTGAAATTTGGAAAATTACAAAAATTGCCACATGTCCAACAAAACTTCGATTTTCGACCAAAAACCAAGTTTAATCTTTCGATGTTAACAAATGTATAAATATTAAAAAAACGATCATCCGGTCATACGATAGAAAATGTCTATGCGTTGTCCGAAGTAAAATCTGAATCGGACGAACAAATTTTGTGATACGTCTTACACCGTGTCGTAAAAAAATACTTTCGTCAAATAAATGCAAAAGAACGAAGTCGGCGATCTCGCCTATCACAAAAATCATCATAACACGGTCATGTTTTAAAATTTTTACAAAATCTTTATAGCAAGTTAAAGTTAAAATCCTAGGCCATAAAGTTAGGCAATGAATAAAAACGTATTTTTTATATTATTTTAACCCGTATTTCCCACACAGGTGCAACATTGCACCACTTGAAATGCCTTGTTCGTGGCTCTCGGTAAATTTTTGTTTCGATTTTCACGTAATTTCACCAAATAAATATTATTTTTCGCATTCGAAACCATTACGATTGGATTGCTTTATGATTGGAAATGTTTACCTCAAGAAACACTGGTTTTCGAATACGTTTGGATTATTTATACGAAAGTAGCTTACGCAGACCCCTCAATAAGACTCCAAAATGCATTGCCAAATGCATTATCGTTCTGAGCAAGTTTTTTTTCAGATCCCCTGTGATTCAAATCCACTGTGTCGCTAAGTGTAAAAATGTATCGCTCAACTTCGATTCCCATCTTCCGAAATCTTGATATCCTTTGGACTCTCCAGCCCCAAAGTACTCGACGCAAAAGCACGATGATCGATAAATCTTCATCTACACGTGACGTTAGTACGAGTGTAATTGAGTGTTTGTCTGATCGGATCATACCAAAGTGGTAGCGCAATTGGTCACGGTCAAATTTGGGTCAGACACATTGGATGTACATTGGTCGAAATATAGTCATGGATAATAACAAAGATAGCCTCGGCAAAGATGTTATTACTGTGCAGAGAGCGGTGGATGCTTGCGCAGACTGCACCAATACGTTTTCAGGCTATTAAATAAAACTGGGTTACACACATTAGGTGAGCGGGATTCACGAGTAGTATTATCGATCTAAATTCCAAGCCAAACGCGCGAGAGCGACCAAGCCCCGAGGAGACTGGGACAAAGCAGCGATTGAGACGAAGCACCGCAAAAACGAATTTCAGTATAAGGCCAACGTACCCTCCTGCTTTTTCGCACTCGTTTCTCAAGCCAAAGCCTTGCACTGACTCGGACTTTTCGTCTCGTTTCTTTTACGAGAATGTATCGCGACGGGAAAGAAAATGTTTGCAGCTACGAGCACGAGAATCGATAAATTTCCATTGTCGCTAGGTGAACAAGACGGAGCTTCAGTTTTGGCAGCTTTGTTTATTTTTTTTTTTCATTCCGCTGTTCCTTCGTACACTCTTACCGCAAATTGCAAGCAACGCTGTCACTATTTTTTAAATGAAAATTCAATTTTCATTTGAAAACTTCATTAAAAAATTCTTTTCATTAAAAAAATTTCAATTTCATTAAAAAAATAAGTCACAATCGATTACCCGCAGCGGAAAATTGGAATAAAAATGTCATGTAAGTTTAGTAGATTTAGACGTTAGAAGTCGTGGCTACGAAAGTTCTTCTGCTAGACACACTTTCTAAGTTTCATCATTAATATTTTCGGTAAATATTCGTAAGTGGGGCTCCTGCTAGAATCAGGCTGACATTTGTTTGATTTTGTTTGGGGTTGTTCGTGGTTGTTTGGGATTTTTTGAGGTTGTTTAGGGTTGTTTGGGATTGTTCGGGTTCGTTTGAACCCTTGAAGAAAATTCGTCTGATTCTAGCAGGACACTTCCGAATATTTACCATATTTTCTTAAAAAATTCGGTGACCCTCCGTTTCTATTATCTTTAGGGGATTTTTAGATTTTTCTACACGCGCGAGCATTTTACCTCACCCATCTAGTGTTATCTAGTTTATAAATTATTACATAGAAATATGCCCGCCGTATCATCTCCATAAAGCGCCGTATGAATGAGACGATTTTTGGAGTCGTAATTTTTCATTAACAGTTCGGTAACTTGGTTTGAAATTTTACCAGTATACTCGGATGTACTTTGACTTGATTACAGGCGCAAAACAGTCAATTGTTAAATATTCGGGTTCGTGATAGAAATACCTTAAGTCAGTATTGTTGTCTGGAAATTTGGAAAAATCTTTACTTTTCTCCACATTTTATTTATTTGTTTTACGGCTTAAGGGGTTACCCCCACTTGTGATTTTGAAAAAATCGATTTTTTTATTGCATTTTTTTGAAGTATAAGTATCTGAGAATATGTCCTGAAAATTTCAAGTCGACCCGAACAAAATTGACTGAGATATGAGCGTTGAAAGAGAAGAATCCGTGAATTGAAGAACTGAAATTGAAACTTTAAACGCGTTTTTCTCAAAATGGCATTTCTGAAGTCGGTGACCAAGATTACTCGAACACTAATGAACCGATCTTCTTGAAATTTTGCAGGCTTATCTAATACATAAAAGTGTAGTCTTTAATCGTTCGATTTTTTTTTCTAAAAGAATGGCCGTTTTATAGCCAAAAAACGGCCGTTTTTTTTCGTTAAAATCGAACCATTAACTTTGACTGTCCGCCATTTTGTGAAAAATGAATATTTTTTAAAATCCTTCGATTAAAGACTAGTTTATACTTATATTTGACTAAATCCATCCGCATTTTTTTTTCAGATGATCCACTTCGCCGCAATGTTGGTCACCGCAAACCGTGTATATAAAAACATAATTTCATTGACGGCCATTTGCCACTAAACAATGTAATATTTTTCAATAAAAAAATCACTGAAAGGCCTTCAAGATGTGTTCTTTAAGATGGTATATTGATCGATTAAAAAAGTTTTGTAGTTTTCTTTAAAAAAATTCATGAAAAGGGCCTTTTTTTGCGCTACAAGTGGGGGTAACGCCTTAATGATACTCATAAAATTAGCCGAGTTATAGAAATTATAAGGAGTGCGCTTCGGGAGCACGGTCGACACGCAGCAACTTTGAACGCGTTTTTCCCGAAACTGTGCTTTTCAAATCGGGAACCACGATGTCTCGATAACGAATTGGGCGATTGAGCTTAGATTTGGCATACACCTTCGGTAGGCTGTTTTTCAACGTTGGTAGCAGAATTGAGTCGAGATCATTTTTGTTCTCTTACATAGCTCATAGAGTGTTCAAAAAATAGCAAAAATTCATAATCAGAGTGCAGCACGTCACAGTGCTGTAAAAAAAAATTTTTTTGCTCTCTCTGATACCAAACATTACAACACTCATACAGATTAAGAATATGTTTGTGTTTTTTTTAATTTATACATCGTCCGCAACACTGGTCGCCAATTAGGGGCGTTTTTCCCACATCGTTGTAAACAAACGTACATAAGTACATGACAATCCATTTTGTTTTAACATTTATCCACATACTTGATGCATGAATAAACATGTGTATTGAAAAAACAAATTCCATCCTAAAAATCACTTCCAAAACAGCGCTCTTAATAACAAAGCAGCCTTACGAAATGTTTTATTTCATTTTTGACACTTATCATTTTATAAACGTATCAATAGTAAAATCATCATTGCACATTGCTTCTCTTCGTTTTCCAATGTTTCTTGTTACGCCCTTGGAGGCTTTTACGATCCCATCCCCTTTCACTTTTGCCCCCCCCCCCCCCCCCCACCTTGTCACTGCGTTATTTCCGGTTCAAGAAACCCTCGGAGAGTGTTGCCCACAGTCGCTCTTTTCCAATGCACTACTGTGTCGCAGTTGTTACGACGGCGCAGGGAAACTGCGGAAACCCTGCGCCCATACAAGCGGCTCTATTCGACTGCCAAGCGGTCACCCATCCAAGTACCGACCCAGATTCACACTGCTTGACACGGGAAACGGGGAAGAACGTTGGGTCCAACGTTTTTTCCCTTTTTGTATCTTCCGTCAGAATTTCCCCATCCATTCTACGAGAATCGGTATAGTGTTTCGTTCAAGTTGCAACGGCGAGCTATACGCGGGCAACAAAGTATCACGGACACTTGCAGCGCCTGACTTATGTGACACTTGACACACTCTTTCGATTCCATCCTCGCGCGTATCGTGGAACGATGAAATTGTAGCTGTTCCTCGAGTTATCTACTGGCTCGAATAAATGGGACGAAGGGTGGTTAACGAGACATCAAGAACGCTACTAATGAGAAACTCGCCCGTTTTTCTTCTACTTCTCCTTTTCTTGCCTCCCGACGCTCTTATATCCCATCATTTTTCTCACTCGAAAGTTCCTTTTCATCGCGGCAAATTTATTTGACGAGGACATTTCTTACCTTTCGCGAAGTTGGAAACTTCACCCTCGGGAATAAAATTCTTGCCACTATATATATGTATATACGAAAATCGTACATATATATATATTAGTGTAGTTTGAAAAAAAAATTAATATTTTTTTTCGCTCTACTCAACGGAAAATGTTACTACGTTATGAAAAAGTAATTCATACAACATTAGAGAGGTCTAAACATTTTTTCACGTAGTGCTCAAACGGCTTTAAAATTTTTTTTTTCAATTTTTCTTTATTTGTTTTCTTACTCCAGGACAACATATTACTCCAAAAAAACACGCATTCTTGTTAGACGTTCAGTGATGTAAATACCGTGTTCTTGTTCATCAAGTGGTTGATGTAATTTTCACAACCGAATTACAGATATTGATTCTGAATCTGCAAATACAAATTGTTTATGGTAAAAAAAAAAGATTTAAATGAAAATTGTGTATTGTTATAGAAAAAATTCAATCAAGACTCGCATTGGATCAGGTACTAACATTTTCTGCATCGAGATGAAAAAAAAATGAATACTCCGATAATCATGAAAAAAAAACATGAAAAAGGCGTTTGAGCACTTACTAAAAAATTGTTTAGAACCCTCAAATTTGCAAAACTTTCTTTTGCAAATATATATATATATATGTGTGTGTGTGTGTGTGTGTGTGTGTGTGTGTGTGTGTGTGTGTGTGTGTGTGTGTGTGTGTGTGTGTGTGTGTGTGTGTGCGCGTGTGTGTGTGTGTGTGTGTGTGTGTGTGTGTGTGTGTGTGTGTGTGTGTGTGTGTGTGTGTGTGTGTGTGTGTGTGTGTGTGTGTGTGTGTGTGTGTGTGTGTGTGTGTGTGTGTGTGTGTGTGTGTGTGTGTGTGTGTGTGTGTGTGTGTGTGTGTGTGTGTGTGTGTGTGTGTGTGTGTGTGTGTGTGTGTGTGTGTGTGTGTGTGTGTGTGTGTGTGTGTGTGTGTGTGTGTGTGTGTGTGTGTGTGTGTGTGTGTGATTTACGTAAAAAACGTCTGGCGAGAAGCCTTCAGGAAGATTCGCAATGACATTTATTTGGCTATGTGAATAATCCGTTCAAAAACCATTCGAGTTATTAACGAAAAAAAATGAAAAAGATCGAGACTTCGCAAAATAGCAGCAGTTTTTTATTTTTCTTCATCGTTTCGAGAAAATGATTCCAAATTGTTAATGGTTCTCGGTAAACCTGACGATGCAGATATTTTCGCAAGATCAATTGGCAATTATACTGCCATTAAAATGTTTTTACCGCTATATTATGCGCACTGAATAAACGAGCTTCAATTACAAGACGAATTAATTTCCGAAGTCGAGAGTAAAAAAGATCATCGCTTCGATTTTTTTCGTATTGCTTTCGATCGCGCCACGTTCGATAAGGTGATAATAACGTTACGCAATCGCGACAATGAGATAGTAGGCCGGGCGGGACTTACCCGCAATTTTCGTTTGGGAATTTGCTTTTTTTGCCACAGCGTTAATTCAGCGAGTGAAGTAGTGGATTTTCAAAGCGCCACTTCTACTTATCACCACTTATTTATAATTTATAAATTATACTTATTTATATTTATTTATACTTATTTATAATTGAATACTTATTTGTACTTAATAAGTACTTATTTATAATTGGATTATAAATAAGTACTTATTAAGTACTTATTTATAATTGAATTATATATATATATTTTTAATTTCTTGCGCGAAAATGATGAAACTGCAATCACGATTAAGTCCCAATTTGATGATAATTAAATTATCCATGCGATCATCACATTGCGGCATGTCTATTCATAGTGACATTGATGATCGGCGGAAGATAGACGCGTCACCATTATCACTATGAATGGGCAGAGCGATTATCGGTTATCGTCTTTCACGAAAATCGATTGAGAAAATTAAGCAGCTGACGCAATGTTTCGCTCGACGCGAATATATGCAGCGGGATCGTTACTCAGTGGAAATATTGGATTAAGGGACAACACTACCATGTCGCGTTGAAAATTCGTATGAGGTCTTTCAGCTCGATTTAAAAAAATGGTATACTTTATCGAAAATGGATAATTGGTCCTGCGATAGATGTACACAATAAAGAGCACAATTTTTTCTTCATTTTCCTAATACAGAATGACGCTGCATTGGAAATCTAGACTTTGGTTAAATATAAAACACTAGAGAAGTATCGAGGATTTGTTTAAAGTATCGATTTTGGAAGGTATTAAGCACATGGATTTTTCGAGAATAAAATGGTGCAAAAACGTAAAGGCCTTAGGCCACAGTAACGGGTATAAAATCATGTGCGAATTGAACAATTTTTTTTCGTATGAAAAAGTGATTCACTCGTAAAATGAATTACACATCTATTTAGTATGAATATCAAGCTGTTAGAAATTTTTTTTTTTTCGATGTACAAAATAGCCGACTACTCAAAAGTTCTCGAAACAGCTTTTTCCCAATTGGCGTGACAAATAAATAACTTCAACAATTTTCACTCGATTTACTTCAAATCAAGGGGTTATGTTCCGAATTGCATTTCGCAGAGAAGTACGTACGGAATTTGTGATTAATCGAAAACTTTTCATGTTATGAGCAGTTTATGAGCAGTTATAATGAAATTTTTCAATGAAAATTAATTTCTTAAGTTCGTTTCTTAAATTATTAATTTCTTAAGTTCAATGAAAATTAATTTCTTAAGTACCTACAACTTTTGAGGAAAACAATATTTTTTAAACTCGGCACGTACTTCTCTAGGTATTCTAATGTAGATTGACGAGAATTTTTGTTTTTTGTTCTAGGTAAAAAATTGTGGATGCTAAATGTCACGCCGCGGAGCGCCGAAAAAAAAGATAACAAAAGAAAATATTGGTTGTCGGGCATTTTGTACATCGAAAAAAAAATATATATTTTCTAACAGCTTGATATTCATACTAACTAGATGTGTAATTAATGTTATGAGTGAATCACTTTTTCATACGAAAAACAATTGTTAAATTTGCACATGATTTTATACCCGTTACTGTGGCCTAAGGCCTTGATAGCAAAACGACTTTCCAATACTTCACCAATATCTTCGGTACTTCTCTGAAAGCACCGAAGTACGTTGCATAAAAATTAAGATTGTGTAAGTAAATCGAAAGAAAAAACGTACTGCTACTGCACTTTTTTATTCACAATAAAATTATATCGGCTCCAAAAATTCTTTACGCGTCTTATTTCGATTTCCACCCAACTGTAAATGATCGAATTGCTCCCCAGACTAAAAGCTAGAAATTCAAGCAACGAAGAATAAAGGATTAAGACGGGACAGCATTGTGACGGGTTGAAGAATCGATTTTTTTCTGCATTTTCTGAAATATACATATTTAAGAATATGTGCAAAAAAATTCAAGTTAAAACATAAAAAATTGACCAAGTAACAGACGATTAAATGAGAGCAGGTAGCACAACGATTCACGTATACTAAAACTTTTAATTGCGTTTTTTTCGAAACGATTTTTCTCCACGTGGGCGGAATTATAACTCCAGCTATAATTGTCCGATTTCCGTAATTACAGTAGCTATCGTTGTACGTACCCTTTTGTTTTTAATTAAGCATAATTCAAGCCCCCGAATATAAGTAAAAATTTCGCCAAAATTACCCTTTTTTCGACCACTTGCCATGTTGTAAATTTTTTTCTAAAAACGTCTACGTAAAACGAGAACTATTTCTATTTTATTTTTATACCTCGACCAACTATTGCCAAGTTATCGATCCGGCCGTTGGACCACATTTATTATACAGACGCATTAAACCTCAATAACGGTGGCAATTTTTAATTTTTTTAAATAAAAATTTAAACGAAAAAAGTTCAATGCATGCTCAATAACATACCCTTTTTCCAAAATCCAAATAAATAATCTAGTAGGCGAAAACAAAAAACGGAAAAATCGATTCCAGCTGTAACAAAAAATCTCTGATAAAAAAATAAGTAAATCTTGGAATAAAAAATGCGTGAAAAAAACCAACGATGACAATGTGGAAGTTGATTTTCGAGGCATATTATCGAAACCGAGAAAAGCGAATGTTTTCTGCGTCTTCGCGGACGTAACGCGCCAGGAAAAACGAACGGAAAGGAAAAATGAAGAAGAGAAAAAAGCCAAGTCGCAGACTCATACTTCACAGTTAAATATCATTAGAGCGCGGTGTATTATTCAGAGATGGCTAAATGGGTGGAGTGCATTATCGATAAACGTGGCCGTGTGCATGAGAACGAAGGACGTCGAACGATTCGCGTTGCTTCTCTCGAGTGCGCAGAAACTTAACATTCGAACCCTCGTGGTGTCTCATTTACAATTGTTTACCTACGACGAGATGGATGCGTCGATTTGAATGAACAACGAGATAAAAAAAATCAAATACTCCGCGTCATGTCTCGTGTGGCGTGAGTGAAAAATACGACGATTCTTTTACGATCGAACATTAAATTGCATTATTTTCACCTTCGGATAATCTTCTCCCGAATAATCGCTTATTTTAAAAATAATCGTGACGTTTGGAGTAGAATAAAAATGAAAAATACGCGTGATCGCATCGCAGCAATGATCCGAAAGATATTTCAACTGAGTCCGAGTAACGTTATGGAGAATTTTTCTGTATTGTATTTTGATTGAAATTCGTTGGCGTAAAAATACTTTGGAGACGATGTAATTTAATTGAAGAGGAGCAGCACTTTTTACTATTTTTCACGCCACTATGAAATTTCTACGACGTTCATAACACATTTGCATCGAAGTAATGAAACCATTAAGGGGGGGATACCTTTATGCGGGGACAAAATTTGCTGATTTGCATGATTTTTTTAAGGGGTCTTCTCACGTTAGACGCAAAAAAAGCTATTTTCTTGAATTTTTTCATATGCTTACATTATAGATATTCATATAAAAGTTATTACACTCAATACATACACTTTCGAAATCCATTGAAAAAAAATTATCCATTTAAGTCACTATTCATAGACGAAAATGGTAGTTAAAAAAATGTCCTAACAAAATTGTAGGTCTGCGCTGTTGATGAAATCTCGGAGATGGATTATCCGAAACAAAAAAAAACAAACGGATTTACATTCACTATGTTAATGGCTATAGCGCATATCATACGATTTTTGATACATGCAAAAATAACAAAATGGCGGACATTTTTCGAAAAAAACGTGTTTTTCCACCGTTTTTGGCAAAAAAAAGTAAGTATCGACATTTTTTTAAATTCTTGATATGCGCTATAGTTATAGTTGTAAAGAATATGTGTTTAACATTTTATAAGGATCGGTTCAGTAGTTTCAAAGATTTTATCAACAAGCCGTCGAAAAACGTTGTTTCGAGAAAAACGCGTTTAAAGTTTGTTTGGGTTACATAAATACATGAATAATTTTAAATGTATTTCGAAAGTGTATTCATTAAGTGTAACAAATTTTATATTAATATCTATAATATAAACCTATCAAAAAAATCATGAAAATAGCTTTTTTTAGCGTCTAGTGAGAAGACCCCTTAAGTAAAGATTTCTTCACCATTTTTGAGACTTAGCGTATGTTTTATTACTACTTTTGCCTGTTACATGGTATTTTTTATTAATGTTTAAAAATAGCGGAGGTATGGCACAGTTTTTTAAACTGCATTTTCAAAACTGGCGTAACGTATAGCTAAAAAGCTAATCGACGGATTCTGATAAAATTTGGTATAAATCTTTCTAACCTTATTGTCTAAAACATGACCCTTAATGGTTTATGAAAATGAAAAAAGAATGTATTTTTCATTACAAAAAGTAGGCATTTTTTCGAAAAATTCAAACTTTTTGTTTCGAAGCGTGCCATTTCATCGATTTTCAACATTGCTTACTTTTTTGCCTCATATCATGCGAATGAGTGTTAATAAAACAAAAATCTTCGTTGATTTTTTTTCGGATTAACGAAGAGCGTAACAAGGAATATTGGAAATAAAAGAAAAGCGATATATAGGTTATATTTGTACAACGGATCGCTGGGAGCCGAGCCGACTCAGCGATGAACCATTGGAATCAGCCTCCAACCTGAACTACCCATACGTTTATGAAATAATAAGTGTCCAAATTCAAATAAAAGATTTTAGCATTGAAAATGCTTTTAAGGGGTTAGCCCCACTTGCGATTTTGAAAAAATCGATTTTTTTTATTGCATTTCTTTGAAGTATAAGTATCTGAGAATATGTCCTGAAAATTTCAAGTCGATCCGAACAAAATTGACTGAGATATGAGCGTTGAAAGAGAAGAATCCGTGAATTGAAGAACTGAAATTGAAACTTTAAACGCGTTTTTCTCAAAATGGCATTTCTGAAGTCGGTGACCAAGATTACTCGAACACTAATGAACCGATCTTCTTGAAATTTTGCAGGCTTATTTAATACATAAAAATGTAGTCTTTAATCGTTCGATTTTTTTTTTCGAAAAAAAAATGGCCGTTTTATAGCCAAAAAACGGCCGTTTTTTTCGTTAAAATCGAACCATTAACTTTGACTGTCCGCCATTTTGTGAAAAATGAATATTTTTTAAAATCCTTCGATTACAGACTAGTTTATACTTATATTTGACTAAATCTATCCGCATTTTTTTTTCAGATGATCCACTTCGCCGCAATGTTGGTCACCGCAAACCGTGTATATAAAAACATAATTTCATTGACGGCCATTTGCCACTAAACAATGTAATATTTTTCAATAAAAAAAAATACTGAAAGTTCTTCAAGATGTGTTCTTTAAGATGGTATATTGATCGATTAAAAAAGTTTTGTAGTTTTCTTTAAAAAAATTAATGAAAAAGGCCTTTTTTTGCGCTACAAGTGGGGCTAACGCCTTAAAACTGTATACGTGCGTGTTGAAGTATAGTAGGCTGGGTATAGCGGCCTGAGTTAGCTGGATGTGACACGAAACTAACGCTACCCCCACTCCACTTCCACCGTGTCGTAGTAGAGTGGGGGGAGCTGCGACACACTGAATGCCCGTGATCGGTTTAAAAATGCCCGCCCCCACCCGGTTCTAACCTTCTTATTAATTAAAAAATTATATTACAACTTATATTACAAATACATTACAAAAGTTACATAACAATTATTATAGTAACAAGCCGAAACCAACCCGAACAAACCCAAAACAAACCCAATTTATATACCTCAATGTATCAATGTTTTTTGAAAAATTAACAAAAACCAACTCATATTATCTACATGTACCTTTTTCGTATTACCCGAAAATTCTGATTACATTTTCAATGCCGTGAAATAGTTGCACTTATTGTAACATCTGTAGATTTTCCAATCGACCCATACATAAAATGGAATTTCCAACGAGCACAAGTTATGACAAACTGCAAGCATACTCAATATATTTTATTAGCCAAAATCGAAATTCTCCAACTCTCTTCTGAGCCATTTAATGTTTAATTAAGCAACCATCTGTTGCTTGGAACAAGACAGCGACCGCAAAATTTGAGATCTGTATCTAAATTGAAAGAAAAACAATCTAAAAGAACAATAAGCTCGCGAATTGCGTAATTTATAAGTCGTCAACAACGATCGATCATCGATAATCGTAAGGTACACGGGGTCAATATCGAACACGTAAATCGCACCTATATCAGCTACGAACGTTATCATTACGACTCTCGAAGCCTCGTGGGTGGTACATGTCGAAGGCGTTGGCAATATATATATACATATATATATATATATATTTATACACACATATAAATCGAACACCTGCGGTACAGTCGAGGAAACTGTGATATGCATCTTCAATCGTAAATCTTGACGCTCGATCCCGAGCTCCTTGCCCAAAACGTTCGTCCTACAGACCGGTCGTAATCTACCTAGCGTGCATACACAAAGACACGGCAATCTAAAGGATATCCGCCAAGGAAACGGCTTCTGAAATGACACAACATTTTTTTTTCGCGCCACGTGCATTGGTAATTATAAAAATGCAAAATATATCGATACTAGTTTGGACCCACGGGTTCACCCGCGTTTTACCGGTTGAAATAGTTATTCTGATTACCTGGTATGCATTTTTAGATAATTCACGGTTATTTAAAAAATGTATATTCCATATTTACTGACTTCTTGTCCCGTAAATCTTTATTATAAGTATAGATAGATTGAGTATTTACTTACGAAAATTTCAATGGAAATCACATTGATTGATCTTAATTGACCAAATAAGAAGTACTCAAATGAAACCTTTGAATTTTGGATAATATGTTATTATCTGAAACGAGCTATCTGAAATAAACATTTTATCGATCTTACAAAAATTTCATTATACCCAACGTTTCGCGTTTTTCTTTCTTCCCAGTCGGTTAAAATGAGAAAATTTTCTCGGTTGGTTACTCTAGAGCAGGCGACATACTTTACTGCTTTATTATAAGTATAGGTATTGAATTTCGTTTCGATATTCAATTATTCTTCGGATCGTGGCAACGTTCGATCTTCCACAATTCGTTTCCTCGTACCGAAGATGAATACGTGTAAATAATATTTTACATTACCCGTACAATATTTTACCAATATTTCAAATGAGAAATTGATAAAATATTGATTGATCAAAATAGTCGTATAAATTAATGTCTATACATGATTTTACGAACGTTCCTCCGTACGCCGTGGCACGCGTATCGAGCACTCAAGAAGAAATGTCGTTAAAAATGTTTGCGATTGTTTCGAGGTTCACGGCGAGTCTCATAAACATCGATAATCCCGCAAGGGACTCGTAGATTTGGAGATGAAGGAGAATCAATATTTGTCGTCGTTGAGTACAAAAAAGCTCCACGAGGAATTTGATAGGCTGTGCTGAAGTGCCGTTTCCCGGACAACAAGAACCTCCATACGACGAGAGCCCAGACATCTCTTCCGGTTGCCGATAGCGCGGCCCTCGGCTCGAAATAGATACGTGTGTGAAGAGAAAAAACGAAACGAGCCCATACACGTAACGTCGAAGGAAAATGACGAGCAACGAGGAACGTGTGGGAGAAGCGCCGAGGGCGTATGTGATTTTTTAACTGTCGATTGAAGAACTGATAAGATCGAGGACTAAACCGATCATCAGCGTGCCGAGGATAAACACGCAACGCTCGCATGTGAAGTTCAGTACTTCCGCCACGTAATCCCGATCCGTCGTATTATCGTTTTTTTTTCTTCATCTCTGCACACATCCAAGGATTAACTTTACACACCGCGATTCTATTTGTAGCTCGACGACTCGAATCGTTTTTTCTTCTCTCCCCGCGAGATTACGGTGTAGTGTTGTCACGTGGGATTGCCCGCAATCAAGGGCTTACATCTGGTTGAAATATTTGCAAAGATCGATTTTTCGTTCTCGATGGATTCTCAAAAATGTAACGTTGCACAAAATATTCTCTGATAATTTCAAGTCGATCCGTTTAGCCCTTAACAGTCATCGGGGGTTGAATCAAACCCAGCCGTTTTTCGACATTTTTATTTATTTATATTAACAATTATACGACTCGAAAATAATCGGCATGGTCTTACACACAGGGGTTGAAAATGCATTGTAGTATTTTTTTTCTTCAATTTTTCAATTATTTATCACTCTCCAAAGTTGATTGCACCCCCAATGACTATTACATCACAATCTGGAGGTGTGACTTACGAGGGTTAAAATTGAGGAAGTTATGGGAGTTTATAGATAGGTTTCGTGAACCAGCGAACTTCAAACTCGTTTTTGGCAAAATGTTTTCAAAAGCAGCGACGACGATAGCTGAAAAATCACTGCACCGACGAACTGCAATCTTTGCAAGCTTCTTTTTGCATATCTAAGGGTATCGTGAAACGGGGTTAAATTGAGGTTAAGGGTAACTGACAGTTTTTGGCGGTACTTTAACAGAGCGCTAAAATACGGTTTAAATGTGATGTTCATGTTTATTGTAATGTCGCCAAAGTTGATTGTAATGATGCTCAAGTTGATTTCGATCTCAAGGATAATTATGAGACTGATTAAGTGCCTATAACAATACCCTAGGTACTTCATATTTTTATGTAAAATGTTTCCCTAATAAAGATGACAATTTGATTGTAAGAAAAAACGTTGTTTTCCATTTAATTCCATGTATAATGCATAAAATGTTAATTTTTTTAATCACTATGTGTAAGTAACCCTTAATCGTTGCGTCAAGGATAATTATAAGACTGATTAAATGCCTATAATAATAGCCTAGGTACTTCATATTTTTATGTAAAATGTTCACTTAATAAAGATGACATTTTTTATTGTAAAAAAACGTTGTTTTTCCTTTAATTCCATGTATAGTGCATAAAATATTAATTTTTTAAAATCAAAATAAGCCTTAATCGTTGCCATAAGGTGCATTTCAATGCCTCGTCAAAGAAACACTCGAGGTTCCTTAGACCCCTTTAAAAAATATATGAAATTGTGGGAGGGGCTGACTTTCCTAAACATTTTATAGCTGAAGAACACATGGTTCTATTAGAGCGAAAAAAGCTGACATTTAGGATGTTAAAAAAGCTACCTACAAAAAATTTCCAACACCCGTTCAAAGTAACCCCGTTTTACGGTAGTGCTTGAAAGTAGGAATTTTTTTCCGGCGCACGGGTCTGTTTCATCAACAAAACTCGAGCGTTCTTTTTCACCTAAAATCGATACTTTCATACTTTAATTTGTTTCGAAAGATGACATCATGATTTTTAATAACTACGAAAAAAGAATGTTACGAATAAAAACGTCGGCCAACACTAACCTACTATTACACTGAATAAGCGTGAATCGAGATGATGAAGATATCGAGAAATCGTGTAGACCATTTTGAACTCCATATAGTTTCGAGAAAAACTCGTTTAAAGCTTTACTAGCAGTTCTATCGTTGTAATCATAACTTAAGGAAGCTTTCCAGTGTGACAGCCCGAAAAATCGCTGTTTTTCGCGATTTTTTTTTTTAAAGAAAAAATAATCTAATCGGTCTGGTTTTTTTTTTGTATATTAATTGGGTATTGAAGAATACAAAACAATTTTTTAAAGATCGATTTATTTATTAATTAATATCTATAAAAATGATGAAACAATTGTTGCAGAAAATGCACTTGGATGTGGTGTCCACGTTGGGGGTCACAATTTTGATCTGAAACAAAAAACACAAAAAGATTATTGATCGGTATATAATTGGCTTTCGTGCTATGGAGGCTTTTTTTTTTTTTTTTTTTGCAAAAATGGCGCCGGTTTGAACAAAAAGTATCGATTTTAGCATTTTTTTGGCAGTTTTTTTTTACAAAAAAATAGGAAGATGTCAAAAAAAAAAAAGCTTCCATAGCACGATAAACAATGACGTTAAGAATATTGTGTAAAAAATTCAACTCGATAGCTTTAAAACTCTGCCCTCCAAGTTGGACACCGTTTTGAAAAATGCTGTTTCGAGAAAAACGCGTTCAAAGTTTCGCTGTAGCTGTAGCGCTCCGTTGCCTTCTTCCAAGAAATGCTGTACAGTAACCGAAATAATCTGAATTTCGGCATGAAAATTTCAGGGAATATTCGGAAGAGTGTATACTATTCGATAAAGCAAAAAAAAAAATCGATTTTTTGAAAATTTCACACTGGAAAGCTCCCTTAACCTTCAATCTGCGATTCCTGCACGATATGTTGGACCTTCCTTTTCAATTTGAATTGGCTCAAGCGACGAACGAGTGTTCGTCATTTTTACGGTAGCCTTAAAGATATGTTAAATTGAAAATATTAAATTATTATAAAAAATATTAAATTAAAAATTAAAGATTTATTGATACCCTTAAAGATATGTTAATAATTCGGTATTCGCGGCATGGAAATCTGCAGTTTACATACGGTCCGATGAAAATGAAAACGTCACGAAATTCTCGGAGCAACAATTATTGAAAATACTTCGACGACCCGGCTGTAGGATATTGGGATACCAATTGGAAAGAGTGCACGAGTAAAAATAGAACGCGTCCAGCTTATCGAAGTACAAACAAGAGTCTCGAGGGGAAGAAACACATTTTTTTATCTACGTGTTGCCTGTCTCTCTCTCTCTCTCTCTCTCTCTCTCTCTCTCTCTGTCTCTTGGGTGGATATCGAGAGTGAATTACGCGGTCAAACGGGCGTCGAGGCCCCCCGTATCGGCTTAATCTGTAATTCCCTTATCGCCGTATCGTTTTCGTTGTGCGCCCACGCGCCAGATCGTCTTCGCGATAAACCTTTTTATGACGTTGCCGATCACCCGGTAGTATCAGTGGCCGTTGTAAATGGAACACTCGATATCTGCGATCTTTATGGCTTTTGCGATTAATATTTGTTTTAAGGGGTCCCGTTGCCACTTGTAGTCTCTCGTCATATCCTATTTTCGCCTTTCACAATCCGTTCTTGTAACTCTGTGCTTCGGAAGGCCGAAATCACTCATGGACGTAGTAAGTACTTCCGAGTGAAATCATTACGGTTAGGGTAAAGCAATAAGCTTGGCACAAAAGAAGAAAAACGATTTTTAATTCGGGTCGATGTAGCGCAAAAAAAAGTCGATTTTTGGAAAGAACAATTGACATTCCGGAAGGAGGAGTCTCATGAACCCAAAGCAGTGTTTTATACAGTAGTTGGAGCGACCCAAAACCATTTCAGGTACACATTTATTGGATAGCAGTAATCGTACTAAACCAATCAAAACAAATAACAATCAAAGAGTAGATTGTTTATGATTCTTTGGGTTTGTCTCTCCTTAATATTAAGTGTTATATCATGTTTAAGGGGGAGATAACTTTAGGCGAGAAAAAAAATGGCTGGTTTTCATGTTTTTTTTTAGGGGAAGATTTTTTCGCCGTTTTTTAGATTCAGGGTATGTTTTATTCTTACTTTCGGCTGTTACATGGTATTTTATTTATTAATCGCTAAAAATGGCGGAGGTATGGCATTAATCTGAAAAAAGCCAACGAAAATATTTCTCTCCTTGACACTCATACGCAGAATACGAACCAAAAAAAAGTGAGAAATGTTGAAAATTGATGGTACGCTTTGAAACAAAAACTTGAATTGTTCGAAAAAAAGACTTTTTTTTTTTTGGTTTTTCAAAAACGTTTAGGGTCATGTTTTAGAGAATAAGGTTAGAAAGATTTGTTCCAAATTTAATCGGAACCTTTCGATTACTTTTTTAAGGGGTGAGATGCAGGCAGAATTTTCAAAAAATCGATTTTTTTGCATTTTCTTGAAGTATGATGTTTCGAAAATATTCCCTGAAAATTTCAAGTCAATCCGATGAATAGTTTCCGGGATATCCCACAATTAGTGAAGGGGCGTCGGGTCCCCATGGCAGGTAATACCCAGGAAGGCAGAATGCTTCGAAGACAAGAAATTGATATATTGGAAGCTTCCACATCGGCAGAAGCCCTATTGTACGGGCCAGGAATTTATGATTCGTTGTAAGTAATTTTTTAATTAATATTTTTATACATAAATCAAGTGTAAAATTGGAAAACTCTTTCAGAAATGTTCAAAAATGTATTACTCAGAAACTATGAACTTTAGCAAAATTTTATACAGCATAATTTCGTTTTAAAATTGCCCAAAATATTTTTTTAAAAAGAATTGTCAAAAAGTGTCATTTCAAGAACATTCCGTGAAATTTGTACGCGAAAATATCCACAAAGAAGGCGGTGACAAAGCTTTTCCGAGAACGTCTTTGGAAAAACACGATTTGCGGTGTTCACTGGATCTCAACTCGAAATTATCTGAAATCAAGTACGATTAAAATTTAGTCAAAGCGCGAACCCTTACCCTCTCCTTAAGAAATTAACACGTCGCATATTTATCATTATTTCGATATATCCACGAAACAAACGCGATGCCCGATCTGCGCTCTCAATTCCCATCAACAACAAGGGCCAATAATGAATACGTGAAAACTGACAGTTCGTCGCGGTCAAAAATGAATGATCACCAGGAAGGAAATACTATTAATATCTCATGTTTATTGAACGTCGTCACGAGGCTCGTCGCCTTCGAGATAAGCGACGACATTAACGCGGAAGAAAATGTAGGATTGTCCGTAATAAAAGACGATCGAATTCGTCATTGATGTTGCCGCAAGATTCCCGAGGTTTCTCGGAAAAACAAGAAGCACGTACGATCGATAGACGATCACAAGGTGCCCTGTGTCGTCGACCGGTGCGATGACGAGAGCGCCGAGTCTTTCTTCGCAATGTTGAGCAATCGAGGCTTCGTTTCTCAGGGGGCTATTATCGTCCAATTACTATTTTCTGATTCACTCGCGATCCTGCGTCGCCATGAATATCCTGACACTCGAAATCGCACTGGGGACTCGCGCACGAATCGTACGTGGAAGGGGAACAAAATGTGTTCCGTTGCAGGAGCGATTACGATTTACGTTACGTCGCGGCACGAATTATATCCACGGAGTACGAGTCAACTCGATAGATCTAACCGAGTCAATTCTGCAGAGTGAAATGGAGAATTCCAATGAAAGTTATTTTCGTTGAGGATCTTTCGGATTACGCAAGTTGGTGGACGTCACGCTTTCCATGCACAAAGAGTAATGGGCTTAGACATAAAGGAAAATGTACGTATTTCCGGGCACGGATTTTTCGATCGAAGCGTTAACGAAATTTCGACGAGCGGAATGGAGGAAAATTGTACGGATGTTTGCACGGTGCGTGAACATTCTTGAAGCGTTCAATGCTTGCATATTCTTCATTTTCGTAAGGTGGTTCTATCGCTTCACACTAGTCATACCACTCATCATACTTGAGACCTGCACAATTTATATTTTTAGCATATGCAAAAAAAAAATCATTCGTAGTCACTAAAATTGTCCATTTGTAAACGGTTTAATGAATGTTCACATTTAATTAGAAAAATAAAAAAATACCTATTCTAAGGTCTCACGTAGTATTTCTAGGTTTGATATTTGGCAACATTGGTTCTATCTCCGTCTCTTTTTACTCATTCAGGCGAGTTTGAGGGGAGGGTAGGGGTTCCCACTTTAAAAAAATCAATATTTTTTTGTCTTTTCTTATAACTAAACATTTCAAGAATATAATGCAAAAATTTCAAGTCGATCAGAGCAAAACTCTCGAAGTAATTGACTATTTAATCCCGCTCCTCTAACACTTTTTTCTCGAAACCACTTTTTCAAAGTCCGTGTTCACTGCCATTTGAAAACTACATGACCGATTTGTTTCAAACTTGGTACACACTTTCTACATATAAAATACCTGCCCCCAACGGTTAGTGTGAGATTTTTTTTTACATTGAGGGGATTCTCCACCCCCAAAATGCCGGAATTTTTCGTGAAAAATAGCACTTTTCACTTTACATGACCACCAAAAATTTAGAAATGAAAAAAAAAAATTATCAAAGACCGTTGGGGGGAGGATTTAATGATACTTTGACTAAATTTTAATGGTACTTGATTTCAGATAATTTCTAGCTGAGATACAGTGAACACCGCAAATCGTGTTTTTCCAAAGGCGTTCTTGGAAAAGCTTTGTTACCGGCTTGTTTGTGGATATTTTCGCGTACAAATGTTCACGGAATGTTCTTGAAATGACACTTAACAATGTACAAAAGGTTTCAATAAATTTACTCTATCCATATAGATGAAAAAAATTCGCAAAAAAGTGTTTTTTTTCACGGTGAAACCCCTACCCTTCCCTGAAGGAGTCTTCAAATTCCAGTTAAAGGTTTTCTTTCATGAAGGGGTCTACCCAGAGGCCAAAAGAAATTCCAGATTGCAATTTTTTTTTTTTTTTGAAAAACGATTGTTGAACAACGAACCTATTTTTTATACAAAGATACATATATTTACAGCTGTAAAATAACAGAAAAAATACAGAAAAACAACACGAACATGACCACCGGCAGATGAATTTTTTTCGTGACTTTTGGCGGTGGACGCTCTCCAGGTTAAACGGTCCATCCGAAATCTAAAAACCACACGGTTTATTCAAGTTAACAATAAGTACGAGCCTTTGACGATCGGCGATTGTTAAAATGTTTCTTTAACAACGTGCCGACAAGTTTAATACTCGAGCATACAAAATCTATGAAAAAGGCCGTCATTTTTTACATAACTATTAAAAAATAAAGTTCGATTTTGAAAAAGTTAGATCGTCAAAGACCTTCAAATGTATCTCATCGTACCTCCTGTAAATTTGGAAACAATCCATCAAGTGGTTCTCGAGATATCATGTCCACCGACTTTGAAAACCGTGTTTCGGGAAAAATGCCTTCAAAGTTTGAAGTACAGACTGTTTGAAGCTGTAGCTCATTCAATTGTACGAATTTTTCAATAAAAATTCCTGGGAATATTGCTAAAAGGTGATAGGTAGAACGAATAAAAATATTTTTGGGAAATGCAATTTTTTGACCCACCTAGGTACAATGTAGCCCCTTAACGTTTCATCTGTACTTGTTGGTATTTGAATTTATTCGAGAAACACTCTGATTAAATTAAAACTAATATTCAAGGCCTTAGGCCACAGTAACGGGTATAAAATCATGTGCGAATTTAGCAATTTTTTTTTTGGTATGGAAAAGTGATTCATTCGTAAAATTAATTACACACTTATTTAGTATGAATACTAAATAGATGTGTACTTAATTTTATGAGTGAATCACATTTTCATAAGAAAAAAAATTGTTAAATTCACACATGATTTTATACCCGTTACTGTGGCCTAACGCCTTAAATTGATTCGAGCAAAACAACAAAATGTATGGGAGGATCGAACGAGAAGCAGAATTTCCGTACGTTACGATTAACCAGACTGAAATTATATAGTGCATTGTGAAACTTTCCAAACGTCTCCTTCCTACACAAATAACCCACACAGAAATCTGAAACCGTCTGTGGCAGTTTTTCATAATGCTTTTTCTCGTTATATCTGAGACTAAAACAACCTCCCGTAAAATTGCACGTCAAACTACTGCGAATAAAAAGTATTATTATGCTTGAATAAAATTACGCGCATAGACTTAGAACGACGTAACAAAGCCTCCAATTTTTATCGCCCTGGTCACATTCCACAAGACTTCCATACTTCCTGAACTGCTTTTTCTCTCGACCAATTGAAACCTCGGAATTATTTTAGCCTGAAATTCTACCAAAACACAAATTTATCAGAATAATGACAACAATTGTTCGGTAAAAAAATATCGACTTCACTTCTTTTATTTGATTCGAGATATTTTTTCGCGATGCCTAGTAGTCTCGGGCTCAAAACTTCGCAGAGGTGCCAGAAAGAAGACGCGTGGAAAAGAACGAACTCGGAGCTCGCAAGATGAACGCTAATGTAAAAATATTGTGAACTTTGAGGCCAGTCCAGCCACGGAGGTGATACAGTTATTTGCCAAGAAACACTGTCGCTCTTCGAAGATTTATCTTCGCAGCTTTTTCCAAGCAAACATATTATACGATTACAAGGAAAAAAAATGAAACCAAGTGATAAATATCGCTGTGTATTTTGTGTCAGAATCGAGGATTATCGAACACAAACTTGTGTTTGATTCAACGATTGGTTCTGAGAGATCCAATTGCTATCTCTCCACCGTAGCCGTTATTTATAGACAGAGTATTAATAAACGATATCGATCCGTCAAGATCGGACGAAATTCGAAGAAAACGTGAAGTGGAATTGCGTTTTAAAAATGCGCACTCATCGATCGTTATTACTCGAAGTCTCGCGTATTTTTTTGACGTTTGCATCGTTGGAATGGTTCACACATATATTCATCGCCCGATTGCTTTTGCTCATTTAGAAAAGTACTCAAACATCTTTTGGCATCTTTATTTGCGATCTGCGACCTGAATCTGCAGAAAACCTTTCGGATAATAAATAAAATAAAGGAATAAAAAGATAAATGAGAATGACCGACGCTAGTAGACGTGTGGTAAAAGCTTGCAAGGCCATAGGAAGGCACATTGGAAAAGAAAAACCGAGAATTTTCGTTTCATTCCAACAATGCAACGTTGCATCATCGTCACTTTGTGTTCGAGACCGAGGAATTTCCGAGAGGGCAGCTCGAGCGTACAAAAATGTTAATTTCTTTATCATCAGGTATACGCGAGGCGATTTCCGGTATGAGTTTGGAGCAAACGAAACTTCAAAAATCCTCGCCGATCGCTTTGGTCATGTACTGCTTGTAGGCGGCCATAAAACGAGCGACGAACGCTTCGAGGTGAAATATCGCTTTGGAGCCGCGATGCATCCGATGCTCGTATTCGGCCGCAATCGTTGCGATCTCGCCTTTCAATTCGAGGTCACAATTTTTCACCGATTCCTGGAGCAATCCGCGGAATATGAGGTCGCAGGGAATCGCGTGTGTGAGAAGCTCGTACAGTCTGTTGCGTATATCGAGAATTTTCCTTGGAGTTTGCTCCGTGACCATCATCGCCGCTGTTTTTCTTATAAAAACTTGCCAATCCGGTTCCGCGATATTTTGGTCGGGCATGAACGGGTACCTGAAATTTAATCGATCCTGATACAATACGATCGCGCCGCTCATACATCATTCGTTCGACGGATATTTTTGGATAACTGAACAATTGAATAGACCGAAAGATAAAATCAAAAAGTTTCGGCTAAATTAGAAATAAAAAATAATTATGCTCTCGTTGGTATTGGAGAGGAACTTTTTATATTTTTCACATATCGAATTATCAAAAGAAGGTTCGTTTAATAACGCTGGCTGTTTTATAGATGTAATTGAGAAAGATTGATCTATCGGGGGGGGGGGGGGGGGGGTACATTTTTTCGCAGAGAAGCGCCTGTAGCTATCGTAATAAAAGTACCATCGAGAGAGCGTCGAGAAATGTTGGTCTGCATCTACACTACCGGCGAAAAATAGGAACGCACGATCCGCGATTTTTCAACCAGAAGCCATCGTAAAAAACTTCTCAAATATATATATATTTTTTAAATTCTAATTCGTTCAAGGCGAGACACCACTGTGACGGGTAAAACTTCGATTTTTTTTGCATTTTTTCAAAGTATCGTGTTCAAGAATATGTGAAAAAAATGGCAAGTTGAAATATTGAAAATTGACCAAGTTACAGACGAGTTGTACACACTAAAACTTTCAATGGCGTTTATCTCGAAACGCTTTGTCTTGACCTGGCCGGAATCATAACTCTAGCTAAAATTGTCCGGTTTTCAATTCAAAAGAACCAACACTTCCGTAATTGCAGTAGCTATCGTTGTGAGTAGCCGTTTTTTGCTTGTTTCGTATTTAGTCATTTTTAACCCCCCGAATATAAGTCAAAATTGCGCCGAAATGACACTTACTTTTTTTTAACGTCCGCCATTCTGTGATTTTTTTTTCGAAAACCGGCTACCTACGACAACTAATTAAATAAAGTTAATTAGATTATGAAACTTTTTAATTTTTATTATTCAGATCAACCATTGTGAAGTTATCGATCCAGCCCATGGACCACATTTTTTATACCGAGGCTCTATGAAACCTCAACAACGTTAATGTTTGATTTTATTAAATGAACATTTATACGAAATAAGCTCCATGTATGCTTAATAACATAGCTTTTTTCCAAATCCCAAATAAATAATCTAGCCGAGAAAGAAAATTTAAAAACGGCCTATTTCCGACTCTGCACAGTAATGTCCTCGCTTGAGGGCTTACATCTAGTTGAAGTTTTCGAAAGTATCGATTTTCGACGGATTCTCAAAATATAACGTTTAAGAAATATCTTTTGAAAAACATCTAAAAAATCGCTGTTACGATCAACGTCAAATTTTACAAGATTCATTTCCATATCAGAAAGCAGTGCTTGAACGAAGAAATTTCTTCGATGCATAGTTTTTTTTTATCAACGAGAAAGAGCATTTTTTCGTTGATAAAACGAAACAGGGGCCATTCGGACAGGGGCCATTTTTTCACAAATCGATATTGTATTACATCCTTCGCCCGAGCAGTAGATAATTTCATGCAAAAACAAAATGTATTTGATTTTTTTCGGATTTGTTTCCGAGCAGCAGTGGTCACCAAGGACTCAAAACCATAAGGTAAACCCTTTAAGGTAAAAAAAACATTGAAAACCTGCACGTTTTCCCAGAAAAAAAATCACGAGAATTCCTCTTAAACTTCTTGCCGCGAGTGAGATGTCACTCGTTAATTATTTATCAATTGAACTGTTTCTCCTTCTATATACTACAACTCCATAGGTCCTCGGCAGCGCGTTTCTGAAAACTGCACTACAGCCCGAAAGGCTGAACTACTTTGTGGAAAAAAAAATCATAAGCAAATTCGAGATAAATGTCGGCCGTTTCGAGTTCCTCTAAAAAATAAACTCTCTTGCCCGAAATATGGCACGCGAATTTGTGAGAGTAGGAAAATCGCAAAAAGCAACCATGTCCATGGTCACCTAGTGCGTTGAAAAAATGCTCGAGACTAAGAGAAGAAAAAGCGCAATAGAGCTCATTCTCCTAATCCTCCAATAGGATTTCGAAAACCATTTGCGTTTTTTTCGGTCCAAGCCTGTAACGTTTTCTCGGGTTCGAAAATTCGTAAAGCGTATCCACAAATCTCGCCGCTAGTGTGCGTAGAAAAATATTTCCGACAATGAAAGCGTTATTTTGCTAATTGGTACTGGACCTGCTGGCGTGCTCAACGAAAAAATAAATAAAAAGGAAATGATAAATGAATGAAAGGAATATGAAAAATGAATGAAAAGAAAACGAACAATGAATGAAAATAAAATGAAAAATGTATAAAAAGAAAATGAAGGTAGAACGACGATAAATCGTGAATCTCACTGTTCGACTTTACAAGCCTCCAGCATCAGTATGGCTCGTCGGAGATTTCGGCCGCTCTCTTGTGCCACCCTCGTGGCCAGCTCATCAGGCAAGTTGAGTCCTTCGCGTTTGCATATCGAGTGCAATATATTTTTAATTTCGTCGGCGGTCGGTGCGGGGACGCGGATACCGAGGCAACGCGATCTTATCGCCGGCAGAACGCGGGAGGTCGTGTTGGCGCAGAGAATCAACCGACAGGTCGTCACGTACTTCTCCATAGTGCGACGAAGCGCGTGCTGAGCGTCTTTCGTGAGCTGATCCACGTTCGTCAGCAGAACGACTGAAAACGACAAAACGACACAAAAATAGTTCATCGGTTGTCCATTGTGTGAATTGTACAGTCGACGACGCATGGATGGACCGGAAATGGGTGATTCTCCTGAAATGATCATTCTGCATGTAACCCGGCTTTTTTAATAGATGCTATTCGATTACTTTGTAGGTTTTTATTAAATACGACAGATGGAAATATCACGAAATCTTCCTACCAAACAGATTTGGCAGAAAAATCATCGTAATGCTTTTTTTTTCTGTATTTTGAGTATGAAAATCATTCGTCTGGCGTGTAACTATCCAGCCTTCATATACACTAGCAATCTATAAAGGTACTAAACATTGCATCATGCCTCTGGCCCTACGATGTATTTCGATCACGATAAATCTCTCAAAACAGAAAAATCAGTCCGATCCATAGAGAATTATACATCGATTAGAACTGAAATCAATTGCAATTTTTTAATGCCAAAATTAAATATTTTCCCAATAAATTTCGTTATCCTGGAAAATGGTAATTTGCGAAGCTACGCTACTGCTTCTCACATGGTGGAGTGGAACTTTGAATTCGAATGTAAAATACAGCTGCCATTTTGGATTGTGGCAGATGGATGAGATCAGGATCACTATCAGGGCCAGATATTTCTACCAAGTTCCGGATCATGCAGGCATTGAAACAAAAATCAATCCAATGTGCCTTCAATCCCCATTTCCCCTGATCACACGTTAGCCAAAGTCTCCCAATCCAACGATGTTGAAGTTTGCATCGCTAGAATGCAAAAAAACATTCTTATTCATTTTTTATTTCCTCATTTTCATTACCAGCCGAGATCTTTTCTTAGGTAGGCTGAAGATTATTCATAAGGATCATGAAAACCGTTACAGCGATTATGAAGAGCCAACGTGTAAAAAAAATTGGTCTACGGAACTTTTGTTGCGATCCGACGCTGCAAAACTTCAATATAATTCCCAACGATGCGTTAATTCTTCCAAATGACTACCTTTGAAGTCCCTCTGGCCGCTGGGGTCCAATTGGTAAGTCTGAGCGGTAGTTTTGATCAGATCCATCACTACGACTCTGTCGTAGATGCCCACGTCGCTGGGATTGACTTCTATGTGATAGTTGCTGCTTATCGTCATTATCTCCAGCTTCCTTTTCGAAGGCGTCTGTAACGGAGAAACAATTCGTAGCGTTATTTCCGTGACACCTACCGATTTACGTTTCTGTTCGCTTTCGATAGAATGGACCGTGTGAAAAGAAAAAGTGAGAAGGTATACTTCGAACTGCATGTTTTCCATTCGGAGTTTGTCAGCTCCGCTGCCGTAAAGCTCGCGAATGATGTTCGTTATTCTGGTCTTTTTGCCAGCGCCCGGCGGGCCGTGCACCAGTAAATGTGGAAAATCGCCTTTTTGAACCTGCGGGAAGAGGAATATCGTGATGACAATCGGGAGATTGGTGAACAATTTTTGAACGGGTGCCACGGTCCAGGTGACCCGAAGACCGCAACTTCTTTTTATTTTATTTTTGTGTACTCGATAGTCGACATGAACAATAATCACCATATTTTTTAGGTTTTCCGCTTGCGTAACATGATAATCGAGCTTGCTCAGGCTCGTAGGCCGATATTTGTCAACCCACAAACTCATCGCCGCATGCAGATGAGACCGGCTCTCGCGATCAGAACCTAACCTAAAAACAAGTCGCGTCGCGGGTTCAGAACGCACAGACGCAACGCAGCGACGTTAAATTGTTCGGATCTTATGACGGGAGCTTTGTTGCCTGTTAGCTATCGTTCGGTCGGAATGTTTTGATAATTAAACGACGTGGAATAAAATGACAGCTGAATCACAATGAATTGTGAAGTCTCCCAATTGAAATCTTGTATATGCTCCAGAAATTGGCGGTCTTTCGGTGTTGGATCACGTTGTACTTCGGGTTGCGCCTTGCGCCGATCATATTTTTGAATAACAAATCGACTGACCAGTAGTTTGAGAAGTTAGACGTTTTTATCGCTGCTTTGCCAAAAAAGCACATTTTTTAATCGGCCATGACATAGCTGCTAAGTAACTGATTAAGGGATTTATATTCGATTTTATATCGAATATCACCTTTTAAGGAGATTGGAGCGTTAGCACTAATCCAAGACGAAATCGTTGGAAATGTATATGTTATTGTGTAGAGTATACTGAGCGTTAACGATTTTTTTGAATTTTTTTCATCACATAACAACAGACATAGAAAATAGGTTAATGTATGTAATTTTACGTGCGGTTAAATTGGCAAGATGTTCTTGCTACGGGTAATGTAATTTTGTTCGCTATTTAGCACCAAGATTAACCATTTCTAACAACGGATTAACGCAAGCTAAACCTTTTTAAATATTTAGAGAAAAAACCCGCATCTTAACTATCGTAAACCATAGATTATTCGATATTGAACCATCAAAGTTTAATAAAAGATTATGAATCATGGCGGGCGAAGAGCATCACTGCCAACCTCAATGGCCGCGAAGCTGCCGTATTTCGGAGAAACTCAATATTAATTAATGGTAAAAATAAATAATCGCGTGACATAAATATAGATAGGCATAATTATAAATGACTCAAAATTTAATTCTGAGTTGTATGCAACATTTCCGTTGACGCCGTTTTTTTCATAATAATCATCGATAATGTTGTACTTTTTTAAGCTGGTAGTAACACAAAAGTTTTTATTATTTACATGATTAAAATGTACGGTTTTGCTCTTTAATTATACATTTCATGAAAAATTAGCATCTACAGAATAAATCTATAACGTGTATACATTTTTTTGAGGTTGATTGAAAAAACATCCATAAACCGTTATTTGACTCACTGAACCGCTCCAACCTACCAATAAGCGTGATGTCCAATAGCGAACGCATGGAGACTAGAGTAAAGGAGCCCAAACGCAATGCTGGCAAAATGGTCGTGAAAGCGATGAACGATCCGCGGATTGTACCCGCCTGGCGGCGCTACCACTGCGGGCTCCGTCTGCGCGGTGATTTTGAATCGTCGATCCGCAATTTGTCGTGTATTTCTTTCTTATTAGCGCAGCGTGCAATACTGAAGGGTAATATTGATCTGCTTTTGTTTAAATTATGAAAAGACAATATTTCAGTAACTTTTTGACTTGGAGGTGATCTATACTGTGAATGTTTTATTTTTATACGGTGACATGTACGATTAAACAGCCATAATGTGAATATTGCATACTGGATTTCCAAGAAAAATATTTTTTTCAAATCGCACATTATAACGAAATGGGAGCGAGGGGTATTTATATTAAAGGATTCGCATATTTATTAAAAGTTTGTTTTAAAAAAAAACAAACGATTTGACAAAATGAATCAAGATGTGGTTGCACATGCCGGTCCTAATACTTGTCAATATTTTGGCTAATTCGCGAATTAATTGGATAACCATAATATTAAGGGGGATTGTCTTTTTTTTCGCAAAATTTACCGCTTTTTGGGAATTTTTTTGTGAAGAAAGTATACAACGGAAAACTTGTGAAACTTGGCATATAGTTTTATTGATCTGTTTACTACATACAAAAAAAAATTTTAACAATTTCATCAAAAAATCCGCCTCCCACCCCCCCTCGACGCGCGATGGTCCTTTTTTGATGGTGTGCACGATTACAGCCTTCACGTTCATCCTGCAACAAAAACCCAAAAACCATTTCACTTTAGACACATATAGCTATCGTTCGATGAAGGGAAAAAAAATTGACGATTTGATGACGTTTTGAACTTGAAGTATCGATTTTTCGAAAAAAATTGATCGATTTTTTGTTATAAATAAAAAACTATTAAACGTATTGCTTTTTTGCTTCATCAAACGATAAAAGGATGTCAGCTGAGCATTCTGTCCAAATTTGAAGGCAATCGGTTGAATAGTTTTTGAGAAATCGTGCACACCAGTTGTGAAAAAGCTGTTTCGCGAAAAACGCGTTTAAAGTTGTGAGTACAGTTTATGGGACATATCGAGTACTTACAGTATTTTTAATCTAATCTGCTATGCCAGGGCCATACAGGATGCCTTCCTCGGCTTTGAACAACTCATTCAGTGAAGCAGTTTCGCTTCTGCGTCTTGTTCGAGCCTCTTTCGTTGCTTCGAGGTTGCGTCTCGTTGACCTCTCTATCCGCTGCTTATCTCGCGCATCGACGAATATTGATGCTTGCTGGCCAACGACGATTCCAATCGTCGTCATTGTTTTAAGGACTGCTGTAAAGCCTTCGTTAAAAATCCCTGCGGCCAAATAAGCCGCGATGCCTATTGTATGCTGTCCCGTTATTTTTATGGTCCGCCGAGCAACAGATTCGGGCAGCTGCCGGGCGCGCCGACCCCTGCCGTGTGACAACGAGCGCGCGGCCACCGCGAGTCGACACGCAGGTATAAAATCGCTTATAACTTTGCCATTTTTGAGAATTTTAATTTGAAATTTTGCACACATATTCTCAACACTTTGAAGAATATGAAACAGCGGTCAGCGAAAAATCTATTTTTTTGTCGAAAAAAAAAGAAAATCCCCCCTTAAGGTTCAGTTCTTACCTTTATTGGATGATCTCTTTCTGTTTTGATTGTAAAAATACGTTTAATACCGAAATATCAGTCAACGATGCGTAACACCGTAAACTGTATGTAACTGACATATATGTACTGCTCACATACATAGTAACTGACAGTAAAACGTCATTGTATGTATGTCACAAACCCTGCTAAGCCGGTCCTCACGGACCTATCCTATTTGGTCCCTGGAGCTAGTATCGCTTGCGGATATTTTTCGAACTACAAGATCTTTCATCACTTTCGCGATCCGCTTTTCGACGATTCCGCCATATGCGTTCGGGCTCCTTTACTCTAGTTCCATGAGCGAACGTTTCTGTTTTCCAACCATTGCGCCTTTTAGGCAAAATTGCCATTGTTCGACCGACCACAACTCAGCCTCTAATTAACCGATTCATGTAAATAAGCCTGAAGTAAATAATTCCTGAAATAATTTTGGTACACTCAGAGAATGGCGGTGGCCTCATCCCGATATCGGATCCCCTTCCGCCTTTCGATCTAATAATTTATACGCTAAATAACTCCAGATGCCGGACATAAACAGCTCATGCGCGTAAAAAATTCTAAAGATTTCCTAACGACAATAAAAACAGGGGGTTACCGAATGTTTAAAGAACATATTATCGACAAAACTTAGAAAAATGTGACTAGCAGATAAATTTTTCCTAGCCAAGACGTTTCAAAGAAAATGTAAAAATGTCTAAATGTACGAAAGAGGCGTGAAATTTTTTATTTCAGTTCGTCCGATATAATAATTGATTGTGACTTGTGCTCCCACAATATACGGCCGTCCGCTATATACGTTAAAAAATATATAAACGATACCCTTCAACGTTGTGAAGTAGGGTGCGATATTTCCCGATAACGACTTTCGATATTGTCTACTTTCACGTACCACACTGCACGTGTCAAAAAAGTTTCATCTTCTCACCGACGATACAGAGCTCGAGGAAAATTCCGATATTCCATAGAAAAAGATATATATCCTGGTGAATAATGTCTCGAGGAAAAAAGGCAAAGAAGAAAATCGGTGGTCGAAGAAAACAAGATGCGTCGGTCGTTGCAGGGAGTATAAGATTGAACGATGTCGAAGGCTCGTCAGTAATGTCGATTACCAAATCGCACACGCTGGATCGAAGTAACCAAAATACCAATCAGCGACGAATTTATACATTTTTTCACGTGCCCTCGAATTTACTGTACAGTAATGTAGACTTTGTACGAATAAAAAGGCTCAAACGTGTCGACCAAGTGTGTAAAATCATTGCGATCGAAGAGCGCCGAAATTGTCGAAAGATCGGGCCAACTCGTGGTGAAGGAACCGAGAGGAATTCAGGAAAAGGCTCATCCTGGACTTGCGGAGAAGCGGATCAGCGGAAGTCGCTTTGCCATATTGTTCAAAAGAGACGAGCTCCAGACATTGAGAAACGTCCTCCAAAGAACCGATCTCGTGAGAGTCCGGAAAGGAATTCGTTTCTGTATAAGGAGCACGCGAACGAAATCGGACTTGTCCATACTACCCAGATTTTTTTCCTATTCAATTAGATCTTTTTTAACCTCCGAAATATTTTTAATGAAATCCAATTCTAAAGGCATCAAATTTTGTTAAGAGGGGAGTACCTTTAGGCGAGGAAAAAATTGCCGATTTTCATGTTTTTTTTCCAGGAAAGATTCCTTCAGCATTTTTGAGACCTAGAGCCGTCCATAAATTACGTCATTTTAAAATAGGAGCTCTGGTCGTTGGATGATGGTAACGATAGTTGGATAGGATGATTTCGGGGTGGGGGGTAAAAATCAGCAAAAAATCAATGACGTAATATATGGACGGGTCCTTAAGGTATATTTTATTACTAATTTTGGCCGTACGTGGTATTTTTAAAAATTCATCAATGTTGTCAGACGTCGTGACACGTGGCATCCACGGGATTAATCTGAAAAGAAAACCAACGAAGATTTTTCCTTCATCAATACTCATACGCGTAATACGAACCAAGAAAAAGTGAGAAATGTTGGAAATCGATTGAATGGTACGCTTTGAAACAAAAAGATTAAATTTTCCGAAATAAATGTCTACATTTTGCAATAAAAAATCCTTTATTCATTTTCGAAAACATTAAGGGTCCTGTTAGGTTGAAAAGGTTAGGTTAGAAAGAAACAATAAGGTTAGAAAGATTTCTACAAAGTTTCATCAAAATCGGTAGATTAGTATTTTAGCTATGTTCACGCCCATTTTAAAAATGCAACTTAGAACCCCGTGCCATACATCCACCATTTTTAAAGATTAATACAAAAAAAGATACAACAGCCAAATGTAATGAAACACCTTAGGTCTCAAAGAGAATAAAGAAATCTTTCCTTTCGAAAAAAAATTATGAAAGTCAGCTAACTTTTTCCTCACCTAAAGGTATCTCCTCCTTAAAAACTGCCTTTTTCAAACGAAATGGCAGTTTCTAGGCACGAAAAAAAAAAATAACGTACTGTGGACAAGTTCGGTTTGTTCGCCTGCTCTTCGTATGAAATTTTAGATAGATTGTTCTCTCGCTCTCACTCCGCACACTTCACTGTTTCCTGTCCCTTAAGGGATAACACCACTCGAGCGGAAGAAAATAAGGCCTAACTTTGACAACTCATTTTGGGAGTATGACAAAAGGAATGGGATTTCTTTTGGGAGGGTTTATTTAACACATATTAAAGTATTTTTTAAAAAATATAACTTTTATACAAAATGGCGGCGACAGAGTCCATCTTGTGAAAAACGTGTTTTTTTACAAATAGTTTCACGGGAGTACGGCTTTCTCGTAAAGTATAAGACCCGGAACAAAAACCAAAAAAAAATCATAATCTATATAGTATCAGCTATGGGACTACGTAGGGATTTTTCTTTTATCAAATTTTGAAAAAATGCCGCTCTTTGAAAGAAATAAATCGATTTTTTGCACAAAAAATAAGAAGTGAATTGTTTATGAAAGAAAAGTTTACATTTAATAGAAAAACGGCTGCGTACTCCCATAGAGAATGGCCATTTTGTACATCGAAAAAAAAAATCTAACAGCTTGATATTCATACTAAATAGATGTGTAATTAATTTCACGAGTGAATTACTTTTTCATACGAAAAAAATTGTTAAATTCGCACATGATTTTATACCCGTTATGGTGGCCTAAGGCCTTAAAGCTGTACGAGCACTTGAATCCTTGAAATTTTTGTTTATCTTTAATTTGCGATGCCTGCACCATACATTTGTCCAATTGCGTATAGTTTTTATTACCCCAAAGTGTTTTTTAAGTCATAACGATTTTTCCAAAATCCTAGAGTCGTGTTATCCCTTAAAGATCTCGAAGTGTTCCCCTCAGTCCCCACAGCCAACTTTTCCCAATGCACGAATTTGCACGAGGGCGCAGGGAAACTGTGGAAAACCTTAGTGTCAGGTTTTTCCAGAAGTTTTCCCGAAATTGTTGAATGTTAATTTTCACAGTCGAAAACTCCTCTGCTTCTTGGGGCAATAATTCTGGGCAAAGCTGACGTCGCGAAGAGGCTCTTGAGAGACGGCTATCCGATAAATTCCCGAAGCGAGGAAGACCAGACAACGGCCCTCATGTGGGCTGTGAGAAGAAAGGACCTCGAGATGATAAATCTGTTGGTTCGCAACGGTGCCGATTTGACCCTCCTCGACGAGAATAACGACAACGTTGCCCTGATCGCCGTACAATCCGCCTCGTGGGAACAAAACGACTTCCTCGACTTTTGGAACAGCATCGATCGGAAAATTGACCTGAAACACGTGAACACAAGTGGAAACACGATATTGCACTACGCCCGGGAAAGACAGTGGGACGTTCTCGCCAAACTGATCGATAGGGATCCGAGCTTTTTGACGAGGATCGATTCGATGACGAAAAATTCGTGCTTCTGCTGCTATTGCTCGTTGACTCCCGGATCGAAGAGATACACGACTAAGCGGGTTCGCAAGTTTTTTTTTTTCTCTTCATGTTTAATATACCGAACTTGTTTTTGACCAATTTGTGCTCAGAAAATCGCTCAAAGATTCTTTAGGATCCCGATCGAAAATCTACACCTTTATTTTTAAAACTGTTGGGAAAAAATAAAAACGAAAAATTTAAGAATTTTCGTTGCATTCCAACGATGCAAACTTCAACATCGTTGTTTTTCTCGTTTCAAGCTTTAGAACTTTTTTGGATACTTGAAGGATGCAATTGTTTCAAACAAATTGATGTTTTCGTAATTGATAGCAATTGAGCGGTTGGAAGCTGTAGGATTTAGTGATGAGTGCGGACATTTGGAGGTTTCTGAGACTCATGGGAAGTAAAATGGAAGTGCACACGATACATTTTTGAACTTCAAGGCGATTTAATGGCTTAGACCTGGTTAAAATTTGTGAAAATATTGATTTTTGGTTTTCGACCGGTTCTCAAAATGAGAGTTAAAAAATATTGTTTGAAAATTCAAGTTGAGCCGTGTAAAATTGAGGGAGATATAGGCGCTTATAGGTAGGTTTCAAGGAACTGGCCAACTTCAAACGCGTTTTTCTCAAAATTACTTTTTGAAAGTCGGTGACCACGATATCTCACAAATCTCAATATCTAAAAAATCTCAATATCTCAAAAATCTCAATATCTAAAAAATCTCAAAATCTCTAAAATCTCAGTATCTCAAAAACCTCAAAATCTCAAAAAGCTCAATATAAAAAATCTCAATATAAAAAATCTCAATATCTCAAAAATCTTAATATCGGTTAGAATAGAACTCGAGATTTTATGTGAACCAGGTTGAAAAAGGTAGTTTCGAGAAAAACGCATTTGAAGTTTTCAGTACAATTTGAGACAAACGCAAGTATCTAAGAAGTATACTGGCACGTTACACTTAGGTTACATTAATCGGCCATTCCTGCCTCGTAAAGTGTGCCTTCCTCGATTTCGAAATAACGATTTTCTGGCGCTCGTTCTCCCCTGCCAGCGGTTCTAGCTTCCTTACAAGCTTCTGAAGCCCGTAGCTCCGACCGGTCGATCGTATTCTGGTTTCATTTGTTGGCATATATATTGGGAATATCGAAAACTCCTTTTGAAGACATATGCTTGAGGTACTCTATCCACGAACCCATATTCTTAACAATTAACTGACTTCCGTCTATAATCAAGTAAAAGGCGAAATACATCGTGGTATACTGGTGAAATTTCAAGCTACACACTTGCTACATTTCTGTCTAATAATTTATACACTAACAGCTCTAGATGCCTGACATGAATTGCTCAACGCGGATAACAAATTCTAGATTCCGTAATGACAATAAAAACGGGGGCTCACCGAATGTGTAAAGAAAACATTAGTGATAAAACTCAGACAATTTTGACTACCAGAAGAATTTTCATAGCCGTGACTTTTTAGAGAAAATGTAAAAATGTCTGAGGTACAAATTTTTCGGGCAATTTTTAATTCCGGTTTATCGTTGGGTATAATAATTGATTGTAATTTGTTCTCATTAAGGAATCATCAGAGTGTAACGAGTCGAAAAATAGCTGTTTTTCGCGATTTTTGTTTCGATGGTTAAAATACGCTAACCAGTCTGAATTTTTCAGGTTAAATCAAAGCACTCGTGAAGAACAGAAAATACATTTTTAGACGTTTATTTTTATTTAAAAAAAACTTTGTCAACGGTTCAAAATGTTTTCGAAAAAAAGGAGTCCTCCCTGTGTACACGATTTTGGCCTTAAACATTATCTGAAATAAAATTTGTCAAAAGATTATTAATGAGACAAAGTGGCAGCGGTTTGAAAAAAAGTATCACATTTAGCCTATTCTTTTCAAGTTTTTCGTTAAAAAAAGGATAGCTTGAAAACTCTTCCTTTGAGAGTGTACACCGTTGTAAAAAACATTTCGAGAAAAACGCGTTCAAAGATACTGCGAAAAAAAAAACGATTTTTCGAAACTTTTACACTGTGATGATACCTTAAGCGTCACTGTAATTTACTAATGATCCAGAAGGGCCCTGCTAATGCCCCGACAAAATAATACGGCCCTCCGCGAAAGGAATACCGTAAGAGGCTACACTTTGAGAAAAAGCAAGAGATTTTTTTCCAAATTTCGAGATCAGAATACTGCCTTAAAATCATACTCTTTGATATGGAAAAAGAATTCCTTTTTTTTCCGACCACGAGGTAGGTGTAACCCGTCAAAGTTGAAGAAGAATCTTAACTTCTAATGTTTCTTCGTATACCTTTGGGGATTTCAAAATACGTTCCCATCTTTGACTTCCACCCCCATAGTCCTGTGTGTTGCCCACCATGACTCTTTTCCAGTGCACTATCGCATCGCATTTGTAATTTCGAAGCAACCTGCCTATCACCGTAAAACAAAGATACAACGCCCAAAAAGGTCCTCCCACTGGAGTACGCGGAATCCACGCTGTCCCATCTGGGTGTCCTCTTCGACGAGATCGTGAATCGTTACCGTGCCACTTGGTCGAGGGACCGGGATCTCGGTTATCCGGATTTTCGAGGCGGTCACGGCGACAGTGCTGCCACCTTCGACGATCTCGTCAGTCTTCGACGCGAGGAGATCGCCCGTTTGAACACCGTTCTCCCGAAACTCGAAGAATCCTATCTCCAAAAGCTCCGCAACTGTTGGTCATCGTTGCTCGCTAAAATGCGTCACATGGCGTCAAGCGATGGCCGAAAATTTGACGAATTCGTCACCTCCATACAAATACAATTGCTCACCCATCAGGTTACTCCTGGCAACGATGAAATTCCGAATTCACCCTCCATCGACGTCGCGAAAAAATCCAATCCAAGTGCCAGCGAATTTGTCGAGTTCTCGAGGCCGGGCGATGCTTCGAGGCAGATCGAGGACGAAACTTCGTGGCGCAACTTTGATCCTCGTTTCAGAGTCACACTGGAGTCTTGATGAAGTCAGCAATCTTTTAAATTTTCTATAATTTCTGTATAAATAAATAAATAAATCAATGAATAAATAAAAATATATATATATGCGTAATTCTAAATTGCAAAATAAATGTAATCTTTGGATTGGTTCTTAAAATTCTTCGTCTTTCTTCGATCACGCGATTCTTTTTTTTTTATTATTTATACCTGTATACGTGACAGAATTCAAATAGCATTTTATATCCATAGTATTGTGTAAAACGTCCATTTCTTTTTGTTATTTTCGTTACATCGGTAAATCGTAGATATATATATATATATATATATATATATATATATATATATATATATGTGTGTGTCTGTGTGTAGTTAAGGGGTTAGGCTAGTGTGAACATTTCAAAAAATCGACGGTCGCTTGAGGCAACGCAAATTGAAGAGGAAGGTCCGACATATGGTGCAGGGATCGCATAATGAAGGTTATCTTATTATTACAACGATGGAACTGCTAGTAAAATTTTAAGGGAGATATACCTTTAGGTAACAAAAAATTTGCTAATTTTCATCATTTTTTTTTAAGGAAAGTTTTCTTCGCCATTTTTGAGACTTAGGGTATTTTTTATTACTACTTTTGCCCGTTATATGGGATGTTTTAAATTAATCTACAAAAACAGCCGAGGTATGGCATGATCTTTTGAACTCCATTTTCAAAACTGACGCGACGTATAGCTCAAAAGAATCGACCGATTCTGATGAAATTCGGTACAAATCCTCCTAACCTTATTGTGTAGAATATGGCCTTAAATGTTGTTGGACATTTTTGAAAAGTATTTTTCGTTGCAAAGTGTAGGTTTTTTTTCGGAAAAATCAATCTTTTCATTTCAAAGTGTATCATTTCATCGATTTTCAACATTTCTCACTCTTTCTTGGGTCATATTCTGCGTATGAGTGTTAATAAAAGAAATATCTTCGCTGGTTTTTTTTTCGAAAAACCAAAAGTAGTAATAAAACATACCCGAAGTCTCAAAAATGGTGAAGAAATCTTTCCTTCGAAAAAAAATCATGAAAACCAGCAATCTTTTCCTCTCCTGGAGGCCCCCTTAAACGCGTTTCACTCGAAATCATCTTTTTCAAAAAGGCATACGTTTTTTCGACATCTGAAGCACGGATCGACTTGAAATTTGGTACACTTATACAGTGTAGTAGTAGTTTAGTATTGACAGAAGTTTTTCTTCTTAACGTTTCTTTTTTTCATCAATTATCAACAGTAATGAAATGTCCTCGAAAAATCGAAGAAAAAAATCAGTTTTTTTTTAATGATTGGGACACGATTCCAACATGTTTGGTCAAATCTTAGCCAATATTATCTATCTTGAGAGAAAAAACTCGTTTTTTTTGCTCCAGATCAACCGGGCCGCTAAAATGAAGTTCACCGTTGATTATTAATATTTTTCAATGAAATTTGTTAGATTTTGATTATGATTTTTCTCTAATCTCACTTATTCCTTCGAAATCAAGTTTTTATTTTATAACCTCGATTTTCGGGTAGTCACAGTAGCCTAACCCCTTAGTTATAGTGCCCGATCAATCGCGGAACGATTACTGTATGAGGTTTTTGCAGGCTCGAGTACTCAACGACAAATCGACGAGCGAAGGATACTTCGACGAATATCCTACGTTAATTCGCATTGTTGTGAATACTGTCGGCGTTTTCAAAAATATCTTTTGCCCCGTCGATTTTTCGGAGCGTTCTCTTCTGTATAAAAATGCGAGTGTGTGGACGAACGCGATTAAAAACAGCAAAAAATACTCATTCGTATTCCCGAGCTTGATATGCTCTTCGGTGAAATCTCTACAATTCAACTATTTTCGCATGTTTTCCTTCCCTCCCTCATCCATCGATTACATAATAATATAATATGTATATATTTTGTATCAACGCGATTCGCAATTCCATGAGCTGTGGCGATTTTGCGTTGTCCCCGAGTGATAATAATTAAAATACGTTGCGACACTGATACTCCGCGAAATATCTCCTTTGTTTTTTTCGTCCTCCATCCTGCATATCCTTAATTCGTAGTTTCTATTCTTAATTCAATCAATCGGCGATAATCAATCGATTTTTCTTCAAAGGCCTTGGAAATCACGAACCGTTGCGCGCAAAGCATACACGTACAAACACACTCGTGCACAAATATCCCTTATTATTTATCGAGCAAGACTTTTCGTGCGCCTCCATACTCCAGAGTTGATTATCAATATTATTTTTCTCGCGTGTCCTCCATGTGCCATCAGCGCCGTTCCATTTTGGCGTTTTTTTTTGTCTCGCCATCGTCTCTTCGCCCCCAACACGGACTAAAAATATAATCGTTAATAAATGTAACTGTTTCATCGTAATAATATTTCGAGTAACAAATTTTTATTGTGTGTGTATATATATTTATATACCTTATTCCAAGGGGGACTCGCAATGATTGTATACGTTAGTTGCGAATTATTTCGTCGTTATCGATCCCGATCGAACGATTATTTCGTATGTGGATGACGTTACAATATATTACGTGATATTTCAATATACTTAAACGTTAAACAGTTCCTGGACGACTTTGGTAAATGAGTAATAGTGTGAGTCAGCTTAAAGACAATAATATCTTAAATATTATTAATTGTAAATGCCGCATAGAAAAAGAAAAGATTGCGAGCTATATGCAGAAAAACAATTCGCGAGGAAAACAAATCCACCGATAAAGTCACGACGAGCGTCGCGCAACGTTTAGGGCCGTGATCCACCTGAGCGGAGAGGAGAGAAGATCTGCGAAACTAGGAAAAAAGCAACCGATCAATCGTTGAATTCGTGTCCATCAAGGCTAACCCGATTATATTGGTTGTTTTTTGCCTAGCTGCGTTCATCTTCTCTCCTATCCGTTTTGGTGTATCATGGCCCTTGTGGCCCTTGAACGGATGAGCAGATGTCAATTCGCGTCGCGTGCAGTCGAACACGAGAAAAAGAACGTCTGTATAGCGGCAGTCCCGTTTCGATCGATCCTGCTCCAATATCTTGGAAACTGTTGACAACAGTTGAACATGTTTCGGACAAAAACCGAATCGTTTCACCGAGAACATTAGTGGACGTAATTTTTTTCATATGCACAGTGAAAGATCGGTGAGGTTTGTTTTGTAAAATGAATTCGTGTATCTTTTGATGCTTCGATCGAAGCAGCTAGTCGATAGCCGCGTTCAGACTGGCCGAGCCGCCTCGCGAGGCAACCTCGGGACGTATGTTTCGAGCGCGGCAGCCTCGGTACGTATGCCTCGAGCGCGGCAGCCTCGGTACGTATGCCTCGAGCGCGGCAGCCTCACTACGAATGCCTCCAGCGCGGCAACCCAAACTAACGATGCGGACGAGGCACGTCCACATAATGCGAGGCGGTACCGCGCGAGGCTGCCTCGGTTCTTGCCTCCGCCGGTCTGGACACGGCTATTCGCTACGCAATAGTACTGCAGCGAAAGATGATTCCATTTTTTCAAAACCATGCCCTTCGTACGTCCTCCACGCGTCCATGTGGGAAAAAGATCATTCGCGCCGGATTAGTGTCTCCGGAAACTATTGCGCTTTCGTCTGGAAGATATTTCGTCATCAACAGCTTTGGTGATGTTCGAGTGGGTCGATTTGAATGGGAGAGCCTGTACAGACATATACGTATGTATGTGTACGATCGTAAAATCGTCCCCACGATTCGCGACACTCTACGAAGGCAAATAAAAATCATTGTCTTCTCTCAATTCGTGTCGATCCGAGGAACTCTCGTTCTTGCGACCCTTTCGTCGTCATTGCGGCAGATGAGAGCGACGGCGAGGCGAGTCGCGCGGATGTAACGGCCGATCTCGCAAAACGGCGATGAGCGGTGACATTACGCGACGACGATTGGCAAATTGTGATCAGAAGGGTGCGATAATGGCAACGGCCTCGCCTCGACTCGTCGGTAGGGACGTGCACTCTTGCCACTGGTTCGAGTTCGGATCGTAACACTCAACGGTCGAGATCGTTATTTGCGTCCGGTAGAAATTTATCTCCTGCGACTGATCGCCCCCGATCACGTACAAACGACCGTCGGCCGCTGCTACCGCCGGATAAGATCTCCCGATGCTCATCGGGGCGACGGCCGTCCACTTGTTCTGTTGGCACGGAGAAAAACATCAGATTTCTACATTCACGCAATGGACGGTGGTCCAACGTCTGGTTCAGGGATCGCAGAGTGAAGGCAAACTTATGATTACAAGTACAGAACTGCTAGTAAACCTTAAAACGGGATTTTTTCGAAACTATGGTGTTCAAGAAAATGTCCATTTTCTTTTATGATTGAAAGACGGTAATAAAAAAAAAGCTCGGTCAAATGTTAGGCAATATTATCTATTTTAAGTACCACTCGAGTATTTCGAAAGAACAGTTCTTTTTATTGCTTAAACGATGCTTTAACATCGTAAAAAGAATATGCACGTGGTTTTGTGGTAAAAAAATTATTTTGAGGCTCTGCCAACGATTTTTTCGCAGCGCCTCGGAGCTCCCGCTGAGCACGGTTTAAACTTTAAACGCGTTTTTCTCGAAACTACTTTTTTCTATCTTGGCGAACACTTTACTTGAGTACGGTTGCATGGATCGGTTTGAAATGTTGAAAATAGCTTCACACTGACCTCCTTTATAGAAGCACGTAAGGGTTCTTCGATTCAATTCAAGCTTTACATTTTTTAAGGAATTTACTGCTTATTTTTTTTTTAGCAAAAAATCGAATTTTCTTGCCAAAAGTGCACCATTTTTACAAAATTTGATTAAATAAAAAGTCCCTACGTACTTCAACAGCCGAACGTATGTAGATATAGTTTTTTTTGGTTTTTGCTCCAGATCTTATATTTCACGAGAAACTTGTCCGCTACTGGAGGTATTCTTTTTAAAAGATCGTTTCGAAGATTGGCTCTCTCGCCGCCATTTTGTACAAAACTAATAATGGAAAAACAAAGGTCTACACTTAAGAAAGTCTACAAATTATTATACAGTAAGTCTTTAAATCTATACTTACTATAGAAATTATTCAGCAAATATTGAAATATAAGCTGAATAATCCCTCTAAAAAGAATTCCCATTCCTTTTTATTATACTCCCAAAAAAAATCGTTGATGGCCTTCCTTTCGACCGCTAGAGTGTTACCCCTTTAGAAAAAAAAACTCGTTTTCTTTCGATTCAGATTAACCGGTGGCCAAAAGCAAGTGCACTATTGAGTCCCTCACGTTCGAAGGTCCTTCACGAGATTGTCCATAACGTATTCAATTATTAGTATTCTTTATGAAATTTAGTACACAACTTTGTCAATGTACATACAAATAAATGTCCAAACGATTTTTTCAATCGTCTTACTTATTTCTTCAAAAATAATTTTTCAATAACCCTGACTTTTCGGATCGTTACAGTAGCTTAACCCTTTAACGATATCTATAACGAGACGAGATTGAGAGTTCACCTTCTCGAAAGAATATCTTTCCACGGTCGTGAGAACCTCCTGATTCCTGTTCGTGCCGCCGACCACGTAGATGTAACCGTCCAATATCGTTATTCCCATTTGAGATCGGGGTGTGAGCATTGGTGCGAGTTGGTTCCACTCTCGCGTCACAGGATTGTAAGTCATGGTGTCCTGCCGATACCTGCTGTCGTGAGTGCATCCGCCGATCACGTAGATCAATCCTGAACGGGGAGTACATTTTTTTTTATCAACAATTACCTTTTTTCTTCAAATTAAAGGAGCTACATCTATCTAGGTGGGTCAAAAAATTGCATTTTCCAAATTATTTTTTATTCGATAGTATCACCCTCGAGCTATATTCCCTGAACAGTTTATTAAAGTATTTCTAGAATCAAATCAGCTACAGCTTCTAACACAGGGTTATTACGCATTATTGACTCAGAAATTCCCTGACTTTTCCAGGTTTTGCAAAAATTCCAGGTTTCGCAGACTAGCCAGATTAGGGTCAAATAAAGAACCCTTTCTTTTCATCAAACATATATTTTTTGAGTTAGAGATATTAGTCGTCGTAAACGTTACAAACTATACGGGAAAATTATATACATAAAAATAGCAATGACTGATTTTTGTGAAAAAAAAAACAACATTTTTAACCGACTTGAAGAAACAATATTTATTTTTTTTAACTGAAATTCGAAACATAATTTAAACATTATAAAGTAAAAAAAAAGGCATTAAAAGCAAATACAGAACCTGTTCTTCATTATAAACAAAAGTTTGTACGCCGGTGAAAATAAACAAAAAATAAATATAAACACTTATCTATAATGATAATGATGAGGTTGTGTATCGACAGATTGAATACAAATGTATTTTTGTAGCTTTACTTTTAATGTACTTTAATTTACAAATGTCGCTTCACGGTAAATTAGTTTTCAGTTTTTTTAAATCCTCAATGTTTGGCACTGACATAACTTTCTTTTGCGTATAACGAGGAATAATATAAATATTAAAGATATACAAAAGTATGTATTTTTATACTGTTCAGTTTTTTTTGTCAAGTCGGTTTCATTTTTCGTATCTCTTTCAAAAAGTAAATTGTGAGAAAATTCCAGAAAATTTCCAAAATTCCTTGACTTTTCCCTGATTATTCCGGGAGGAACGAAATTGCTTGAGTTTTCCCGGTTTTCCATATGCGTAACAACCCTGTAACAGTCGGCCGGCCGGGATCTCCATTTTATAATAGTTACGCAAAAATGACGAATATTACGTAAAAATGCGTTTCTTTATGACCAACCGTCGCCCGGAAAAAGTTCTGAATTCGGCCATTTTTTTCGGGCCTCTGCGTAGATGTACCCCCTTAAGACGGGATATACATTTGGACGGGAAAAAATTAATCTATTTTTAGGGATTTTTTCAACTAAGAAACAATGATTCTACATTCATCAAACTGTAGGCATACGTTAGCGGTATATTTAAGTATACAAAACGATTTTTTGGATTCATTTATCATCAAAATGGCGGAGAGGTGGCAGAGTGTTACAGCGAAGTTGCCGCGCGAGTTGCGAAATGGCGTGCAGTCTGACTTCCCTAGAACGTTGATTTAAAAAAAAAATCAAACGTCTTTCCACTTAGACCATGTCTAGTTTCTCTATGACAGTAATTAAAATGAAGAAAATGCAAATTCAAGAAAATGGCACGCATTTACAAAAAATCCAACATTTCACGAAAAATTTCTGTAATGGATTAAAAAAGGAGTTTTTTTTTCTAATTTCTCAAAAACAATTCTCGTCAAGTAGAAGGGAGCAATATTATCAATATTTGTACCAAGTTTCAACTCAATCGGCTTAATAGTTTTTGAGTAATTTTGCACGTCGATTTAAAAAAAACGCGTTTGAAGTTTACGTCCGCTCCAAATCCGAGCGGTGTGGCACAGCGTTGACGGGCTGTGACGTTTGAATTTTTCGGAATTTCGGTTTATACTTTGGGAAAATATTCTACATATATAGTTACGGCGTTTAAGGGGGGGATTCCTTTGGACGCCTGAAAATGAGTAGTTTTTCATACATTTTTTTTAAGGTCATAAAATAATCGCATCATTAAAAAACGTTGACATTACCTTATTACAACTTTCAAATGCTAAAAAAATGGTCTTTATAAACAAAAAAAAACGGCAGCGTTATACGGTATTCCTTTAGGTATCTTTTGAAAGACTGCTCATGTTATAGCTCAAAAAGTTATTGACCGATCCGGCTGAAATTTTGAAAGGTTTTTCACTATAACATTATTGGAAGGATATACCTAAAGTTTTAAGGTAGTTCGGAAGAAAAACCGGAAGTCAAACTGACAACTTTAACGATTTTTATTTTTTTCTTTCGAATGTGCAAAACACATCGAATTTAATCTCATAAAAAGTATTTTTATTTTGGTATTCATTAGAATGAAAAGTTATGATGATTTTTATAAATATTTTCAATCGACATTGGTTGATCATTATCGACTTTACTAGTGAGTTAATGTTTTAAGCAGTTGGCAACGCTACGTAACCTCACTTTAGAAGAATTCAAACATCGCCTCTGAACGACTCGTCAAATGTCAAAACATGGCACAATTACGTGTAAGTGGTCGTTTCGCGAAAAAATCTCGCATTGAGCGAAAAAATAATTCTATACGTTATTTGTATACGTAAAAATCAATTTAAAAAATGAATATCTACAATCAACATATTTTCATTCATTTTTTATCCTTCGTTTTATCATTACTTTTATTATATTCGTATTGTATTTAGCATGATCTGCAGCTTAGGAATTCGGCGACATTCATATCGCATTCTGCGTGAATTTCCGTCTAGGAATTTCCCCTAGCAATCACAGCTGACGCTCCGATCACCGTTTAGAGAGCGACCGATGCCGCATAGCAAAATTTAATAAATTATTGTGAATAAATTACACGGTGGATCAGCTACAATTTTTGCAGGTGAATTCCGTAGTAATCGAAGTTTAATGAAGGTTAATGACATACTATCTCTTTCTCAGAAAAAAATAGGAGGTTAAACGTTGGTCGATTTTTGAATTGTTTCTTCCGAACCCTCTCTAAGGTTATCGCGTAATAAATTACTTTTGTGGGGCAAAAATTGTCGAGAAAATGGTCAAAGACTATGAAAATTTAATTACAAAGCTTACTTAATGTCTAATTTTTCACTTTTTAATATTTTTATAGGTATATCCTTCTATATAACTAATGTAATTAATAATGATATATCCTAATATAAGCTTTAACATGAACAGGTTCTCAAAAGACGCCCAAAGGAATACCACGTAATGCCCCATTTTGTTTGGTTTGAAGAAAAAAAATGTACACTTGAAAGTTGCAATACGATACTGTCAAATTTTTAAATGATGCGATTATTTTATCACATTTAAAAAGAATTCATGAAAAATGACTCATGTTCGGACGTATAAAGGGCGTACACTCCCCCCCCAAATTAATTCGATTTTTTCGAACCTTCGTAAGCTACAACGCCCATGCTGAATCGGGGCTTCGGCAGTTGGCCGTGTGTTTCCCACTTGTTGGTCAACGGATCGTAAGTCTCGATCGAACCGCCGATATCCTCACCGACCCATCCGCCGAATGCGTAGAGAGCATTGTCCAGCGCGCAAAGACCAAACTCGCATCGGGGCTCTATCATGCACGCTATCGAGGTCCAAACGTTATCCCGCGGATCGTAACACTCGCCGTTCGCTATTATGCAGGACTCCAATTCTCCACCGACCACGTAAACTTTGCCGTCCAGAACAGCTACACCGGGGAGGATGCGACCGATGCCGATCGGCGCCACTTCGCTCCACTCTCTGAAATGTGAGAAAAGTCAGGCTTCAAGAACGCATAATTGCCACGTTTTCCGTAGCCGTAGGAAACCCTTGTGTCATATTCGTCTGCCAGAGCATTTCCCCTCTCGCTTTCTTTCTTCGTTCTCGTGACCTCTTGGCTTATAAATATGAAATAACTCGTAAAAGCAGCATTTAGTGAGCACTATCGCGCAAAATTATTACGGTACGTCAAATATTTAAGTTCAGCTGAGAACGATGAGGAAATTTGTCATTTGCGTTGGTCATCTGCCATATTTTCGACAGGGCTTGAGAACCCAAACAAACCCGAACAAACTCAGCACGTCGAATACTGACGATTATCGGGAGTTGGAAAACACGGCTGTTTAAGGGGGTAAGCTATCATGAAAATGTCAAAAATCGTTCGTCGCTAAAGGAAACTCAAATCGAAGAGGAGGGGCCTACATATATGGTGCAGGGATCGCACATTGAAGGTAAACTTATGACCACAAAGATAAAACTGCTAGTCAAACTTTAAACGCGTTTTTCTCAAAAGTACACTACGGGTCAAAAGTTTTCGGACACTTCCGATAACTGCAAAACTTTCCATCATTTTGGATAATTGCAAAATTATATTATAATAACATATTTCATTATATAGAGCTATATAGTATCTTCGTAAAATACTAAATGAAATGAATTGCATTATTTGGCAGTTATTCAGTGATCGGAAGTTTTGCAATTATGTAAAGTGAAAAGTTTGCAATTATCTGAACTTTCGGCCGGCAGTGTATGTTTTTCAGAACGGTGTACACGATTTTTCAACATCTACTAATTGGATTGACTTGAAATTTGGTACACTTATTCAGTGTAATAGTAGTATAGTCTTGATCCATCGTAGCAAGTGGTAATAAATCTAATACCGGAAGTTCAAATTAAACTTGATATTGCATGGAAATTAGGTCGTTAAGCGTATTTTTTTCTGAGAGTATTGGATTACTACAAGTGTTAAGTATGTAAATCTGATTATTTTAAAGAATCTGACGGTTTCTCACTATTGTATACACTTTTGTAGCGACCGGAAATTGCCTTATGGTATGTCGTCTCGGGATTCCTTCACAAAAATACACAAGTTTTATATTTTTTCTCTGCAATAAGGTCGATAACCGACCCTGAAATTTTACAGAGACGATAATTGATATATTCAGTGAAGGTAAAAAAAAATTATGAAAATCCTATGAATTGTAGCCTGTCGATAGGACTATCTTAACATATCTTTTCATTTTTCCTTGAATCAATGTCATTTTTCCTTAAAAATCGAAAAGAATTTTTTAAATTCTTTTGGGATCGATCGAAACACGATAATAAAGAACCTCGTTCAAGTTTTAGGCAATATTATCGATTTTCAGAAAGAAAACTCGTTCTTTTCTGTTCCAGATCAACCGGATGGTTAAAATCAAGTGCACGAGATTGTTCGTACCTTCTTTAATCATTGACACTTTTTAAAATTCAATTTGGTACACAATTTTGTTAATGTACATACAAATGAGTGTCCAAAGGATTCCCAGCCATCATACTTAGACTTTCAAAATGAATGTTTAAAAATAACCCTGATTTTCGGGTCGTCACAGTAGCCTTAAGAAACAACGGAGCTCTTAAGAAATAACAGATAAGTTCCCAAACTCTGACGATGCTTCTACGATAGCGATTGATCGGACTCTCTTTTCTTTTCTTTCAGACGTCCCGCTTGAGTTTTTCTTTTACCCAGTGAACGTGTCGTATTTCTCGATAGTCTCGTAGGTACTCTCGGCGTCTCTCGCCCAACTGTCAGCCGTGTGTTCGCGTTTCGAGCCACCGATCACGAGGATGTTTTTCTTCGCGCAGAGACGCGGCTCGGCTCGCAAAGGCACGAGGCAGCCCTTGTTCGAGACCAAATCTTTCTGTATGGAGCGCAACGCAACGATCAGACTCGCGTCCTTGCACTCGAGGATGACGCTGTCGAGGCGAGCGAGAGAGCACAGACGCAGTCTTATGTGGCCGAGTATCTCGAACACGTAGCAACGTCGAGCCGGAATGTCGTGGACTATCCAGTTGTACGCTGCTTGGAAGACCTGAAAGGACACAAGATCGAAGGCTTAATTATTCTATTCGTCGCGGAAGAACAACTTGCCGAGCTTGCTACTTTGAGGTCGTTGCTAAATGATTTTTTAAAGGTGGAAAAAGAAACGAATTTCTAATGCTAATACATTGTGTGACGTCACCAGTGCCAACTTATTGTAGCAAAATATTAATTACGTGTACGACTGAATATCGCGAAAATATTCAAGTGTACGGTAGATAATCGTAATTGTTATTTACATATATGGTAATTCGAAGAAGTTAGGATTATTAGAAAATTAAACGTTGATGTTTAAAAATCCTATTAAAATAGACACGAGCTTGGGCAACGTCGCACGGTTCTGTCCTAATTCGAGGCTGTTAGGTTGACGGCAGTGACTGTCACAGGTCGCAGCTGTGCTACGCGCGTTTCGTGGCGGTCCGCGTTTTCAGAGGTTATGTCAGAGCAACAGTCGGCAACAAATGATTCAGAAAAAAAGATTAGTGTGCCGCAAAGTTTACGATGGAAAAGACGATTTGTCAGTGCGCGTGTCCACAAGCATCGCACTATACTCACCGAAGCTAGAAAAAAGGAAATACGTAATAATAAATACATGAATAAGTTGCCCTTAGTCACATTCGACTTTAACGTATTTGAAATTGGCGCGCTAGGTTTTCATTGGTTCTGTTATTCCCATAGTTCCCACGTTGCCACATTTTGATACATACTTCTCAACTAGCCTCACTTTTTCGTCAACTGGTCGCATATTTTCCATACATTTTCATTAATTAGATCAGTAGCCTGTCTATTTTTTTCGGTAATATTTTTCGGTACACTATCCTGCACACAATATTCGTTTTTCGGGTCACTTTATTCATAAATGCGAAAGGTATACGCGAGAAACTGAAATGGCAACGACGTTGCCCCGTACAACCAATGCGATCAGGTGGAAATTGCTGTAAACTTCAAAATTTAATATTTAATAAACGAATGCGCAAACCTCTGTTCTCCTTTTGCCAGTATATTCAGAAAATATATCATAACGATTGGTAAAATTTTCATTGATAACTTTTTACCCCAATATTTTTAAGCAACAACCTTAAGTACGCAATTATGTTTTACGTTGAACCAACGGTACGGATTTTGTCGAGGACAATTGTCGAGCTTGTAAAATCTCTCATTGATTACCTGAAATTCAGTGTCGACGTGTATGTACTCGCTACTGAGAAAATGAACGAGGTAATCCTTTGGCAGATCAAGGAACTCTTCCTCTTGCGAAACTTGAGGAAAATTGACTTCGATAAAGTGTAGGGCAGTCTCCAGTAGATCTAGTCTGTTGTGTGCTTCCGCAAATCTGCAAACAGGGAGAAGCACGATTAAAACACGATTATTTCAGGGTTTGGGAACAATTGAAGTTAGCGGGTTACACGATGTGGAAATTTGCATCGTTGGAACCAGGGTGCACATTCCGAAATTCCGGAATTACGGAACAAATTTTTCAATATTTCAATTCTGGAGTTGAGACGAGTAATGTCGTTACACAGATATTGGTAAATTTTATACATTGAGTGATATTTTGATCATTCACTTTTCTGAATGCGCCCAATCTAAGGCAGGCTTTCCACTGGAGATGTGAGCTAAGGATGTGTTCGAAACCAATCAATAGGATAACTTTATTTTCATAGCTTAGCACACCAAAAAGAAAATATTAATTATCTGATGTTGTTTATTCTGCTAAATTTATCTCATCTCATAATGAAAATTTGAAGACTAGAGCAGGTCTGGGTTTATAATTGTCGTACGTTTTTAATTCATATTTCAAGTTTCATTTTAGTGGGTTGATTTTACTGTTCAAAATGTCCAATGAGAATATCATGGGGGAATTATGATATAGCATGTTTATTTATAAATGATTCAAATGCGGATTAAATGAATTTTGTTTGACTTGTAATGCAAACCTTCTTTCTTTTCCTAGAAACCAAAAACACTTATATAGTTTCCAGTTCTGCAACCAGTTCCGAAATTCCGGAATTAGGTCTCAAGTTCCGAAATTTAAATCCTTCCGATATTGCATGCTCTAGTTGGAACGCAACGAAAATTCTTTCTTAATTTGTATTTCTTAATTTTAGGATTATAGGACATTATAGGACTCTTTCACTTTTAGATATCTTATTTTCAACCCCACCATTCTATGGCCACAAAGTTCGCATCGTGGAAATGCAACGACAGTACGCTTTTCTTTTCATTTCTTTATGTTTATTATAATTACATTTTTGGCCGATGACGATGAGAAGAACCGTTTAAGTGATAGCCGTACTCCAGGCTCGAAAGACAATTAAAGCAAATGAAGGAAACTAATACTCGTTGCATTTTTAACGCTGCAAACTTCAACATCGTATAATCCTTGAGTCGCAGTGCATGCTTGTAAATTACACTATTTTGCAAGAAGTTCGATAACCTTGCGGAAAGGAACAGAAAGCAATATTATAGGGGGAAATTGGAACATCCTGGTTCCTCTGAGTCCCTCTAATTGTAAGAAAACAATTATACCGCCAGTTCCCAAAAACTAACGCGTGAGCTTGTGAGTAAGGAGTTTCAAGGTCGATCCAAGTGATTAGGAAAGGTAGTAGAAAATACGATAAATGAATAACGGAGCTTATTTTTCTTAAATCTTTCAAAAAGTACCCCGTACAGGCTTTTGCGCCTTTTCCGGCCGAGATCCGTAACTTTACCCCAGTCAAAAAGGTCTAAAGCAGCGGTAGGCAATAGGCGGACCGCGGAAGGTACAAAACTCGACCACCAAAAAATCTTTTGAAACTGCAACTTAACTTCAACCTAACTCATTCTGTGTGCGATTATACAATGTACGAATCAGCACCCACTGAAGAATTTTGGGGTGGGGGAAACGTGTTTCAGAAAAGTATGCCAACTGCAAAAAACTGGCTCTTAACCTTGCAACCATGTTTGGCTCGACATACATATGTGAAGCATCTTTCTCAAAACTGAATGGTTTGAAAAATAAATATCGCCCATCTTGAAGACGCTCTTCGCACGTGTTGTTCCTCGTGGGAACCAAACTATAAAAAACTGTCTCAAGATCGGAGGTGTAATTCCTCACATTAAGACCCTAGATAAAGTGTACTATTTTTAAGAGAAAAATCAAAATAAAAACCAATAATGAGTGTTTTTATAAGCGACATTCTTTTCGAGAAACCATAATAACCTCTTGTAATTGATATTTGCAGTTTTTTTCTCCGGACCTCAATAAAAAGAATTCAAAAGTATCCGGGACCGACTATAAAATACTTGCCGACCCCTGGTCTAAAGTGTACTCGTGTTTTCCGCTGGTAGTGTACATCTCATGTGTATCGGACCAATGGTCAACGTTGATGCGACGGTCAAGTGGATAGTTTAAAGGATGTGCAACGTTTTACTGATTGGGGTCGAAATGAGTGCAAAGACGATTGTGGTTAAGACGCTATGTGTTTATTAGCGAGTACCAATGGTTGAGGGAGTGCACGTTGATACGGTTGGAAACTCGGAGGTGGACTGACTTTTCTGGGCCCAGAGGGAAGGAGGATGACTGAAGCGGATGGGCCTAGGAAGGTGGAGGGGATGATACGAGGAAGCGTAGCGAGGCGCGTGGAACCAGTGACAACGGGACGAAGAGACAAAGAGGATGGAGTCGAAGGTTTCTAGAAAAGGAGATTAGGTTTAGATGAGCGTTGAGGTTTAGCTGTGGGAAATGGTTGATAGCGATATGAAGCGAATAAAATCAATACAATGAATAAAATTTAAGAAAATTAAAAACTGTTTTTACCTGTAAATTCCAAGTGCATTGGAATAGTGTAATTGCTGTCGAAGATAATCTATACATCCTGAGACAACTTCGTCCAGTTCGAGCATATCGGCAGCGGCAAACAACTCCTGTACGTTGTCTTGGGTAATATCGACGTTGCCCGTGTAAATAAAATCGACGAGAATGGAAAGTATATTCGGCGAGATGGAATGAATTTGCACGAGCTCTTGTTGCTCCTCGACGAGGCCACCGGTGAACATGGCGTTGAAGTAAGCGCTACTGGCGGCCAGTACTGATCTGTGAGCCCTTATTATACTGTCGCCGGCTACGATGCCGACGTCGCTGAACTGATTCTTCAGACGTTGAGCGTTCAAATTTCGCAGCACTTTAGGCGCGTAATGGCCAACCGCGTAAACGGTACTGGACACGTCGGACGCCTCGCGCATCTGTTGCGTCGCGAAACCCATCGTTTGAGTATCGTGACCACTCTTCAGTGGTGCCACTGAGCCATCAGCCATGAAACCATCGAGTTGACCTTTATCCACGGCTCCTGCAATATTCAATATCTGCTCATTCTAGGCGAACTACACGAATACTACACAATTCCCCGTTTATGTTATATCCTGCGGCTCGCTATCGAACATCTTTTTGGTATTGTGATGGAAAACTAATTTGTGAACTCACATCAAGAGGGTAGGGCTGATACTAGCCTGAACGATGGTAATGGTAGTTTGGGATGCAACAAAGGTTCTTTTTTATTATTTTTATTTCTTCATATTTATCACAAACCATAATTTTTTCATAGATCAACGTCGTGTATCTCTTAAGAGGTCAAGACAAACCAGTTTCAACGACTTTCGTATACCAAATCAGCGAAAAAACAAACGCGTGCAATAGAAGAAAGATTAACTTTCGTCGCATTCCAACGATGCAAACTTCAACATCATCAATGGTAGCCGAATATGGAAATTCCCTCTGACCTCTTAGAAGTAAAGGGAAATCAACCGGAAGCTGCATGTTTTGCACTCCGAACTTCAAATTTCCAGTTACAGGGGCCTAGCCCCTGATTTTTAACCCGAACGATTCTTTGAACTATTCACAATAGCCTAATACTGTGAATACTTGAAAAAAATCGTTCGTTGCTTGAGGAACCTCAAATCAAAGAGGAAGGCCCAACATATGGTGCAGGAATACAACTTCAAATGAGCTTTTCTCTAGGCTATGTTCTTTAACTTTCTATTTTCGTTATGTTATTATATAACTTTCTATGTTGTTTGTATAGAAGCTTTTGAGTAAGAAATTAATATATAGCTAGAATAATGCTTTTAAGTAAGTTATTAATATATTGCTCTAATTACGGTTTTACTTAACTCTTTCTTTAACACACAGGGTCAATTTGACCCGGATAGAACTTCATCCACCTGCCCTAACAACCCTTCGGTCGGTTTTTATTGAAAACAATCCGGGATACACTTTAAACATTTCTTAATATGTCTGCATAATTAAAATTCGGAAAGTATAAAATTGAATTGTTATAAAAAAAACTATTGAAAACTTTCAGTTTTAGAAAAGTGAGCATTTTATTTCAAATTTGTCTGGGTCAAAATAACCCTGTGCTTCAAGGAAGAGTTAAGCAATTAATATATTGCTAGAATTATGCTTTTGATTAAACATTTAACACATTGCAAGGATGTTCCCTTTAAACTAACACTTGAAACATTGCTAAAATTATGCTTTTAATTAAGAAATTAATACATTGCTAGAATTATGCTTGACCACTTATTTACTATGAGTTTTTAATTTACATAGTTGAAATGCAACGATTTTTTTAAATTCCATTTTTTAAAATTGGTATTCAAGATCATATTTTGTAAACTTGGACCACTGAATAAGGCGTCTAAAGACCGATGGAAGCATTTTCATACCTCGAATACATCAAAGAAAATTTGGAAAATTCAGAAAAAATATTTTGTTGACTTCTAATGACACAAATCTTAACATAACTATTTTCCAGTATTGAAGGTATTCCTTTCACGAACCCGAGTATTTAACAAGTAACTGATTTTCGTCTATAATCAAGTAAAAATAGATCCCAGTATACTGGATGAGATGAAGTTTACATCGTTGGAATACAACGAAAATTATTATCTTTCTATTACTCTAATTGCTTTTAGCAAACATTTGTTACAAAAAACTCTTAATCATTTCTTAAATCGCTTATTTAGAAATCTAGGATGTCCATTTGGGAAGGAAGACTTTGTGAAATAATGAAAATGAGGAAATAAAAATGTAAAAAAGAACTTTTGCTGCATTCCAACGATGCTAACTTCAAGACCATAAAAGTCTGGTAACTTGGCTTGAAATTTTGCCAGTATAGGATATACATTTACTTGGTTGGAGACGAAAATCGGTTAATTGTTAGATATTGAGGTTGGTGAAGAGAATATCTTAAAAGTGACGGACTCAAATTCTCTCCTTGAATTGACAATCGAAAACCATCCATTGATGGATTCTTGAGATAAACTTGCCACTTCTAACCAAAAAAAGCTTGTTAATCTCGATTCGGCGAATTATTATGAATAATATCGACGAAGAGCCTATACTGCTCGATACTCACGACATATACGGGACAGCACCCTGTAGACGCCGTGGAAAGATTTTGTGTTGTTCTTTCCCTTTAAACGCATTACTACGGTCTCATCTTTTTCCACCGTCAATTATTCGCCCGATCATTCACTCGCTCGACATAGACGCACTATGGATGTAGTAAAAAAAAATCCACAAGAGGAAACAAGACCGAAAAAAACATTTGACGCGCTTATCCGAAGTATTCGTTGCACTCGGGGAATGAGAAAAAAAACAATCCACACTTCGTCGCACTGCCCGATAATTCGATTAACCAACACACGCAGAGGCACGCACCTTCGATTAATCGTATTAGCGGTAACTGTGTGCGCACACACCAGGAACAATGCACTTGAACAATTTCGGTTGATTCCAACGAAGAATCGCGATTTACCACGCGGTTGTGTAGTTACACCTTTTTTTCCTCTTCCTTGTCATATGTCAAACATTACGGGGACTTTGTGATGTTAGTCGCGGGTATAGTGACGAATCGATTGATTCAAGTGGAAAAATATAGAGTTCGCGATTTTCACGTCCTAGAGGTGGCGCAGCGATATTCAATATGGCCGCTCAAAGTATAGCCTCAAACGTAAACAATTACTTCGTTCTTTATTTCCTGCAGGTTGGATAATGGATTTACCTCCATGGCAGATTGTAAAGATGCTAGTGCAGTGAATAATTCATTCTGCGCTCTTTTGTTTAGCTTTGCCAGCTCTGGATTTAGACTTTTTAAGGTTATGAGAGTCACTCGCAGTTTTCGAGTGATTCTATTTTTCAAAGCATACTTGTTACGAGGGACGCCTGAAATTATATTTATTCATTGTATATAAGGGAAATAACTCATAATAGTGCTCGTTGTATTATTTATAAAGGTAGAAACTTGGGAAGAAAAAATCTTGTGTAGTGACTGCAAACTTGCCTTGATAGCCTAAAGAGAGTCATTTTCAGAGTCAACAACTAATTTAAACGATTTTATCATTAGGTGGCTTATGGAACGACAATTCACTATTATTATTCGTCTTGCACCCTGGAACACAGGAAAACCTCGAGAATTTTTTGTTTTGTGAATTTTGTTCATTATCAATCTATTTTGTCAAAGTTTACCATACTAGTAGAGCTTCTGTCTTAGGCCCCGAGAGGCGCTAAGACTTTTGGGGATCGCGAATTCGATAACTCGTGGAAAGGGCAAAAGGAAGGGGAACAATGATTTATTACGATATTTCGATGCGCGACTGTGTGGTACATCAGTTAAAATCCGACAGTCTCATCGGTGGGCGAATTGTTGGAAGACAAGATGGCACGTAAGGCTGCCACCGTTGGAAATGTTTTTGCAACAGTATTTCGTCGGTGGGACGAACATCGATTAAACTTTTTGTTACAACGTCGCCAGAGTAGACACAAGCGCATAGTCGGCTGACCGACACGCGATACTGCGTCTGACAGACGTCGGTACACCGGCGGGCTTGACTACCGACAGGACCGCGGCAAAATCTCCCATACAGAGTTCCCGCTCTGTCATCCTTTTCCCGCGGTTTTACAACTTCATAAAACTGCGATCGAGGACACGGAGGTATACGAAAATTCTTTATTCTCGTTAATTGTAAGATGTAATGAAAGCACGTTATTTTTACTACATTCTTCGCAATTTTACGTGTATAACAATGAAGAAAGAAATAAGTTGAAATGTGAGGTTAGGTCAACGGTTTTTTTCGTTCAATGTCTTCGTCAAATTCTTACAAAATCTGATTTCTTAAAATATCTGTCATTTACAAATCTGATACTTTTTATCAAAACGCGAACGATAAATTGGACGACTATCGAGTGAGGCAACAACTATTAGCAGTAGAAATATTTTCTAACCTATTGGACTTGGGGGCAAACGTTCCTCACAAAAGTTGCAGAGTTCGTAAGGGGTCTTCGAACTGTGGCTACGAGTATTTCATGGTCACCTCCATTGTTTAAAATGAAACGACTAGTTTCTTTTTCTGAATTTTATCAAGAAACTAAAAATAACTTCACACACAAAATTTAAAGACAATCGATCAAGATTTAGTTTTACAAATTAATAAACACGAAAATTCAATGTTTTTAGCTTAAAATTGTTGCAAAAACGGGTTAAAACGCTTACTCTTATAAATGGTGCTCACAGTTATGCTACCTCTTTCAATGCACACTTGGTTGCATTTTTGTGACATCTGCCATAAATTAAGATCACGTCAATTTGTTCTCGATATGGAGGAATTTTGCGGAAAATTTAATTCTGTCCTGGCAGAAGGAAATTTTTTCGGACTATTCTTCATAGAAGAGAACACATATTATGGAAATCACAATCTTTTCATTGCTTTCCAAAATAAGTTGATAAAATACTTAGTTCCGTACAAGGTAAACAAAGCCCTACGTCTTACCTGAATTTTGATTACAATTAAACTATTGAAACCTCAATTAGAGCCTGTTCGTGAATAAGGACCAACTTGATTAATGAGACAATGAAATCAATGCGGATTAGATTGCAAGCATGCATTAAAAGTAGTGGTCATCACTTTAATGTATTCCTCTCACGAACCTGAATGTCCAACAATTATCTGATTTTCGTCTATAATCAAGTATGAATGCATTCCAGTAAACTGGTAAAATTTGAAGCCAAGTTACGAAACTTTTAACGAAAAATGACGACCCACAAATCGTCTCATTCGTACAGCGCTTTATGGAGGGGACACACTGGCCCCATTTTTGTCTAATAGTTTAAACACCAACTAACCGTAGATGCCTGATCGAAACTGCTCACACGTGGAAAAAAATATAAAGATTCCATAATGGGAAAGACAAGGGGTCATCGAATCTTTAAAGAAAATATTAACGACAATATTTATAAAAATGTGTGTAGCAGAAGAATTTTCATAGCCGCAAATTTTCAGATAAAATGTGAAGGTGTCTAGATCTACCAAATTTCTTATATTCCAGTTTATAGTTTGGTATAATAATTGATTGTGACTTATTTTTATTGGGCGCCAGTGTATTTTACCAATGATTCAGGAGGGCCCCCACATAATACGGCTCTTCGCAAAAAGAATACCTTAAGCATCTTTTAGAGAAGTAAGTTTTTGTACCGTTTTTCTAATCGATTCTAGATTGAAAACGTTAAAAAACAATGTTTATCCATTTTTTATACTAAATCTTGAATCGATCATCTTGAACTTTAGTGTGTGCACTTACTTTCAGTTCCTCGATCAAATTCTGAAAACAAGTGGTGATCCCATTTAAAAGAATGGAGCTGACCTTGAAATCTCGTAAACGCCTCTACCTGGAGGAACCTCGTAGCCGCTACACGACGGCCCCTGCGAACTATGCGACATTTGTAGGGAAAGTTTTCTCCCAAGTCTGATAGGTCAGAAAATATTATTACTGCTCATTATTGCTGAGTTGTTGACCTGCCTGGTATATTATGAGATTGAAGTTCTCAACTTTGAAGTACAATGGAAATGAATTTTTTCTACTTCCCCAAAATCGTTTTAGCAGATTTTAGCTATGAAAATCGCTCAACTGTTTTTGGAGACGCTTCTTTGGAGATTCGCATCCGAAATCTGAAAAGAAATATTTGGTATACTAACAAACGAAAGGAAAGAAAAACATGAAATATATTTTTTGTCGTCTTCAAACGACGGTGTATTGGCACAGTGGAAGATTATCTCGCCTATTTCAATGGACAAGCAATACCATCTATGAACTAGTTGAAAGAAATACTTGTTAGTCAAATCGCTGTTGACTTTCGAAAAAAGATTTTTGCGTCTGCAAGGAATTGTAGCGAACTCGGCAACGCTTTCGCCAACCGGTCATGATGAAGGAGGAAGCTCTCGAGGAATTGGAGCGAGCGGTAAATTCGCTGAGCAGGAACATAGCGAATTTTCCCATCGGCGCAATTTCCATAAACGACCTCAGGCCTACGGAGGAGAAGATACGCGACATGAGAGACTCACTGAAAGCGCTGAGTGGCAAAATTCTCATGCTGAGAGCCAAAGTGGAAGCTCGTGAGTTTTATTTGTACAAGCTTTTATTTAACTTGACTTTCTGTGAGACGCAAAACGAAAATCGATATTTCACCCACTTCCTGACTACTTAGAACTCTGAAATGTTGCAAACATGCATCTAAAAGGTGAAAGTGCATGGTTCAGCAAAAAAAAATAAATAACATAATTTTCAACCTTTCATTTAAAATTAGCGATAGCTAATCATCCATATAAAATCTCACTAACACATCTAACGAAATGCGTAGCCGACTGCTTTTCCATATGAAGAGTTTATATGCAACAATTATCCGTAAGTTCAATCCCAATTACAGTCTTTGTTATTTTTTACAAGCATTCCATGTTCCGGACGTACAAACTCGTAGCCTAGTAAACTACTAGTAACAACTAACTAGTAAAATCGATTGAAGACTAAAAAGTATAACATAAGTCATATGTAAAAAAGATATTTCAAAAAACAAGCTTTTATTTAATTTACTAAAAAGTAGAACATTTTTTCACCAAGTCACCTATATGTAACTAGCCGTTAACATATCTGTATTTAATTTACTCTAAAACCGCCGTAGATTTCTTAAACAACAATCCTGAAACTGAGTATAAACGTGCGCTAATAATTTCTCCAATTACTATTGTGCCAAAACATTTAAAAAGTTGAGCGCCCCAAGCTTTTATTTAAAGTCACATTTAGATGACTCGGTTAAAAAAAATGATTTTCTACTTTTCAGTACATTGAATAAAAGCTTGTTTTTTTAATATTTTTTTTTACAAACGGCATGCAATGCTCGCGAAGATTTTTCCTCATGTTAGCATTTCGGTACAGAGAAGATGTCCGACGTACAGGAGGAAGGCGAGGAGGACACGTACAACGAATTGCAGGAGAAAATAGCCCACTTCACGCTCAGCAACAAAGCCATAGAATCCTGTCTGCAAAATAGCGTTACCCAGGAAATCCTCGACAATTCGGAAGACGAGATAAGCAAGTAGGCAAAAGATCAGCCGAGAATCGTTGAAATTTTATCATCCGTAGCTGGTTTACGATTCCGTTTGATGTTCAATTCACAGGACGCTGAGTAAAATCATGCGGAAACTGTTCCTTTTGAACGATCAGACGATGAGTTTGGAGCAGGCCCGAGCCGAGGCGTCCATGAGAGAGATAGAACTGAAGTGCGAGTTGCAGGAGTCCCTGTCGGAGTTCAGGGATTTTTTGAAGCAGCAGGAAGACATCCGGAAGAAAAAGCTCCAAGAGACCAATCCGGAGATCGCTCGGTAAGTTTCCACAAGATGATGCATTTTCTTGTGGAAATTTCTTGCAAATAAAATGTGGCGACTTTCGAGTTGATCGTTTGAAATTAATCAGCTTTCTTGAATATTTACGATTAGTTTGAAATATACGTGAAGATATGTAAAAAAATGAGTTTTTATTTTCAATAGGAATCAACGGCACTAACAGCAGCTGTGATATTTGTCGGTTAACCCTAGGGCCCCACACTATCTGTACGAAACAAACAGCCCACACGGAAGTCACGCGCACCCCAGTACTTCAAATCAACGCTGCTAACGAACTGTTTGTCGCAGAAAGTTTTTTTTTCGATCGAACGCTGAAAAACCTAATATAAATTTTTAAACCATTCTCCTTATACTATGAAGAAATGTTGCTATACACTTTTTGTTAATCGAACGCATGTATTTTTCGAGACAATTATAAAAATTTTATTTCCATTTATAACAAGTAATATTTGTGTATTTGAAGATTGTCGTGCAAAATAGCCAAAGATTCAGATAAATGATTAACATTATTTTCGTTGTGTTGAGTCATTTTGATCCATGGGGCATTCAACTGGAGGTGGAATATTTTCAAGGGAGCCGAATTCGTTCATTGAATATGAAGTCTCAGAGAAATGGAGTTCTTCAATGTCTTCTTTTTCTGTAGAATTAGTAGAATTACGGTACAGACTTTGTTTGGGTTTACAACAAACTATTTTTCATAAACAACAGTCTATTTTTCGTCTCTTCTGTGACATCTTATATCGTTGGTGATCATCCACTATTATTCAATTACTAATATGTATGAATAATATTGAAAAAAAACTATTCATTAAGTAGAACAAATGCGACAGAAAACGTCTTGCGCATGGGCTACAAGTTGAAACTCGTTCGAGCGGCCGTTCTTATTCAGAACCTCACATACCGAAAAGAAAGAGAGAGAGAGAGACAGAAAGAGTAACCGAGCGTGGAGCGCGCGTCTGGTGGGGATACTCTAAAACTCTTCCCCTTGCGGGCTTTTGCGTTCTTATTGGGGGGTCGAACTGTAAATCGGCAATGAAATTTAAATATTCAATCGGACCGCCCAAAACAAAATAAAGGACCTATATCGCCGCTGAGTTGCCGCACAGCAAACCTTCTTCTCCTTTTTTATTTAAAAGTTGATAATATGGTAACTATCACTACAAATAACTACGAATGAACAGAAAAGGCACGGAAATACACGGAAATAAATTTAAAAATCGCTCATTACTCGTCACAGGACTCGTAACGACAATCTGTTTGCTGGCATGTGACGTCACTAGAGATCCAACCAATTCTGGAGCGTTTTCGTTCACGTGACCAAACGTTCCAATTTATTTAATTTAAAAGTTGAAATAATCAAAAATAATGTATACTTTTGCCATGAAATCGTACAAAATACTTTTTAAACACTATATTCTTTTAGGATGACAAGAGAATGAACCATATTTTAAATATAGTAAATTACTCTTCATTACATATTAAGAAGTGTTTAAAGTGTATTCTAAAGGATAGTACTAAAAGTACTATCCGGGTCAAATTGACCCGGTGTGTTAAAATAGTGGTCAAATATAAGTGTGTCAATGAAAGGTTAATGGAGATACAATGCACTGGGGAAGTACCGAGGAATTTTTAAAAATATCTATTTCTGAAGTAATGCGACGCACTTTCATCTTTCGAGAACAAAAAAAGCAAATTATAGAACATTCTTTCATTATACCGAAAGTCCTTGGCACTTCTCTGGTGTTTTATATCTTAAAATTAAAAAAATTATCTTGAAGGTTGCATCGTTGGAAAGCAACGAAAATTAATCCTCTTTCATTGATACAAAATTAGGCCGTTGAAGTTTGCATCGTTGGAATGCAACGATATTTTTCTTTACTTTTTGATTCTTCATTTTCATCGTTATCCAAAGCCTTTCCTTTTATAAATCGAGGTCGTAAATTTCTAATAAGAACACGTAAAAACATTGGAGCGACCCCACAGCCTTGATGAACGAAAAAGAAATAAATGAGTAATCAAAAAGAACCAATTTTGGTTGCATTCCGATGATGCAAATGCAACGTCATACGAAATTTCTTTTGTCGACTCGGGCTACGAAAATCATTAGAACGTTTTTACGAATCCTCATTAGACATTTACCATTTCAAATTGCAAAAAAAAAAACGTATCGAGTGATAATAAAAATGAAGGAATCAAAGAAAAAATTAAATCGTTGCACAACACGACGTTGTAAACGACGTTGTAACACCACGTTGTAAAAAGAGCTTTCATAATATTCTCCAAGTTCAATCTTAAAAACGGGAAAATTTCACTGCAGAGCTTCAATAAAAAATATAGCTCTGAACAATTTACCAGGGTCGCTATTTTTTATTTAAAAAAATCTCCATTTTTTTCATTCTTCTAGGTGTCTATTCTCGGGGACCGATTGTAAATCTTCAATGAATTTTATAAAAAAGAAAATAATGTCCTGTCTCCATATAATTTGCCTGCCTAGCACGGGTTACCCTTGAACGAGAAATTGACAATAATTTTTATTTGTCTACCAGGCAGAAGGAATCGATACACAGAAGGCTGCAAAAGATAAACATAATGAAGAGACTGATAACGAATCTTGCTGCAGCGTCGGCGAACGTGGTCAAGGAAAAACCGGTGCTCCAAGAGCTGTGGAAGAAACACAGAGAATTGTTGAGCATCGAAACGGTCCAAGAAAAGGCGAAGGAAATGCATCTTGAAGATTCTTGATGAAAAAAGAACTCGATCTCTTATTCACGTCACGTATTTATACATATATATATATTCTAAATCTAGATGTACATACATTTTGATACTTTTGAATATAAAATAACATTTCTTTTACCCACAAAGTCGTTCGAACCGATCGTAGCGGGTGGAGAAGACGCGGTTCAAAAAACGAAAACTTCGAACCAAAGTGCGATTTTACTAAATCGACGAGAAAAAAAAACACATTACACAAGGTCCACGTTGGTATGAAATCTCAATTTGTACTTGCCCCTAGCGTTGTCCTCAGTATAAATCGAGTTCTTTCTATATCTATCGTCCCCAAATTTTATTCGGGAGACCTCATCGGAGCAATTCGAAAAAAAAAGACATCGCGCATGTTCGCCTAATTTTGAAAATAGGAGGGAAAAAAACGTCGTTGGAAACTACTCGGTTTGCGTGGACTGATGAGCCCGCGAGGGCAAAGTTAAAATCGTATCACCCACCGAGAGTGAGCCTTGCTGAAAGCATTGCGTCTCCGACGAGATTCCTCGCGGCGAGGTGACGGTCTGGTTTCTCATCCTGGCGATTGGTTCCCGAGCGCGAATTTTGTACCAGCCCCGAGGTCTCTTCGGGACGGGGCTTCTCTCGTCGTCGGGCGAATCTACCGGCTCCGGGGAACGCTGCGAAGCTGTCGTTTCATCCACGTCCCGGGAACGTTTGGCCGTTCGAGGCGCGAGGGCGGACGCGATACTCGTTAGAACTCTCGTCGGAGACACACTGGACTCCGGGATCGCTGATAGGAGGGACAACTGTTGGCTCGGTTCTATCGGCTCTCGCGACACGTTTATCAATGATCTTGCACCTTGAAGAAGCGGATTGGGCATTTTTCAGAGGACAATCGCATGAATCTCCTAGGGGGTATCATTTAGGGGGACGATAATTAGAAAAAAGTACAGTAAACTCTCTCTAACTCAACGCTCTGTAGTAAGCCATTTCCCCACAATTCTCTCTGTAACACGAGCACAGGCGCGTTCGAGGGGCTGTTCACTACTAAGTGAGGCGCGGAAGACATTTCCGTGTGAAGTCGATTTCATATGATTTTTGTGATTTTATAAATGATTCAAGCTATTTTTAAAGTCATGTGATTTCGCGTAATTTCAGTTGATTTCAATTAATTTCATTTTGAATTCATCAACTCAGTTTCAAGCGATTGCTGAAATCATTGGAGGGAGAATAAAGTCCTAAAATGGTTACATTTCTTTTTTATTTACTAATCTTGTGACTCAAATTTGAATTAAAAATGTTTTAAATGTAAAATGTCATTAAAAAAGTCACAGATATAGATATTAAAAGAAATGTTTAATTTTTTCATACAGTTATGTCAATTGACACGACTCTGTATGAACTGGCGTTAAGCCGCAGACTAACAGCTCGAACGCACGGACAATGGACTATGCTATGAAAAATCGTAATAAAATTTATTTGTTTCGAGAATCCGATGATTTCTACCGATTTCTTGAATCAAGTGATTTCGTGCTGATTTCAGACGACTTAAAAAAATGTAAACCTGATTTCAGGGGATTTCAACCACATTCGGATAATGTTGATTTAGTAAGACGATTCGCGATTTCAGGCGATTTCTTGTGATTTTGCATTCGGTTTCGAACAGAAGTGCTTGAATGATTTCACAATTGAATAGCCCCTCGGGAGCGTTACCGCCACTCTCCTTTATTTATGAAAAGGCGCAAGGGGTGCAATCATAACCTCAATTTCAGGATTACACTTACCACTTCGTAATTCCAAAAGTCATAAAGAACATGAACACAAAATTCACCCACAAGCAATAAGAACGTATTTTAATATGAAGTAACCTAGTAAAAATAACATGTGGCATTTGAACATTTGTCCTAACCTAACTATATCCCGCCACACTACGGCGCTCAGCAGCTCGCGGTAGGGGACGCCCTCTAGCAGTCCAGTCTCTTTAGTACCATGGAAATTCAGTCCCGAGAGCGTTGGGTTAGGGAGAGTTCACTGTAATGAAGTTTATGGAACTTACGGGTCGTCAAAATATACAAATTTTATCGAATTTTCAATCAAAAATGGCAATGCAGTTTTTTCTAGTGTCCACAATTTTTCAATCTGCCCGAAGCCAATTTTCTACTGGGCCCCTAATTTTTCTAAATAACAATTTACACGAAATAAGTACAATAAGTATGCTTAATAACATACAATTTTTCCAAAACTCAAATAAATAATCCAGTAGACGAAAAAAAATCGGAAAACATGATCTTTTTCGACCCGTCACAGTGGTGTTCTCCCTCAAGGGGTCAATACTTTTTTAAATCCTGGGTTCTTCTCTCTTGTATTATATTTCCAGAAACGCTATGGTACTTCGCTTTACGTTCGATCAGGAAAACTTGAAAAATTCCTGCCAGAGAGTTCTCGTAAAAAAATTGGTTGATAGTCTGCTATCCGAATCGTTTTTTTTATCGAAAAAAAAACCTACATTTTTCGTATTCTCGTTTGTATATTTCGAGGGACACAGTGCCCGTTTCAGTTTTTCGCTTAAAATCATGGTGTTACCCGTCAACGACTACAAAATAAACTAAAGAATTATCCAAAGTCTATTTTGTCCTTCTGATACCTTAAATGCTTTCATAGTAGCACTTGCCATTCGAAGCCAAAAGTTCCCAATAATTACGAAAAGAAGAAATCACTTCCAGGCTTACCCGAAAAATTTCTAAAAGCCAATTTCATGGCATGAGCCACGGCTGCAAAAATTCCTCCACCCGAGCCAACGGAGCTGTTAGATTCCGGGGATTCGCGTGGAGTCCTGACGGCATTGTTCGTCGTATCGGGCGTTTTGTAACACTCGACGGTAGAGACGCTCATGTAACTGTCGACAGAGACAACCGAAGTTCCGGGTCTCGACGTTTCGTTTTCTCGCTTCGGTGATCCGACGGAGCTTCCCAAACTTTCAACGGCATTATTAGCGACGAGTTTTTTCAGGCTGGAGTCAATGAGGGGCACAAGATCGTTTGGATTAACGTTGCCGTTTTTTTCAACGACAACCATCATGATGACTCTGGAAGACGACGATGAGGGGGAAGCTCCGTTCGATGGCATCGATTCGGCGCTTCTCTCGAGCTTCTCATCAAGTCCCTGCCTTTTCGCCTGTTCGCTGTCCTCCTGCCTCTCTCTCTCGAAGTTTTTCTCATTTTCGTCGTCGATGCGTGCCAACGAGAGCGAAAGTTTGTCCGCCACGGTCAACGACATTTCGGCAATGCTCTCGCGTGCTTCGTAAAAAGTTTCGTTATCCGCAGTCTCAGCGTCGCTCGTCGTCGACGTAATACCGATCGCGCTCTTCATCTCAAACTGATCGGAAAATCGGACTCTCTTGGAGGACGAGTCTTTGAGGCGACTGTCCGAATCAGCCCGACGCAGGGAAGATTCGTCGATAGTCGGGATGAGTCCACGAGTCGAATCTTCGTCCTCGTCGATTCTCACGTTCTCGTCGAGTTCTTCCATGGCGTCGAGCCTCTTTCTGCCGGCGTTGATCGACGCGTAAATCGAGCTCTCGCCCGTCATAGCGAGCGATCTGTTCGACAGTATGGATCGCAATGGCGTACGATCGGCCAGAGGTACGCTGATCGTCGAGTTGCAACAGCTGTAATAGCTCGATTCGTTCTGACACGAAATACTCTCCGGATCTCTGTAGCTGCTATCTATCGGCGAATCGTTCTCCTTTTCGCTCGCTGTTTCCTTCCGCAAATGCTTCGTCGTTTGACTCGGGTCCTTCGGAGTTTTCGAATAAAGCGGACTCTTGGGTGTCTTGTAGACGAGATTGGCTTTCGAACAGTTGCCAGTTACGTGCATCGGCGTGCTCGTGTTTCTCGTGAATTCCGGCGGTGAAACGACATTGCCAAAGTTGCCGTTGTAGTCACCGTCGATCGTGGAGTTTTTCAACCGCGTCGGGCAGCACGCAGGCCCGCAGGGTGTCTCGTTGAAAGGCGACGGTGCGTCCGGTGTGGAGGGTGACGTCACCTTCTCCTCGCGACGTACGAGCAAACGATGGCAATTCCCCAGCGACTGCAGATCCTCGTAACTCTTGAATTCCAAGCCGCACATGCGGCAGTACAACGGCAAATGACGAAATACAACGTGACAGAGAAATTCTTGATTGTCAAACTTCTTGACGATTAGTCTCTCCGAACGGCAAAGTGGACACTCGGACTCCCGACTCGGATGCTTCTTCCTCGCGTGCTCCGTGCAACAGTCCTCGCAGCAAAACAACTTGCCGCACGCGTAACACCGGTTTTTCTGCGGATAAATTCAAGCGTTACCTCACGTCGCGCAACGTTTTACTTGACGATTAATTTTTCGTCCATTACGGCGTACGGTGGACGACGTAAACCGCGTTAGAAAAGTTTTCCGCGGTGTTTACCTCGAGCGCCGTCATGACTTTTTTTTCTTCGTTCTCACTTGTGATTGTCGCGCGGTACGTTCGCATGCTCGGCCTCACTGTTTATCCGACGAATGGGGCTCTCTTGTTTGTATCGTAGCGCTGAGGCCCGAAAGAAGGAGAAAACACACGTGACCCTGGTGTGTGTTTAGGGAAAATATTGTTGTTTTTCGTTTGCCGCGCATTTTCGCGATGCTCGATTGTCGCTAGCGTATACGCACTTTGGAGCAAGGATCACGGGGATTTTTGACAATTTTCGAGTTTTCCAAGCAAATAATGTATTTTTGTTTTTTCTTTCCTAAAATTAGCCGGAAATATTATGGATACTCAGAGTCGAGAGGTCGAACGGGTTGTCCGAAGTTTGCCCGTTCTTCGAAGCATCCTCGGCCTGCGATCTTTTCTCGATTGCTTGGCGCTTAAATTTATCGAAGGATAGAATTGACGGATCACGAAGTACGACACTCGAATTTGGCTTTCTCAGGTCCATTGTGCCGTTCTTCAAGAGATCCGACGCTTCGGCGTACGGTGGCTCCAACGGATACTGATTAGGCTCGTGATACTCGTAGTCCTTGCCATCGATCTGGAAAAAGCCATTGCGAGACACACGAGTTACGGCTCTGTTTGGTGCGACGCGGAGATTGAGGAGATAAGACGCGATAGGAAAGGAGGTCGGAGACAGGAGAAAATATTTATTTTGGCGGAGATTGTCATTGACGTGGTCGCGGTAACTCGTCGAATGCGAGTAATGAGACGAAAACAAAGAAATATCACTGTTCGAATGGTATCAATGTCCCTCGTCAAGGATATCGGAGTCGCTGAGAAATTGTACCATGGCGATCGACATCGGATGCATCGTTACTTTGGTCCAAACTTGTGGGCGAAATTTCGATTGGACGTTTCAGTTTTCAGTAGCTTAGGCGATTTCGTGGTGCTTTGTTTTAGACTTGGATACGATAAGAAAAAATATGGTACGGAATGGTTTTTAAAAAAAATTCTACGCCATTAGTGCACGAAAGGATTTTTTTCACTGGATAAGAATTTTGAAGAATGAATAAAATATGAAAGGAAAATGAATACCAAATAATGAATGAAATGAAAAAAAATGTAATATAACTTCTAAAAACTAAGAAAAATGTATATAATTAAAAAAAATAAATAACATTATTTTAAACATAATTAAAATAAATAAATAACATTAAAGAAATATAATTAATAAAAATGAGTAACATTTTTTAAATATAATTTAAAAAAATGACATTTTTGTAATATAATTTTTAAAAATAAATTACTTTTTTTAAAAATGATTTTTTAAAATAAATGACTTTTTGAAATATAATTTAAAAAAATAAATAACATTTTTTTAACGCAATTTTTAAGTACTCATTACGCTTTTTTGGAACAAATATATTTTCATTAATTGCAACGTAAATATGCTGCGTATTCTTTCCTTCGGCATTCTCATGCATTCTTATCAAACTGCACAACGCTATTAACAGTTGAGCGGCTGGAAAATTGCGCGTCGCGTACACGCTCGAGATTATTGCCCTGACAAAGTTAAGGTTTCGTTAAGTTAAGGTTCGTTAGGTGAAGGTTTTGTAACGCGTACAAAAATTCTAAACGTTCCGCAACGACAATAAAGACAGTGGGCCACCGAATGTTTCAAGAAAATATTAACGATAAATCTTGAAAAAATTTACCGTGTAGCAAAAAAAATTTCAAAAAATGTCAAAATCTAATAAATTTGCGCGAAATTTTTTATTCCAGTTTATCGTTGGGTATAATAATTGATTGTGACTTATTTGTTTTTAAGCGCCACTGTAATTTACCAAGGACTCGTAAGAGCCCCGCTTATGCCCCCACAAAATACGGCCCTCCGAGAAAGGAAAAGCTTAAGGCCTTAGGCCACAGTAACGGGTATAAAATCATGTGCGAGTTTAACAATTTTTTTTTCGTATGAAAAAGTGATTCACTCATAAAATTTATTACACCTCTATTTAGTATGAATATCAAGCGGTTAGAATTTTTTTTTTTTCGATGTACAAAATGGCCGACACTTGAAACTTCTCGAAACAGCATTTTTCCAATTGGCGTGACAAATAACTTCAACAATTTCCACTCGATTTATTACAAATTTAAAAGTTATGTTCCTAATTGCATTTCGCAGAGAAGTACGTACGGAATTTCTGATTAATCGAAAATTTTCATTTTATGAGCAGTTTATGAGCAGTTATAATGAAATTTTTCAATGAAAATTAATTTTTTTAAGTTCGTTTCTTAAATTATTAATTTCTTAAGTTCAATGAAAATTAATTTCTTAAGTACCTACAACTTTTCAGGAAAACAATATTTTTTAAATTCCATACGTACTTCTCTAGGTATTCTAATGTAGATTGCCGAGAATTTTTGTTTTTTGTTCTAGGTAAAAAATTGTGGATGCTAAATGTCCCGCCGCGGAGCGCCTAAAAAAAGATAACAAAAGAAAATATTAGTAGTCGACGATTTTGTACATCGAAAAAAAACTATTTTCTAACAGCTTGATATTCATACTAAATAAATGTGTAATTAATTTTATGAGTGAATTTTTTCATACGAAAAGAAATTGTTAAATTCGGACATGATTTTATACCCGTAACTGTGGCCTAAGGCCTTAAAAATCAACAAACACGGAAGAACTATCGAAAAGAAAAACACTTGGACCTGGAAATTTGAGCGGCTCACGACTGATTTGATCTTATACGGAGACACATTTGAGAATTTCGAAGTTCGTTAATTTTTTCTCGAGGTTGTACCTCCCATGCATCCTTGAAGTAAAAAACTATCCTTCATATCCGATTACACCCCGTAGGGACTGTTCTACGTATATCAAGAAGAAAAAACGTTGATCTCGTGGAACAATTAAGTGAGATCACTGCACGATTATATCACCTTCAACGGGTAGCACGAATCCGAGTCCGGTTGGCTGAGATCACCGCAAACGACGAACGGCACGATTTTTCTGCGCAAATACATTTTTTTTATCACAAAATTCAGAACGAATAGATGAGGTCTCAGTTTGCAACGTCGGATCGCAACAAACATTAAATTAATACTGAATTCCTTTAATTTATTTTGGCAAACTTTTACAAAAATCCTCCAACCATTTTTAAAGATATTCATTTAACGATCTACGATATAAATCATAAAAAAAGATCTTTTATAACAATAAAAATATGGAAAATAAGATGTAAGAGCTTTCGTTGCGGTCCGAAGATGCAAATTTCAACAGCATACGAATAGATATTTCTTATGGCTTCTCGTCTTACCTGTTGACCCCGGTCAATTCGTCGATATTGAAGGGCTCGTGAGTCAAAAGCGGATTGAGCATATGGGGCTCGTAACCGTCGGGCGGTTTGTAATCGAGACACACAATGAACGCCTCGATGCTCGAATTTCTGGAGCTACTCGGCTTGGCAGTCGTAACGTGGGTGAAGAACAAACTTATCTGCGAGTACAGAAGGGAAACGTCCTTCGTGCGAAATATCTTCGCGACGAATGTCCCACCGGGTCTGAGCACGTGCGTCGTTATGTTCAAGGCTGCTAGGAGCAATTGAGATTGGATGTAGATGTCCATGTCGTGGAGTCCCGTAACTGTAAGGAAGTCGCGCCTAGTTTTTAACGGGTAAAGCCTTTTGCTGCTTCCGTTATACACGTTTAAAAAAATCCGAATTTTTGTCTTTTTTCTAAGAGCTGAAGTGGCCTCAGTCCTTGACGCTGTGACGTTGACGATTGCATCGTTGGAATGCAACGGAAATTATGTTTTATTTTAATCCTCGAATGTCCTTTGACCGATTTAAGCTCCAAAAATCACGAAAACATTCTTTAGGATTCTTATTTACCGATCTACAACTTAAACCTGCAGTGTGATTTTGGATTATAATGAGAGTAATAAATTAAAAAGAATTTTCGTTGCATTCCAACGATGCAAACTTCAAACTCATTTGATGCGTGCAGAAAATACCATCTGTGAATATCATTCCATATTCATATTTTCCACCCATTTTGTAATTAACGTTTTTTATCAGAGGACAAAGATAAAGTAGAATAAATCAAGTGGTGAGAATGCGGTCGGGCCTTCTCTATAGTACTTTTCTATTCTATTACTATAGTAGTGTTCGTTTTTAGACATTTTCATCGTTCGTTTTTAGACGTGATTATATGATCTGAGCGCATCTACAAAAATGTCAACAAATTCAACCGAACTGTATCCCAGTAAACCGGATCAATTAAACGAAAAAATCTCTTGTATAGCTACTGAAATTACCAAAATACTGTTTTCAGACATTTTAAATGTCGCCGTTAATTCATCTGATTAGCTAGGTGCTGCACTCAATTTGTCTGATACCAATTCCTAAATCTGGATAACTTATTTTATCACGTCCAACAGTTTTCATGCAGCATGCTATTTTATCGTTCAGTGAAATTTTTTGCCATTTTCAAAATGCTCTCAAAATCGAAGGACTTCTTTCTGCATATTGATCTTTTTCATACCAACTGACCCAAATTTACTCATAAAAGTGATTTTCAGATCGTGTGCTATAATTGTTTTTTGTCTGTTTTATTTTTTCGTATCGTCTGCTGGGTACGTCCTCCGCTATTGGCATCCGAAACACGTGTTTTCGTAATCTCAAATCTATCATTTAACCACATTCTGGAAATCAGACGGAATACTATTGTTCAGTTTGGTAAAATTGGTTGACATTTCTTTAAATGCGCTCTGGTTGGACACTACGCACGAAACTTCTGAAATTAGCATTTTCGAGTTCAGGGTCATTGAATCTATAAATTTTGTATGGTTTCAGCCATAATACTATGAGAAAAAAATGTATGTTTTGGGCTCTTGTATTATTAGGTTGGCGAGAAAGTGTCTGTGTTTTATAACAAAAATAAAATAAGAAGCAATCTTGAAATGAATGATTAATAAAATTGATAAATTAAATAAAATAATAAAATTAATAGGTAGATACATAGAATAATTAAAACGCAGATACTTTTTTGCCAACCTAATACTAAGGAACTCTGAATAGAAAAGCGACCATTGTGGGATAAATTCGAAAGGTTGGGGCCGCAAAGGCTCGCAGAGGCTTACAAAGAAACTTTCAAAATTGAAACATCGTCTTACCGAAGTGGATCGAAAGTTGACTAGGTTTAGAAACGAGGCCGTAATTGTAAATATCTCACCGTCCGGAGCACCGTCGCAGACTACGAGATCCGCCCGAGTATTTCCAAAGTGAGCTATTATGCGTTCGGCGGTGGAAACGCTCGTAATGTCACCCTGAATTTGTACGACTCCGTCGAGCGGCGCCATGGCCTGTAAATCTACCGCCACTATCTGGGGATCCGGCGATTCGTCATCCTTGTGATTTTCTCTGCAAGAACGGTTAACGTTGGACGTACTACTCCAAAGACGCGAAAGACACGAAACGAAGAGTAACGCACTTGAGTTTACGCGATAGGACTTGACTCCAGCTACCCGGAGCGGCGCAAAGATCGACCGCTTTTGTCACACCTGAGAAGAAAAAGGAGTCTGATTCTTCTGCCGGAAATCCAGTCGATTCGATTTACCTTTGAATATGTGGAATTCATTGTCAATTTGCAAAAGTTTGAATGCGCTTCTGGCCCTCCAGCCTTCCTCTTTCGCTCGTCTGTAGTAAATATCGCGCTTGTCTTTCGACGTTTTTCCCATTGTTACCGAGAACTCGACAGCTGCTCGATTGTTTTTTTTTCAACCCTGACAATTCATCGTACACTCGAACTCACTGCAATTGAGGTTAGGTGTATTGAGGGTTGGACGGATGAAAACATCGAGTTCGTCGAGTGAATTTTCAGCAATGAACTAATGAGAGAATTTCGCGGGTTCTCTTAGACGTTGAATAATAATAGTTAATTATGCTCGGTTTATTGTGTCTTAAAGAGATTTCGAAATTTTTGATTATTGTTGCTTCAAATCCAACGCTCGTTTGACTAGCAGCACGCGACACGGGATTCTTTACGAACTTTGAGGTTAGCCAGGTAGCATAAATGACCAATTGACGCCGATAAGTTACCGTTTTCAGGTTATTTTTAAGACGTTACCGTAAAATAACTATTCGACGTCTTTCAAACGACATCCCGTTTTTAATTGTCGTGAAGTGATTTTTTAATATCTTGGCGGTGAAAACAGATACCTGTAAGGTATCGCAAACTGTTTTTTCAAATTAATGATTATTTTTAGGTATCAAAAAGTTATTTGTCTGCTGTTATCCAACGTATCTAATAAAACGTTGTCCGATGAAAATCCTAAAGACTAATCACATGAGATGTCTTTTTCGTGATATCTTTCGGACATCGGTCTTTTGACGTTAGTGCGCCATTATTCCGATCACCGACGAGCAAAGTGTGAACAAATAATGAATAAAAAAAGAAAAGGTGTTTAAACATATATACCCGAGTATATATGCTTCTTATATACTTTTCTATTCGCCTCTGTGAGTAGATACATGTATATTTAACATACGTTTTTGTATTCTGAGAGCATACGTCATCACACGTTTAATAAAATCCTATTCATAATATTAGTCCATGTTCTTTTTCAGAGGTCGTACGACGCTCTTTTCGCGAGGCAAAAGCCAAAGACGTTGAACATCGCATCGCGGAGTGGCTTTGCCGTGGGGGCGACCGGCTAAAGCCTGGGAAACTCGTAGCCCACAGGTGTCCCCGTGACGACGATGAAAATTCATGAATGTATTTTTCAGTAATATTAAATTATATTTCACTTTTACTTGACTAGGCAATATTTAATTTACAACCCACTTTAAAACCGCCATAACAGTATCTTATCTATCTCTTTTTCAAAATCAACTTATTAATAGTCCTGCATATTCAATATAGCCCCATATTACCTATTTTTGGTTAATGGAGGGTGGAGAAAGGCACTAGAGGGAAAGGATTTAGCAGAAGAGGTGTGTGAGGTTGCGAGGCAATTTGAAAATATAGCGAGAAAAAAGGAGCTGGGGGAGCAGAAATAAGGAAAGCGAAAGAAGGCGAGAAAGCGGGGAAGAAATATTGTATAAACGCAAGAAGCCCTATGATAATAGCCTTAATGTTTTTTTATGAATAATAATAAAAAGCTTTGTAAAGAAAGAAGGGGAGGAAGACAGTAGCAAATGTAAAAAGCCCGCAAGGGTGTACATGAAATAAAAAAATTCTGTACGACTACTACTACCTATTGTTGGTTAGTATTTGGTAAACATCGTGAATAAAACTTTGTATTAAAATTAATATTTCTATTAACAAAAGTTTTTATAAATATCATCAAAGAAAACGAAAGTTTGGTTATTACTATATAAGAACCAAAAATAGGTAATATTGGGCTATATTAAATATCCTGGATATCAATAAGTTGATTTATATAAAGAAATGTGGGTATATATATATATATATATATATATTTCCACACATTTCTTTATATAAATTAGCTTATGCATACCCCTTTAGATACCGTTTGGATGTCGTTTTGTCAACTTTTTGGATGTCTTTTGGACAACTTTTAGATGCCTGTGGCATTTTGGCATTCTTATGTCTTTAAGAGGATATCGTTCGGAAATATCGATCGACAAAACTTAACCCCTAGTTATAATTTCTCAACCATTGAAAGTTAAGGTATATTTAACTAATTGGATAGGAACGAGTTATCCGCGAAGCGGTCATAAGTGAAACTATTTGTAATTCAAAACGGCATCTTTTTGGACACCCAAAAAGTTATCCATATCCGTTTCGGGATATCTTTCGGGTCAGTCCTGGATTTTCCAATAGGCCGTATAGGCATTTTAGAGGCACCTAAAAAGTCTAGCTCAACACAAGTGATTGAGATAGGTGGGGCAACCAAAAGTCAAGTGGCCGATACTTAACCCTAGAATGGTAACCTTATTTTTTTGACATTATGGTAACTTGGGGTGATAAACCACCCCAATTTTGAAAAATTCATATCTCCGGCAAAATTTCACGAAAAGGGTTCAACTTGGGCCCATTCTTTTCGTTTTTTAATGCAGAATCACGTAGACCTGCTTGAAGTAGAAAAAGTTAGTAAAAAATGAGGTTAAGGGGCGGAAAACATGAAAGATTCGTAAAACTAAAAAATACTTTAAACTCGCCTGGGGTGGTTTTTCACCCCAGGCTACCACTCTAGGGTTAAGAAAAGTTTAAATTTGGCCCTGTTTCGTATACCATGTAGATAACATTTTGCTACTTGGGTAGTTAAACGATCGCAATGTCAAGTATCATACTATCCTATTTCGCGGCTCTGAGAGCGAAATATTAAGGCGTTACCCCCACTTGTAGCGCAAAAAAGGCCTTTTTCATGAATTTTTTTAAAGAAAACTACAAAACTTTTTTAATTGATCAATATACCATCTTAAAGAACACATCTTGAAGAACTTTCAGTAATTTTTTTATTGAAAAATATTACATTGTTTAGTGGCAAATGGCCGTCAATGAAATAATGTTTTTATATACACGGTTTGCGGTGACCAACATTGCGGCGAAGTGGATCATCTGAAAAAAAAATGCGGATGGATTTAGTCAAATATAAGTATAAACTAGTATTTAATCGAAGGATTTTAAAAAATATTCATTTTTCACAAAATGGCGGACAGTCAAAGTTAATGGTTCGATTTTAACGAAAAAAACGGCCGTTTTTTGGCTATAAAACGGCCATTTTTTTCGAAAAAAAAAACGAACGATTAAAGACTACATTTTTATGTATTAAATAAGCCTGCAAAATTTCAAGAAGATCGGTTCATTAGTGTTCGAGTAATCTTGGTCACCGACTTCAGAAATGCCATTTTGAGAAAAACGCGTTTAAAGTTTCAATTTCAGTTCTTCAATTCACGGATTCTTCTCTTTCAACGCTCATATCTCAGTCAATTTTGTTCGGATCGACTTGAAATTTTCAGGACATATTCTCAGATACTTATACTTCAAAAAAATGCAATAAAAAAGATCGATTTTTTCAAAATCGCAAGTGGGGGTAACCCCTTAAAGATAAACCGACTCCGCGAACAATTGTTTCGAGTAATACCGTAATCCGTGGTACACTCGTAAATATAAAATGGGAAAATACGAAATAGACCTGCTGTAAGGTCAATAGTAATTCGAATAGCAAGAAAAGCTGCGCGACGGTGATTATTCCGATATCGCATTGTGCAATACACCCAACGAGACAAGCATCGAAAATATCGAATAAACACAGATGTAATGCCGCAAGGCTGTACACATACGAATTTTCAATGTTTTTCTCAACACTCGGAATATAGGATAAGGAAAACGTTTATTTAGCGCGTCATCGGGAGATGTGCCGCGGGAGGATCGAGCTCGTTTTTTTCCTCACTTCGATAAGGAAACTATGCTGGAAGGGATTCGCGTCGCGTGAAGTGGGGACGGTGCGAGAAAAACGCGCTTTCGAGGCATATATATTAAGAGGTTGGCAGTGTCTGCGGCGCGCGTTAACACACCGATGCCTCCGTTGCGACCGATACAAGTTTAGATATGCCGAGACTATATTTCTTTCGATACAACGTTTCACGGGCATCGCGTGGATAACGAAAAAATTTTGCATACCTTTTCGTACAGTGTTCAAAATCCTATGATCGCAACAGTGTCATGTATATACAAATGTGTATAGACGAATGATAAATACAAGTGGACGAATAAATAAGGTGCTATGGATGTCTCTTCGAAAGGTACGGTGTACTTACGAATGTGTAAAAATGAACAACGCGACCTGCACGTGTATCACGAATTACGCGCAACATTGTGCTTCGTGGACAACTACGCGTGGCTGATGATGACATAAATATCGGTTATTAAAGAATGTGCATAATGAGCATGAAAATGTCTATACACTCAATATTTATATCATGTGCACTTCTGCTGAGATAAATACCAATTACTCAAATAATTCAAACATTTGCACGAATTATAAACTTACGTTGTAATTAAGTAAAAAATGAATATTACATTGGATTGAAATAAATATTCAAATGGAATGTAAATCGATATTTAAATTTAATATAAAGAAATATTTGGATGAAACAAAAATAAATGTTTGAATAAATAAGTATTATAATATTATATTATAAATAAATCGATGAATAATAAGTTGATATAAATGAATATTAGCAATTGTTATTACACAATTACCAATACTGTTGTAAAACAAGATGCCTCAAAGAGGAGGAGCGAGGGGTGCTGAATGGAAACAGAATGGGGAGAGGAAGCAAAGAATGCAATGGTGGAAATAGGAGAGGGAAACATATGGAAAGCGATAGGATGGACGAAAGTCGACCAAGAAGGCCAACAGAATTGGAGCAAAATCGGAAAATCGACGTGTTATCCAAAACGATTAAAAAAAAAACAGAAAGAGTGGCATAGAGATATATAGACAAGTATTGGGCGGATTCAAATATAGTGGGCGAAGCGGAAGAAATTTGGGCGAGATTAAGATGTGGAAATGTGGGGAAAGAAGGAAATAAGGGGTTCAGCGATAACAAGTGCAGGGTTTGTGAAAAAAGAAGTGGAAAACCTAATCCATATATGTATGTGCGAAAAAATTAAAAAATAAATCGTAGGAAGTCTGGTAAATTGGATAGGAGACGAAGAGGGAGAACAACAGAAAAATGCAGATGGTGTTAATAAAGGACTGGGTAGGATGATAAAGCACTTCGAGAAACTAATTGGAAAAAATGTAAATCAGAGACGAATGCGAGAGGAAACTAATAGCGGAACGACGGAGTATAAGTTTACAAATAAGACAAAACATCCTAAAGGTGTATACCTGGACGAATAAATACTGCTGCATTCAATTTAAATCAATATTTCAATAAAAATAAAAATAGGTGGTTAAATTAAATGTAAATAAATATTACAAAAAATATTAGTAATTGTTATTACACAATTACTATTATCATTGTAAAAAAAGAAAATATAAACAAGTAGTACATCAAATTTAAATGAATATTTGGCATAAATGTAGATAAATATTCGAATGACATATAAGTACATATTTAATTAATTTCGGATAAACGTTTCAATTAAATATAAATAAATATTGATCAAATAAAAAAAAATCAATTCAAATAAATATTAGGATTGAATTTAAATGAAAAGTATTCAAATAAATTATAATCTCAGTTTCTTCTTCTGCACCGTCTAGACATTTTTCGGCAATCCGTACCAAACTTTCTGATAAATTCTGAAAATTTTTTGGATCTGTGCCGAAAAACTGGAAAAATTCAACAACTTCGAAGCTACGAATGTATAATCGTTTTTTTAAATGTCTTGTATTGTAGCAAAGAATGTACGGCGGTTCAAAAATTGACTTAGCCCACTTTCGTGGATGTGTACATTTATATAAACACTTTCGGGATTATTCCTGTTGAATTAAAACCCCTTACAGGTAGATATACTTTTTTAACGGAATACTTAAATCGGTCGTCATAAACGAGTAATTTGATCGAGCTGTAACCTTCGTTCCCTCAATTGTCTCATATCGAATCTTTTAAGTATACATGCAGTGGATACGAGCAGTGTGACTGCTCGCGAACTGAACAATTGTGCAAGCTTAAATTGATCAATTTTCACGCAGTCCGAATACATCCCCACCGCCACGCGTATATGTTTTTCTTTGCCTATAAATTGGCGGCGCTCTCTCGTGATTTATCGGTGCGAAGGTCGATGCACGCAATTTTGCGGGTTTATTTCATTTGCGAAAATACGCGCGAGCTAAGCTGTGCGATATTTTTAATGAGGGGCCCTCGATATCGGCTTAAAAATAATATTTCTCTCTCTCTCTCTCTCTCTCTCTCTCTCTCTCTCTCGTTCTCTCTTTTTCGTCGCTCTAATTCTCTGTCCCCCGTTTTTTTCACAAGCGTGGCTACCCGTTGTATATATTTATATACGATTTGTAGACAAAAATAGAGCTTCTCTATTTTTTTTTGAAATTCTCGGACATTTTTGTAATAGCACTGAGACGAGACAATAAAAATGCGATTGAGGAAACATTGTCGCTAGTGGCGAAATTAAATGGTCGTTGAATATGAAAAAGGCACGCCAGATAAGCGTCGCTCGTCTTGTATTATGTATGTTTTTATTTAGTTTGCGAGCACAAGTGCAATCCGACGAGTCCCGACTGTGCCCACAATATATATATATATATATATAATATATATATATATATATATATATATATATATATATATATATATATATATATATATATATATATATTATTTATATATATATATTTATATATATTATTATATATTATATATATATATATATATATATATATATATATATATATATATATATAATAATATATATATTATTATATATTATATATATATATATATATATATATATATATATATATATATATATATATATATATATATATATATATAATAATATATATCTGTGTGTGTGTGCGTGAGTGCGCGTATGTGTGTTATTTTCCGCAGCGTTATTTACCGCAAACAGATAAACTTTATCGCGATCAAGAATTAATAATTCGCATCACATGTACATACAGAATATCGATCTTATCAATTCCTCAGCAAGTCGAAACCAACAGCGCGCGATTGTCTCGATTTGAATTTGAGCAACATCGACGGGTGCATCGTTGAAATGCACCGAAAATGACTTTTTCTTCATATTGCCTAATTGCATTTTATAAATGCCATTGACCTTCAATTTTTTACCTTCTTAGTTATGAAATTGATCGAAAACTGCTTGAATTGAATTAATAAAATGATTCTGAAAGTTTTTTTTCTTTCGAATCATTATTTCAGATCTAATGTAAGTCCGTAAAAAAAGATTTATTTCTTGTGTGTATATATATATAATGCTAGATTTAATTTGTAAATCAATACGTCGAAAAATGAGAAAATCACAGATCGTACATTCGTAACTTTAACATTTGTTAGATTTTTAAGTATTCTCGCTACCGGGAAACTGAAAAATCCAACAATTGTAGACATTGTAATTGTTTTTTAATCTCTGAACGTTGCCGAGAAATGCATTATGCATCCATTTAACTGTCGGCTGGAAAAAGAGGCATTTCCGTGAGTTTGTTCGGATGAACGTCTGCAGGTTTGCGATGTTTTTTTACATTAAAGAGTATGGTTTAAAGTATGTTTTATTATTTTTGCATTAAAAAATGTTTTGTCAATGTGGCAGATACAATGATTCGTGCAGACTGCTGTTTGAACAACGTCCTCCGCGGTGACTACTGCTGCCCGGAAACAAATAATCCGAAATTAAAAAATCAAACGCATGTGGTTCTCGCACGAAATTGTCTAGTGCTTGGACGAAGGATTTAATAAAAAATTTATTTTTGAGAAAATGGCCGCCGTCGAAAGTGAAGGTATCGATTTTCGGTGGGAAAAAACCCTCTATTTTCGTTGATAAAAAAAATTATGCATCGGACAAAATTCGTTCGTTCAAGCACTGATTTTTGGTAGGCAAAAGAAACTTGTCAAATAGGAAGTTGATCGGTGCAGTGATTTTTGAGATAACGTCATCAACGATTTTGAGAAAGTCATTTTGAGAAAAACACGTTTAAGGTTTGCCAGTTGGGGGAACTTACGTATAAACGCCCTTAACTCTCTCGATTTTAAACGGATCGACTTGAAATTTTCGCACCGCAACGAAATAGTTAGTAGACTCAACTATTTTTTTGGCAAATTTAGGCTACAGAACGCGCTGAATCGTTTTTCTTTATCCTGCGTGATATGAAGAAACTGGAGGAATTAATTAAAACTCAATACCATCATTTTCGGAGAATATTTTTGAAATGTTATATTTTGAGAAGCACTCGAAAACAAAAAACCGATATTTAAAAAAATTCCAACTAGGTGTAAGCCCTCAAACACTCGATATATATATATCAAACATATGAAGTATACTGTCATAATCAGATTGTGTATACCCATATATATGTGTGCACGCATTTTGCGTTTTTTATTGCCACAATTCAAGGCATTACCAGTCACGCGTCAAAAAGATAATAAAATTGATTAAAAAAAACGTCGGTTGCATTCCATCGATGCGAATTTCATCACTGCCAATTCCAGCGAATTAATTTATTCGTTTCACATTATCAAGCCATAAAGAGAGCATTTTTCAAACAAGACGGCCACTTCTAGAATGTGCCAAGTCACTTTTTTGCCGAAACGGAATTAGAAGATCGAATAAGAAATCAAAAAATGTACAATAGAGATCGAAAGGGTTGCTGAACTCGCAGAGTCCGTGACCCATATGATGCTACGGTGAGACAGTTATCTTTCGCGTTCAAAATCGCGTTGATAAGCGAACGAGATAGATACCTATAACTTTATCTTTCATCAACGAAGGAAGATCCAAAATTATCCATTTTCGATGGACAGTCAAATAAATAGTTTAATCAAGTAGAAAAAAGTATTATTTTTTCTCTTTTTTTTTACGAATGATATCGGTTTGCAGTTAATGTTGAAAGGCTGCAAAAGTATTAAGGGAGGACAGTACCGCAACGAGGCGAAAAAGGGTAATTTTTTCTCGATTTTTTTTGTCTACTTAGTAAAATTTTCATTTGCGATTTGAAAAAATGTTTTTTTAAGCACTTATTACTTACTTTTAACCTATTACTTACTTTTAACTTATTACTTACTTTTATCCTATTATTTACTTTTAACTTATTACTTACCTTATTACCTCATTACTTACCTTATTACGTATACATTTTTATTTTAAAAAAGTAAAAATTAGAAATATTATTGAGGTATGAACCCGGAAAAATAAAAAAAATAAAGTTTTATAATCAATATAAATATTGTTCTCGTTGTGAGTAGAAATTTTTCATGAATAAAACACACGAAATGGCGGGCGTTATAAAAATATACTTCGGTGAAGTTTTTACTTCTATTCGGGGGCTTTAAAAATGCTGAGTTAAAAAAACAACGGCTGGGTACAACGATAGCTACTGCAGTTACGGAAATTTCGGTTTTGGAAAATTGTAGATCGCACGTTTATAGCCAGAGTTATCTTTCCGGCCAGGTCGAGAAAAATCGTTTCGAGAAAAACGCGATTGAAAGTTTTAGTATACGCAAATCGTTCGGTTACCTGCTTTCACAAAATCGCCCGTGACTTGGTCAATTTTCAATATATTAACTTGCAATTTTTTTCACCTATTATTGAATATGTATATTTGACGAGAATGCAAGAAACATCGATTTTTTGGACCCGTCACAGTGGTGTCTCGCATTAAAGTTCAATGAAAAAGCTATACGAGACTATACGAAGAATAATAACAATACGTATGTTCTATAATGCGTATACAATAACACGTATAATCTCTAACCAATAACAACAATAATAAAAAAATACTGGGTTTAATATTGTTTGAATCGTTTTTATCAATATTTTGATCATTTGTGCTATTAATACTCCATTAATAACCATTATTATTGTCAATTTTATACCTGAGCTCCCAGTAACATTTGTATGGTTCTTACTTGTGTGCCGGCTGTTTTTCGCAATGAACTTACATGTTTTACCTCGTTAATTATCAACAAAATCAACTAGAAATTCATTTGAATTAAGTTACTTCAACAATTTTCATAAAACTGATTGAATAAATAAATAAAACGGGCTATGCAACGAAAGCTGCACACGGCAATGATAATCATTTTAATAATATTTATAATGCTTCATAATATTTATAATGCTTATTATTGGACTACAGTAATATTCTTAACATCGGGTTTGTTGTTACTGCTGTTTTTATTATTATTACGGTATGAGAATAAAAAAGTGCCATCAATGAAAAATGCAATAGATGCTCTTCCCGGAAATTGCAACGACCTTCGGAAGTTTAATGAGTGATAATAATTTATCGCATGCTCGGCACACTATCCAAGAAGTCTTTAATATTTCTGACCAAGTCAATGTCGTCCATAGAGCCGAGGTTAATGAATACGATGTATATATGCATATCGACGAGGTGCTCTCGCTTTCGTAAAAGATCTATTCACGCGCGGAATTTCAATTGTTATTTCGTTGTGTCGTTTCGTCGAGAACGAAGGCCCCTCCTGGCTTTTCATTTTCGCCCGTGACACACTTGTACGATCGCGGAAGAGGCCCCCACGACAAGCTTTCCCTTTCTACTTCCGAGTCCTTTCGCGCTTCGTAATTATGAATAATTATAATTCGGTTCTTTGCTCGCACGTGGCAATCAGTTTTTCTTGTTCATTCGTTCGAAGAAACACGCGTGTTAAGGGCTCACACCTAGTTGACATTTTTGAAAATATCGATTTTTGGATGTCGACGGGTTTTTGAAATATACCATTTCAAAAATATTCTCTGAAAATTTCCAGACGATCTGTTAAAAATTGAGGGCGTTATGGACATTTATAGGTAGGTTCCGCGAACTAGCGAACTTCACGACGGGGACCAGTTTAGATGACTAAAAATATTACATTTTTTAAATTCCATAAATTGTTAGAAAAGTTATGGCTGATTAACCGGTAAGCAGTATAAATAATTCATTACTGTCGTTCAACCGCATTTTTCTCGAAATTACTTTTTTTTTTTAATTTGTGTACATTCTAGCTCAAAAAGTTTCTAACCTATAATTTTATAAAGTGATAGTTAGTTCCTTTATATAATTACGTTCTATATGAACCTAAATGTGGGGTAATGTCATTGTTTAAAGTATTTTTTGTTTTTTCATAGCAAGTATGGTTATAAAAAACGGCTAAAATTGTACCCTTTTGTTTAAGAACTTCTAAAAGATGCAATTTTCATTTTTTTTTATCAGACTTAGGTTCATATAGAAGGAAAATATGTTCGTGAAGAAATCTCCAAACCGTATTGATTTCAGATGAAAATAGTGGCCTGCAGAGTGTACACAAACGGCAAAGTCTGATGGCGACCTTCGATGGGCGACAGGTTATATGTTCCATCTTTGCTGAGTAAATCATTCATGTGCTCAAGGTTTGAATAAGTTCTGTTCATTCACTCCTTGTCAAAAAACGAAGAAAATCACTTAAAAAAGTTTTCCTGAACTGGTTTCTCGCCTTAAACGCGTTTTTCTCAAGATGACTTTTTCAGAGTGGGTGAACGTGATATCTCAAAAACTCGACCAAGTGTGAGTCGGGCCTCGCTCTATTAGGGTTCCGTACATATGGCCAATAAACTTTTTTTTAAAACTAGATATTTAATTAGGTCATGTGCTTTCTTTGTCTTAGTTCTCAGGAAGTACTAAACTGAAACCATATGGGGTTATGATAGTTAAAGAAAGCTTTGTATACTCCTGCTGTGAGCTAATAATGAAAATATATAAAATTATTGTTATCTAAAGATTTACAATACCAATTAAAATTTCAAATCCCTTATTATTGGAGTCGGTACTAGCCAATTGCCAATATTGTCACATTTTTCGCAGAAAAAAAATGAAGCGAAGAAAAATGAAGGAAATGTACGGTTTACAGTCTGTTCGAATTTACAATCGCGTTTCTTCAGTGACGTCAATCTCTCGTTCTTGGCTGGCACCGACTTCCAAAATAAATCATTTGATATTGTATATGTTTAAATAACAATCATTTCATTTATTTTCATTACAAATTTATTGTATTATGTATACAATAAATTATTATAGCTATATAGTACATTATGAATAGGCGCTTTCAGTATTTGTTGTTTAAATACAGCATATGGTACATAATACACAGAAATTCCAAATTCCAAACTAGTTCAGTTTTTGACATAGACCCCGTAACAAAAATCGTGTAAAACTGACAACTGCGACAGCCCTCCATTTCTTCATTTTTTATCATAAAAAAGAAAAAAAGTATATTTGTACCCTACTCACTGAGCTTTAAAAAATAACACCCCAAATGCCAGGGTGCGAAAAAACAAACTTGGCTCCATTTTCATGTATGGGGCCCCGATGAAAAATAATTTAATTTAATTTGCTAATTCAATATTCGGTGGTGGGTGAACATTCAACATAAAACATCAAAATTTCAGGTCTGTAACTCCGTTTTGCCCTTGGGGTACGGAACCCTAAAAATCACTGCACCGATCAGCTTCAAATTTTAAAAGCTCCTTTTACGTATCAAACAGCAGTCCTTGAACGAAGGATTTTTTTCTATGCATAGTTTTTTTTGTCAACGAAAATAAACCATTGTATCTACCACATTTATAAATATTTTTCAATAAAAACATTGTAAAAAATACTTAAAACCATACTCTTGAATAAAACAAAAAAATTGAAAACGTGCACACGTTTACGTAGAAAAAAATCACGAAAGTTCCTCTTGTTTTTCAGCCATAGGCTAGATGTAACGCCTCAATTAAATTATTCGCGGGTATACGTAACACGCTTAAGTATACCGAAATGAATGAAGTACTCTTTAGTAATATCCATCATGCTCATATATTGTTGCATACGTGTTAGCGGATAAAACGCGATCCGCTGCGATAATTCAAGTCTCGATAAATATGTAATCGGCTTGAATTTATGTTGGAACGCATTCGTAATTAATGCACTTCTGGCGAGACCGATCGTCGAGTAGGGGGTGCGGGTGTTTATTCTCGGAGAAAAATTATTTCAGGAAGACCGTAAGCAACGTTTTTTAAGACAACGTGCCGAACGATTTTCCGGCTCTCACTCCCTGTCTTGCTTTCTCATTACGAGATAATGAGTAGACTTTCAAGGTTCGTCGATCGTCTTTTACGAAAACAATTCCGTAGTCGCGGAGTGCTCGCCTAGTGTGAAAAATAACGTCGGTTTCGTTCTTGACGCATTGCAAAAAAAAACGCGGGACGCTTTAAAAGAGAATCCACCCGTCTTTTAAGTTTTGAAGTGACAAGAATGAGGTAAAGGAACGTTGGAAATAAGGGTAAAAGAAATACGAAGCTTGGCTCACAGCTAGTTGACATTTTTCAAAATAACGATTGTTGATTTTCGACGGACTCTTAAAATAGAACATTAAAAAAAAATTCTGCAATAATTTCAACTCGTTCCGTTCATAATTGAGGGAGGTATGAGTGTTTGAAGGTGCGTTCCGCAAATCGGTGAACTTTGAGGGGTCAGGCTACTGTCACGACCAGAAAGTCAGGGTTATTTGAAAAAATTAATTTTGCAGCAATAAGTAAGATGATTGAAAAATTGTTCGGACATTCATTTGCATGTACATGGACAAAGATGTGTACAAAATTTCATTTAAAAATATTAATAATTCAACAAGTTATAAACAATTTCGCGAAGGATCTTTGAAGGGGCTCAACGGTGTACTTGATTTTGGCCAACCGGTTTATTTGAAACAAAAAAACAAGTTTTTTTCTTCTAAAAACAGATAATATTGGCTAAGACTTGAACGAGCTTTTTTTTTTATTATGGTGTTCCAATCGGCAACAAAATTTTTTTTATTTTTTTCTTCGTTTTTTTTCGAGGAAAAATGACATTATTGTTACTTTACAATAATGTCATTATTGTTAAAAAAAACTGTAAAAGTTAATTTAACAATAAATTTTCATTAGTTTTTTTTTCATTATAACTAATGAAAAAAAAAATTCAAGAAGAAAAACGTCGTTCAAGACTCAACTACTATTATACTGAATAAGTGCACCAAATTGCAAGTCGATCTGTTCATGAGATTTGGGGAGATCGTGTACACCGTTTTGAAAAACATAGTGTCGAGAAAAATACGTTAAAAGTTTTATTGGCAGTTCGTTTGTTGTAATAATAGAATTACCTTGAATCTGTGCTTGCTGCACCAGATGTTGGATCTTCTTCTCCAATTTGAGTTTCCTCAAGCGACGAACGAGCGTTCTGAAACTTTCACCGTAGCCTAAGGCCACGCTTTTTCTTAAGATGATTTTTTCAAGATCGGTGATCGCGATATCAAAAAAATCACTGCAGCGATCGACTTCAAATTCAACAAGCTTCTTTTACATATCAAAAAGCAATGCTTGAAGGGAAGGATTTTTTTCTATACAGTTTTTTTATCAACGAAAATAGAGCATTTTTTCACCGAAATTCGATACTTACACTTTGGACGGCAGTCGTTTGATCAAAAATCAATATTGCATTGAACCCTTCGTCCAAGCACTAGATAATTTCATGCAAAAACTGAATGCGTTTGATTTTTTTACTTTGGCTGATTTGTACCATTGTATATACGACATTTATAAATATTTTTGAGTACAAAAACCATCAACGATGCTTAAAAACATACTCCTTAATGTATAAAGTAAAAAAAAGTAAAACTTTAATGTAAACATACTTTTTAAGGTGAAAAAAATTGGAAAACCTGGACGCGTTTGCCCAGAAAAAACATTCTCGAAACATCGTCTTTTTTCTGGCCACGCGCTAGGTGCAACCCCTTAATAAAGTAACGAGAATTTATGCAAAAATAATTTGTTTCTCAAATGACGCAGCTACGATATCGTCGAAGAACCATTTGGAATCTCTGGAACGAGAAGCTAAAATATCGAGATGGCGAAACATAATTGCTTTCTGGCTAATCGGATTGTGCAACAATTACGGCTACGTCGTTATGTTGAGCGCCGCTCACGACATCCTCGAATCGAGATTCGGCAACGATGTGAGTTTCCGATCCAAACGCGAATCATTTTGGTCATCCTCAACAGTCGCCGTGCACAACCCTCTCGCGAGACGAGCGAAACGAACAAAATAATAATTTCTTCGATTTTGCGTAGACGAAAACGGAGATGATCCTGCCTAATGTGACCATCGCCAATTCTACGTCACGACAATGCAACGCGGTGTCAACGGGAGCAATTTTATTAGCGGATATTTTGCCTAGTTTAACAATCAAATTGTTAGCGCCGTTTTTACCGTTTTACGTGAAGTGAGTAAACGAACAATGTTTGGATTCAACCATTTTTTTGCAACCTTCAATTGTTTTAGCCATTTAAGGGGGGAGATCCTTTGAGACAACCGAAAATAAGAATTTTCACGATTTTTTGGCGCTGAAACTACTTATTATACATTTTTTACAACCTTTAATTGTTTCAGCCATTTAAGGGGGGAGATCCTTTTAGACAACCGAAAATAAGAATTTTCACGACTTTTGGCGCTGAAATTATTTATTGAACATTTTTTAGGCAACCTTTAATCGTTTCAGGCATTTAAGGTGGGAGATCCTTTTAGACGATCGAAAATAAGAATTTTCACGATTTTTTGGCGCTGAAACTTTTTATTGTACATAATTAAAATTTGCCGTAAATATCATTAAATCTTTTCCTTTTTCGAAGGCATTTTTTGACTATTTAAAAATTGCGGCTGTACGACTTAGCGTCTGGTGCATTGATTTGAAACATCAGAGCCAAGAAGTTTTAGATTTCCAAGACCTAAAATTTGAGCCGAAGCCGAAAAATTTGAGCTAAAGACCGAAATTTGTAGAATGGGTAAAAATGAGCGATATGTATTTTTTTTTATATCTGGGGAACCCGATCTTTAAGGGTTGAAACGTACCCTCAAAAATAGGGGTGTTTTTCGTTTTTCGTCGATGACGTTTTAACGGTACGAGATATGGAAAAAATTCAAATTGCGACAATGTTTATTTTGTCGTGTTCTATCCATTGGAGATGAGAACGATAACCTCATCGACGAAAAACTAAAACACCCCTATTTTCGAGGGTGCATTTCACCCCTCAAAAAATCGAGTTTCGCAGATATAAAAAAATACGTGTCGCCTATTTTTACCCATTCTACAAGCATGCCAAAATACATCGAAATCGGAGAGGTCGACCTCGCAACGTTTCCTTGTTAGGGTATTTTATTACTACTTTTGGCTGTTACATGGTACGTTCTTTATTTATCAATTTTTATAAATGCCGGAGGTATGTCACGTAGAATATGATGTGCATGAGCAGAATATGAACCAAGAAAAAGTGCGAAACGTTGAAAGTAATACTTATACACATAATGATTTGATAAAAATACTTTTTTTATGTTCCAAAACCTTAAGGGTAATGTTTTAGACAATAAGGTTCGAAAGATCAATACCAAAATTCATCAGAATCGGTCGCTTAGTTTTTAGCTATACGGCACGCCAATTTTGAAAGTGCAGTTTAGAAGACCCTACCATACTTCCGCCATTTTTAAAGAGTGAATAAAACACTATACCATGTAACAACCAAAAGCAGTAATAAAAAACAAGGTCGAAAAAATAGTGAAGAAATCTCTGCTAAAAGAAAAATTACCAATATTACACAAAGTGCAACTATTTCCTGACATTGAAAACGTAATCAGACGTTTCGAGTAATAAAAAACAGGTACATGGAAATAATATGAGTTGGTGTTTATTATTTGCCAAATAATATTGGAATATTGAGGAATATAATTGGATTTGTTTGGGTTTGCTTGTTTGGTTGGGTTTTTTGTACAATAATTGTTATATGATTTTTGTAATATATTGATAAGTTGTAACATAATTGAAAAATTAATAACAAGATGAGAACTGGGTGGGGAGATGGTATCTTTCAACTGATCACAGCCGCTCGTCATGTCGCAGCTCCCCCCACTTTACTACATCACAGTGGAGTCGGAGTGGGGGTAGCTTTAGTTTCGTGCGACATCCAGCTAACTCAGACCGCTATATAACCAAGCCTATCTCATCCAACGTATGCACTTTTAAAAGTATTTTCAATGCTAACATTTCCGATGCTGAGAATCATGAAATTCAGCAAATTTTTTCCTCGCCCAACGGTATCTCCCCCCTTAAGGGGTTACCGACCGTCAGTAGGCCCAAAAAGATAGATTTTTCAAGAATTTTTCTCGAAAAGACCTTTGAACCTATAAACGTAAAAATGTGTACACATATCATGGTAGCTTTTAACTGTATTTTAAAACACTTTATTCGTAAAAATAATTATTTTGAAAGCTGCTATAGCTGATCTCCGGGAGCAGCTCTCAAAAAAGGCGTCTGGCGGTGAGCACGATATCTCTGGATTGGATCATCTCAAATGAAAAAACCAAAAATATTTCGTTAATATAATGATTTATCTTGTAATTGATCGAAGGAGTAAGCAAAATAGTAATTTTTGACAAAATGGCGGCTTCTAAGAAAAAACATCGATTTTTGACAAAAATGTTGGCCTTAAATTGTTTATAAAATGGAAAATATTCTTATCGATGAGAAAAAACCTTCGACTAATCACTAAAAAATATACTTTAAAAGATTGTGTTAAAATTTGAGACTGATTGGTTCAGCCGTTTCCGAGAAATCTTGCTCACCGACTTTAAAAACGCAGTTTTGAGAAAAACGTGTTCAAAGTTTCAAAAGCACTTTACATATAGTCTGACACGTCATTACAAAGGTGCGTGTTACTTCGAGAATATTCGCCGGATTCATAAGAAATTTTCTGTGTGTACTTAAATATATGTACATTACGAAAATAAAATTTAGAGAAATCGATTTTTCGAAAATTTTAAGTGTATATAACCCCTTAAGGAGGTACGATCACTTCCATGGGGTCAAAAAAGAGTCTAAATTTATTTTACCGACAGCTGCTCCGATTGATGTTTACTTATGTTGATTATTCGTATTATCGATTATAGTGTGCCAAATGTTGTGGTAAATGATGATTTTATTGCACGTGAACAAATAAAAACTGAAATATTAGATTGTCAACGACTCGGCAGTAATCTTCGTAATAATAATATTACCATATCCACCATAAAAAGGGACTAAACAGACAAAAAAAATCAGCCGGAAACCTATTGAAATAGGCTTGAATAACCTCAGCGGAATTAACACGATAGGCAGAATATAATTATACATATTATTGATACGTGATAAATGATAAAACTCCATAAATTGTTATTTGCATATTTTGTGGCGGCTTCTATTCAAATTAATTTCAAAACAAAGTCGTTGCTAAGTCTTTGGGCGCTATTTCGTCGTTCTGACCATTTTCAACCGGAAATTGAAACTTTCTTGTAATGTAGTGCTTTAACTACACGGTGAAGATTGATTTTCTTATTTTTTACAATATCTATTATATCTAATCTATCGAATTTCAGTATTCAAATGGGTTTAGTTGAATACGTGAGCAGAAAAACCACGATCACCGCACTTCCGGTTGACCGTCTCCATAAGACGACGTGCTTCGGTAACTCAAAGTGCTCGACTTTGCAGTTTTATGGCGAAAAAACTAGACGGTCAAAATAGCTCAAATTTTGGGAATAGAGGCATAAAGTATTCGTCAAAATCATATAAAAATATCAAATCCGAAAGTTGGATTCGTAGTAATGATGGTACCTCCTTAAGGTAGACCTAGCGCGGTCGTCGGAAACAAAAATAAAACTTTTCCTTCCGACTGTACTCTACAGTGTGAGAAATGCTATACCAAGCTAGTAACCCGACTATAGATGTCCGGCGTGGATGAACGATCGTGGCAATACTGTAACGAGCTGTCGCGGCGTTGACAGAAAAATCTGAGCATCACGGAAATTTTCCGTGATGCTCAGACTTTTCTGTCAGCTCACTGTGGATCAAGCTAGTTGGTTATATTATCGGAAAAAAATAAAAATGTCAAATAGAATTCGTTCCAAAGGAAAGTGGCGGAAAAAAAAGTCGTGGACAGTGAAATAAAAGCTCTGACATCAATGGCCGAAGCCAAAGAGAAAAAATGTGTTGAAGGTGTTGGAGTCGTTGAAAAAGAACACTCGACAAGCACGCTATGTGATGGGAGACGTATCGTTAAAAAAATATATATTTCCGTTATAAATATTTATACTTTATATTGGTTATGTTATCTTCATCAACAAATAAAAGTGTTGGTTAACTGATAAATAATTAAAAACTTTGTTCGATTAAAATTTACTTCCAAATAAAACTTTGTGTTGTGGTATTATTTTAAATATGCCGCGCAAACTTACGTCCAGGGATACGTGGAACGATGCGGTGTTGCCATATTTCTTCTTATTATAGAGGACAAATATTTTTTACGGGACATTATTCTGTCTTCACTGAACGTTTTTAGCAAAACCGAAAAGTAAAGGTAGTCCAAACGTTTTTTACTCTTTCATTAACTAGTTTGCTATGTAAAGATAATTTTTCTTCAAAATTGATAAATACAATAGAATGGTACGACGAATTATGTGACCTGGCTTCCGGTCAATGCAGACCCTGCGGTGTTAAAAGTAACAATTTTAAAACCTATTATCTCCCAATCTAAACGGTCGACTGTTCTGAAATTCACTCAAACACGCATAATGATATGAACAATGTCTGGTTAAAATTTGAACAAAATCTATAGAAATCAAGAGCGCGCTCGTTCTACCTTAAGGCGTTACCCCCACTTGTAGCGCAAAAAAGGCTTTTTTCATGAATTTTTTTAACGAAAACTACAAAACTTTTTCAATCGATCAATATACCATCTCAAAGAACACATCTTGAAGAACTTTCAGTAATTTTTTTATTGAAAAATATTACATTGTTTAGTGGCAAATGGCCTTCAATGAAATAATGTTTTTATATACACGGTTTGCGGTGACCAACATTGCGGCGAAGTGGATCATCTGAAAAAAAAATGCGGATGGATTTAGTCAAATATAAGTATAAACTAGTCTTTAATCGAAGGATTTTAAAAAATATTCATTTTTCACAAAATGGCGGACAGTCAAAGTTAATGGTTCGATTTTAACGAAAAAAACGGCCGTTTTTTGCCTATAAAACGGCCATTTTTTTCGAAAAAAAAAATCGAACGATTAAAGACTACATTTTTATGTATTAAATAAGCCTGCAAAATTTCAAGAAGATCGGTTCATTAGTGTTCGAGTAATCTTGGTCACCGACTTCAGAAATGCCAGTTTGAGAAAAACGCGTTTAAAGTTTCAATTTCAGTTCTTCAATTCACGGATTCTTCTCTTTCAACGCTCATATCTCAGTCAATTTTGTTAGGATCGACTTGAAATTTTCGGGACATATTCTCAGATACTTATACTTCAAAAAAATGCAATAACAAAAAAATCGATTTTTTTAAAATTACAAGTGGGGGTAACCCCTTAAAGAAGCAAAGTCTTATTTTTCGAGGAGAAAACTCCAAGTACTTATCGCTTCACAGTGTACGTATAGCAACGTGCGTGCTGCTGTCGATATCGAGCTACATAGCAGTCTCGTTGGCGGTGTCCCAGTGGATCACGATACTGGGGGTCGTCCTAACGTCAATATCGTCGGGATTCGGCGAGGCAACGATAATAAGTCACAGCCACAAGTACGGGCGTGATGGGATAACGGCGTGGTCTTCGGGGACCGGAGGCGCGGGTATAGTGGGCGCGTTCTCTTACGCCGGTCTGCGCGTCGTGATGACGACGGAACAGGCGCTTCTGGTGATGCTCGTAGTGCCGGTAGTTCAGGCCGCGGCTTTCTGGCTCGTCATGGTCGAGCCTTACGATAGCAATTCCGTGGTCAGGTACGCGCTCGAGAGTCAGCAGGAAATAATCAAGGAACCGGCCAAGAGTTTGGGCGATAAACTTGCCCTGGTCCCAAAGGTCGTCAAGTACATCGTGCCACTTGGACTCGTGTACTTATTCGAATACTTCATCAATCAAGGACTGGTCAGTCGTCGGTTGACTACTTTGCTTCGTTTGCTCCCCACTTTGCGTGATGGATGTGTTTTTCATTTTTATTCTCCGCAGTACGAATTGATACAATTCGACGACATTTGGCTGAGCCACGAGGATCAGTATCGCTGGCTTCAAGCCGGCTATCAGATCGGCGTCTTTGTTTCACGCTCCTCGGCTGGATTTGTCACGTTTAAAACGATCTGGCTCATGTCGGTTTTCCAGGTTTGTGCAACGCTTCATTTTTTTTTGTTTTCGAACTTTTGGGGCACTTGGAGTCTTCCGTTGACTCACAAGTGTCGTCTAAATTGGGTGAATGGGGTGCGAAGGACAGCCACGTCATGTTTTTCGTTGCGAAGATTATTTTCTGGGTTGAACTCAATCGGTAGGTTTGCTGCGACTTTTTTTTCGAAGTATTGCACAGTAATAGTTTAATAATGGAATTTACAAAAACGCCCATATTGGTTGAAGAGGGGATAGTAAAATTCCCTATGGTTCATTGACACCGCGATCATAATGTGGTCAAGACACCTGTGAGCGAAAAGTATGACTAAATATGCGATTTGGGTGGCGTGTTTGACCATCTATTATTCCCCAAATAATTATTAACTATAGTGAAAGGCTTGACAATATGGGTGTGGTGAATTCAGCGCTATCACAAAATCGACGCACAAATATGTTGTATATTGTACGTTAGGTTTTGCTCAGGTCAAACTTCTATCATTCTATTCGGGTTTGTTCAATTCATATGGGTACCATTAACGTTTGTTGAGTATAATTTGTAAGAAGACATTGTGGAAAGTGACTATTGGAAACGAATTATGGCAATGTTTATTTGTAGCGAAAACGTAAATCATTTGCAGTTGGAAGATATACACAATATATTGCATATCTTATGCAGCTGCGAAAATATTAGGACGTTGAATAAGTTCTCGCTGTTCTCGAACAGATGGCGATACCACAACTGCGTGCGGGTAGTTTGAGATGATAATTACTAAGAAATATTATAAGCAAGCTTGCAATTCAGTGTTTGTCATTTTGCCGAAGTGTAAGCAACTTTTTTTCATAGTGTTGAACATGTCAAATTTTGTGCCAAAAAGGGTATTTCCGGGGAATTTTACTTCACTACTTTATACAATAAAAATCGGCAGCTGAAGCACACAGAATTCTTGTTGAGACTTACGATGACCATGCTGTGTCGGAAACAACATGCAGGGATCGGTTTAGACACTTTGAAAATAATGATTTAATGAAGCGTTGAATTGGAGGCATTCATGAAGACTCGCGTCAGCCGCTAGCTGAACTTGCAGAATTATTAGGAGTTGATCACACAACAGTTTCGAAACTTTTCAAAGCATTAGCAATGATGAAAAAAAAGCATTCATCTTTACGAAAAAAAAACAGCGAGAACTTGTTCAACATCTGAATATTAATAAGCAGTACCGTACTTTTGGCAGTAACTATGGCTATAAAATATTATTGTCCCCCTAGGGAAATATAAAATATTAGAAAATATTGTTGAAACCACCATACCTTTCTTTCAGTGTGTTGGGCAATGTGTCGTCTGCGAGTAGGATAATCTACACGGGTTCTAGTTCAGGGGGTGGGTTCTAAATCATTTTCTAAAGCAGGACGGGTTCTGATTAACTTTTTGCATCAGGGCGAATTTTGAATCAGTTGCTGATTCAAAACCGGCGTTTGTGTCAGAAACTGACCCAGAACCCACGTTTCGGTCGAAAACTGACTCAGAATCCGCGTTTGGGTCAGAAACTGATTTAGAATTCGCGTTTGGGTCAGAAACTGACTCAGAATCTGCGTTTGGGTCAGAAACTGATTCAGAATTCGCGTTTGGGTCAGAAACTGATTCAGAATTCGCGTGTGGGTCAGAAACTGACTCCGAATCCGCGTTTGGGTCAGAAACTGACCCAGAACCCGCATGCGGGTCAGAAACTGACTCAGAACCCGCGTTTGGGTCAGAAACCGACTCAGAACCCGCCTTGGATCAGAAACTGACTCAGAACCCGCATTTGGGCCAGAAACTGACTCAGAACGCGCGTTTGGGTCAGAAATTGACTCAGAATCCGCGATTGGGTCAGGAACTGACTCAGAACCCGCGTTTGGGTCAGAAACTGATTCAAAACCCGCGTTTGGGTCAGAAACTGACTCAGAACCCGCGTTTGGGTCAGAAACTGACTCAGAACCCGGGTTTGGGTCAGAAACTGACTCATAACGCGCGTTTAGGTCAGAAATTAACTCAGAACCCGCATTTGGGTCAGAAACTTACTCAGAACCCGCGTTTGGGTCAGAAACTGACTCAGAATCCGCGATTGGGTCAGAAACTGACTCACAACACGCGTTTGGGTTCGGAAGTGACTCAGAATTCGCGTTTGGGTCAGAAACTGACTCGGAAATCGCGTTTGGATCAGAAACTGACTCAGAAATCGCGTTTGGGTCAGAAACTGGCTCAGAACCGGCATTTGGGTGAAAAACTGACTCAGAACCGGCGTTTGGGTCAGAAACTGATTCAGAACCCGCGTTTGGGTCAGAAACTGACGCAGAACCCGCGTTTGGATCAGAAACTGACTCAGAACCCGCGTTTGGGTCAGCAACTGAGTCAGAGCCCCTGTTTGGGTCAGAAACTGATTGAGAATGCGACTGAGAACCCCACGTGATTCAGAAAGTGACTTAGAACCCACCTCCTGAATTAGGACTCGTGTAGATTCCCCAACTAATGCGTTTACCGTTTTTCTACTTACTGCAATGGCGTTTTATTTTCGTTGACCGTTGCTCCGTTGCAGTTCGTCAACGTCGTTTTATTTCTGACGGAGGCCCTCTTCTTCTACATTCCGAGCATCTGGATAATCTTCGCGCTTGTTTTCTGGGAAGGTCTTCTCGGCGGTGGTGCATACGTCAATACATTCTACAAAATGGCAGGAGAGGTAACGAAACAAAAAATGAACAGAGGGTGAACAAAATGGATAGTGAGAAAGAGAAGATCCGTGAATCGAATTAGAACGGCTCGAAACCCAATGGGAAGGCACGTTTGACCCGTTCGCATCAGCAAGTCTTCCAGAGTGGGATATTCAGATACGAAGGGGGTAAGCGCCGGAAGTAGTGGACGCGCGATCGGTGTGATGCTTCGGCGATTTACCATGGCGCGCAGCGTTGGCCTGGGCCAATACTCGGATGGGTGACTGCTCGGCTGAGCACCGGTTTGCGCGTCGACTCTGCGTACGCGTGCAAATGCCATGCGGTAGTGCATCGGGTAAGAGTGACCTTGGGCAACGGTCCAGGGGCTCTCCGAGCTAGTAAGGCAGTGAAGAGACGAGAGTTCGATGCACAGCGAGAGAGACGCGATTGTTAAAGGGCCATGATGCCGTATGGAGGAATGTTGAAAAAAATCAAAGAAATACGAAAATTTAAGGGCTTACACTCGGTTGGAATTGTTGGAAATATCTATTTTTGGATTTTGACAAATTCGAAAATATAATAATTAATAAAAATCGCCCGACGTTTGCCGAAAAAAAATGACGAAGGTTCCTCTTTTCGGGGACGCGTAGGATTTAAAAAAAAACGTTTTAATGCAAAGTTTACCATTATTTTCTTCTCTCGTCGTTTCAGATACCGTCGAACGACTTGAAAGTCTCGCTGGGAATCGTGAGCATGTCGGACTCTTTGGGAATCGCCATGTCCGGCTGGATATCGATAATGACGCATACGGCGATATGCAAATTGCCAAAACCGACTCGATGATGTATACACATACGTGCTCCGGTCTCCGGCAATGGATTCTACCTCGATTGACCGACCGATCAATCTCGTGTCACACGCCGAAATACCAGGTCGCGATGGTCAATGAATAAACAAACCCAAACAAATAAAACAATGTAAAAAAAATGGATATACGTAAAAGTGTACATAAACGCAATAACGGACGAATAATCGAGTGATTCGCGAAAGTACAAATAAGCGTTGGAAAACAAAAGAAACGAAAATAACTGCCATCATGCACGAAATATTTTCGAAAATGTTTAAATACGAAGGATTTGAAAAAAAAAGAAACGCAGGGATACAGAATTCCTACGAATAAAAACAATTTCCGAACGTTTTTGAATGTTGATAGAGTTGCAAATACCGAATTACTTTTTTCAATTGTTATTTTTTTTTTATTACCAATACCAACTTAATTTGTGATTAAGGACGTTGAGTCCCAAATCGCAAATGATAATAAAATCATGAAAATTTGGTACGTTTTTGTATGAAGTGTTTCAGAGGTCGCGTAAAAATTTCACGACAATTAGGAAGCTCGTTATTGAAGAATTAACATTCACAAAATAAATGTTGTCTTATGGAAACCGATTTCATTTTGCGATAAGTTTTTTTTTGACCTCTCAATCTTGCAATATCTACAATATACTGAAAGCAACGGAAACAAATCGAAGTTTATTGATACATTTTTTTAAATTTAATTTTAAAAATGTTAATTTTTTAAATTTAATTTTAAAAATGTTAATTTTTTAAATTTAATTTTAAAAATGTTAATTTTTTTAATAACGAGCTTCCTAATCGTCGTGAAATTTTAATACGACCTCTCAAATGCTTCATACAAAAACATACCAAATTTTCAGAATTTTCTTATCATTTTTTATTTCAACCCTTAAGGAGGTTGAAGTAATGATGGTAGAATTCGGAAGATTTGGTATGTTTTTACATAGAGTAGTCAGGAGGTCGTGTAAAAATGTCATGACGATTATGAAGCTATTTATTGAACAATTAACATTAACATGTTTCATAGGGACTCAACATCCTTAACGTTACTTCGAAGTTATGTGAGATTCCTTTCACGAATCCGGACACTTAACAGCCAATTGATTTTCGTCTATAATCAAGTAAAATCATATCTTAGTATACTGGTGAAATTTCACGACAAGCTACCGAACGTTTAAACCTTGTGAGCCTTGTAACGTGCCACAGTAACGGGTATAAAATCATGTGCCGAATTTAAAAAATTTTTTTCGTATGAAAAAATGATTCACTTATAAAATTAATTACACATTCGTTTAGTATGAATATCAAGCTGTTAGAAAATATATTTATATATTTTTTTTCGATGTACAAAATGCCCGACTACTAATATTTTCTTTCGTTATCTTTTATTTAGGCGCTACGCGGCGTGTCATTTAGCATCCACAATTTTTTACCGAGAACAAAAAACAAAAATTCTCGTTATAACTGCTCATAAAATGAAAAGTTTTCGATCAATCGGAAATTCCATACGTTCTTCTCTGCGGAATGCAATTAGCATTTAGAGCATAACTTTTAAATTTGAAGTGAATCGAGTGAAAATTGTTGAATTTATTTGTCACGGCAATTGGAAAAAAGCTGTTTCGAGAAGTTTCGAGTAGTCGGCCATTTTTGTAGATCGAAAAAAAAAATTCTAACAACTTGATACTCATACTAAATAGATGTGTAATTAGTTTTATGAGTGAATCACTTTTTCATACGAAAAAAAAATTGTTAAATTCGCACATGATTAACGAAAAATTACTTCTTCAAAAATCGTCTCATTTACACGGCTCCTTATGGAGATGACACGCTCGCCACATTTCCATCTGATAATTAATACACCAAATAACTCGAGACACCTGACATAAACTGCTCAACGCGTGTGAACAATTCTAAAGATTCCGTAACGATAAAAACAGAGGATTACAGAGTGTTCAAAGAATGAATTAATGATAAAACTCAGAAAAATGTGACTAGCAGACGAATTTTCGTAGCCGCGAGTTTTGGGTGTAGTTCCGAAAAGTCCATAGCGCCGATAAATTTGGAATTTCGTGTTACCGTGTATTTTGACCCGCTGATCACGGATATGATAGTGAAAATACCCGCGAATTCTATTTTCGTGGTCAAAACTCGCAAAAACTGGTTTTTAAAAAGTCTGCTTTATTTCAATAATTGTTGATCTTGGAGAAAAATGTTTCCCATAAAAGTTGTTGCCTACAGAAAAAATTGATGTTTTACGTTCCATACAGTTTTTGTCTAAAACCATTCTGTTTCGAGAAAAATGGGATAATGTTCCAATAAGTACATTTTGCTGAACTCCACTAGTTTCGATATTATCAACTTACGCACTTTACCGCGGGGAGGTTGGAGTTTAGTCTTTAAAACGCATGTTTATTTTTTTGTATTTTTCTTGCTCTTTTTTGTGTTAAAAAAAAATATTTTATTTTATTTTAGGTTTTATCTGTATTTTATTTTATGCTTTTTTTGTATTTTTAAAATATATCTTGTTTTATTTGTTTTTTTTGGATTTTTGTTTTGCGTTTGGGTTTTTTGGAACATCGAAACTGATGGAGTTTAGCAAAATGTTGGTACTTATTGGTACTTATTATTCCATTTTTCTCGAATGACAATGGTTTTAGACAAAACCTGCATAGAACATAAAAGATCAACCTTTTTATAGGCTCCAGCTTGTGTAGGATACATTTTTCTCTAAGATCAACATTAATTAAAATGAAATTTAAAAAACTTTAAAAAAATCAGTTTTTGTGAGTTTTGACCATGAAATTCCAACATGCGGGTATTTTCACCATCGTATTCGCGATCGTCGAGTCAAAACACACGGGTACACGGAATTTCAAACTAATCAGTGGTATGGCCTTGTCGCAACTTTATTTCGACTTTTTGAAGAAAATGTAAAAATGTCTAAATCTCCTTAATTTGCGCGATTTTTTTCATTCCAATTTATCGCTCGGCCCTGTTTTGTGCCCCCACAAAAGACAGTCCTTCGCGAAGATCACCTTTTTCTTAAAATAAAATATAAAAACTTTCAAATAATTATTTCAATAATTAACTAAAAATACCTCAAATGTAAAAAATGCTATAATACAGCCTTCCGTAGTGTCCTAAATGACGATTATTCCAAACAAGCGTATAAATTTTCGACAATCGTCAATCTCAACATCCTCGTCCTGAGTTTGAAATGGTTAGCCAGTATTTTTTTTTATTGGTTCGTTCCAGCCGTACAGGGTCTTTTCCCTTTTCACGAGTCCCAATCCGCCTCTCCTTCGTTCTTATCTCCCATTCCACATATCCCCCCACTCCCTTCAACATTCCACAATTCTCCTCCCCCCACCTTGCGGTCGCAGCCGACTTCCCCCTCTGTATCGTATTTACCATGCTACCTGCCATGGGTATAGGGAAACTGCGGAAAACCTATACCGATACAGCCGGTCACAAGTTCGCTTCCCAGTCACGGAACTAGTCGTCTTTCGCTGAAAAATGTCGAATAAAAAAATTTCACGACGAAAGTACGCGACTGGGATTCGAACCCGCGACCTCCCGGTCCGCTGGCCAGCACGCTAACCACTAGACCAACGCACCGGTTGAGATGATTTGCCAGTATTTTTCCACCATATCGAATAGAGATAGATCACCCTGCAAAAATGCATTTTAAATCGTTCAAAAAAAAAAAAAGATCGTCGTGCACGTTCAAGCCACCTCAAAATTGTATTGTTAAATCGATTACATCGCTGCAACGGCGAAATAAATAAAAAATGTGTAGATATTTGCGTCGTTAATTTTGAAACGATGGGTTCGACAGTAAGTGTCGTGTACATAGAACGATAGTGGCATAACAATAATAATAGGCGCGTGTGTACGTTGCTTATTAATCAAGCTGAAGATTACGAAGGTTTTGTTTGTTCCGTCTTGTCCTAGATCGATAGTACCCGAGGTCGTTACAGTTCTACTCCAAAATGGAAAATTACATTTTTTCCTCAGGTCAATTTGCCTCTTTCCGTTTTTCAATTATTTTTTTTCCCCCAAATAAATTCCGCCTGATATGTAAAAATTTGCCTATTTTCATTCGACGTCTCGTAGCTCGTCTCCGTCGGCGAACTTCGACTCGAGACGAATTCGCTCGATTAAATTACGACTTAGAGATAAATTTCGTACTTTAATTTCTCTTTCTTTTTTTTCTTTTTTTTTCATAGGAACCTCGTTATATTGCCACCAACAATCATAGCGTTATTGTTATTGTTGTTACTAATATTACTATGATAATTATTTAGAAATAAATATTATTGGCACACTCGTTTCTCACGTCCCGTTGTACTTGTTATTTTTTTGTTTTTCCGGTTCTTTTTTTTTTAGCTTTCGTTTTTCTTAGGAATTACGCGACACTGTGTATCTCTAAGGAAGCGTTGATTTCGTGTATTTCGATTATCCCCCGTTGATCATCGCGAATTAGGAGGACGCGCTCGGCTGCGTCCGATCGTCGATGCAACTCCGCAGGATTAGGCGCATCTGTCGAGTATGAGCTTACCCGATTCCTCGTATTCCTGTCGCGACAGCCACATTTGTTGGAATGAACCGAGGGAGCTCAATATCGAACCACCGATCCATGCCCCGTAACGCCGCTCGCTCGAACTGTTCGCGCTGATTATTTTCAGTCTCATACTCTGGCCGAGGTGAAAAGTCCGGTTTTAATCGATCGTACGGTCGCCAAATGCTGAGCATCTTGAGCGATACCGTAAAATGGGGTTACTTTGAACAGGTTTTGGAAATTTTTCGTTGGTTACTTTTTCTTTAACATGAAAAGTTTCAGCGTTTTTGCTTCGATGGAACAATGTGTCCTTTGGCTATCGAATGTATAAGAAAGTCGAGCCCCACCACCGCTCTACAATTTTATGTGTATTTTCTAAAGTGTCAAAGTAATCTCGAGTGTGGGGTTTCTTTGGATAAGGTTCCGAAGAGCCCCTACCCTGCGATCGAGCTGAAGTATCGCACAAAAGTTTCTTTCGGTATTTTAAGAAAACCCCTAAAGGGATTTTTGGCGACTCGTAGTAGTTTTCGAGATATTTAATTTTTTAATTTTTTTATAAGAGTAACGTTCCGAAGCCCCCCGCCCCCTCCGATCGAGCTGGAATTTTGGACAAACCTTCCTTTTAATATCTTAAGACAACCCCTAAAGGAATTTTTAGCGAATCGCAACAGTTTTCGAGATATTTAATGTTTAAGATTTTTTTAAGAGTAAGGTGCCGAAGCCCCCCCGCCCCCTCCGATCGAGCTAGAATTTTGCACAAACCTTCCTTTTAATATCTCAAGACAACCCCTAAAGGAATTTTCAGCGACTCGTAATAGCTTTCGAGATATTGAATTTTCAAGTTTTTTTTTAACGCGCGTCGACTATATCTATATCTGCTACGTCTTCGTTCATACCTATATATGTGATCGCGCGCTCCGCTTTGTCCAAGCAAAATACTCAAAAATACCCAAACAAACCCAAACCCAAAAAATATTGCGCGTCGCCAAAAATCCCTTTAGGGGTTGTCTCAAAATATTAAAACGGAGGTTCGTGCAAAATTTCAGCTCGATCGGAGGACCCTCACTCCCTCCAACGATCGAGCTGAAGTGTCAGAACCTTACCCGTTTCATTGACAAGGAATTAAAATGCAACTTATGTCAAAGATTAAGGGTTGCTTTATCATTTTGATAAAAAAATTAATGATTTATGCATTGTACATGAGATTGAATAAAAAACAGTGATTTTTTACAATCAAATTGTCGTCTTTAGTAAGGGAGGACGCCACCGTGACAGGCCGAAAAAAGTCCTTTTTACCGATTTGCTTTTGGTCTACTGGTGTATTTATTTGGGATTTGGAGAAAACGTATGTTCTTAAGCATACATTGAACTTATTTCGTGTCAATTTTTACTTGAATATGTTTACTCGAATATTGAAAAAATGGTTTTCTCGAAACCATGTTTTTGAAATCGGCACGCAGCAGAACTCGAACAAGTTTCGTTCAATCGACTTAAAGTTTTAACTGTAGCTCCTTAGATTGCTTTAACAGTCAGGTACGAACGCTTTTTTCGATGAATTGAAAATTGTAGAAATATATCACTTTTGATATGAAAATTCTGGTCGAATAAACGAAATTTTTTTCAAACTCGGCCCCGTTTTTTTTTAATTATTTTTTTATATTGCCCCGTACTTGGCTGCTAAAAAATAATATAACTGACGAACATAATTCACTCTAGGTTCCAGGATTAAATTTAAAGAATTTAAATAAGGCGCCTTCGACAAAAAAAATCGATGATGCGTTTTTGGTACCGTCGGAATCAATACAAAATTCCCCATCGTTCGGTATAGCAAACCGCATTTTCGATTTTTTCGTAGATGCAGCCTTCTTTCATATGACGGCAGTATAGTGACTCGTGCGCCGCCATCTTGTTTTTCTTTTGAGAAATGATTTTTGTTTTACATACTTTAATAATATATCTAATAAAACCTGACAATTCTTTTGACCATGTATTGTATTCGTTTCGTTAAATAAACAAATCTAGAAGAAACGGTCGAAAACGAGCAGTTGCAGTGGTGCCCTCCCTTAAGGAAACATCTTACATAAAAATATCAAGTACCAAGGGTACTATTATAGGCCCTTAATCAGTCTTATAATTATAATTGAGATAAAAATCATCTTGAGCAACATTACAATCAACTTTAGCAACATTATAGTTAACTTGAACAACAAATTGTTGTTCAAGTTTATTCTCCGTACCCGTCCCATTTAAACCGTATTTTGGTGTTCTGTTAAAGTAGCCCTAAAAACTGTTAAAATTACCCTTAATGTCAATTTAACCCCGCTATACGGTACTTTTAGGCGATATGCTACACGGTGCCATCTCGAAGAACGGTGGCCATTTTAGGAATTAAGGGGGAAGATCCTTTCATAATGCAAAAAAGAGCTTACGGCCGCAAATGAACTTCGAGGGAAGCATTTTTTCATAGAATAGAATTAAAAAAAAAACGTTTGTTTCAAATGACAAGGACGGACGAAATCACAAAACCCGAAGGCAAAAAAAATTTGCGATATGATCTGCGAAATATCAAATATGATGTCCAATTTCGAATTAAATGCTTTGAAAAAATTTGCATTGTAACCTCAAACATGTGGAAATAAAACTGCGAAGTACTAACACTGTAGATTTAACCGTTCCTTTGAATTTCATTACCAAAAAATAACCTCAAAAATGGGTATTAGCATTAGAATACAGCCTTAAGGCGGGATATTTATATACATTTAGAACGATTAAAAAATCGATTTATTTTTTCTTCTTTAAACGATAGATCTACATATATGTGTACAGTATTTTCCTGAAGTTTCAAAGCAAATTTCGTAAAACTTCAAACGTTTCAGCCCGTCAACACGTGCCTCACCTCTCGGATTTGGAGCGAGCGCAAACTTCAAAACCCTTTTTCTCATAACTGCATTTCCGAAACTGGCGCGCAGGATTATTCAAAAACTACCAAATCGATTGAATTGAAATTTGGTAGAAATGTCGATGGTATTGGTACTTTCTACTCGAGGAGAATTGTTTTTGAAAAATTAGAAAGAAATTAATTTTTTGGGCCAGATTTTACAGAAATATTGCGTGAAAAGTTGATTTTGTGTGTAAACGCGTCCCATTCTCTCGAATTTGAATTTTCATTTTAATTACTATCAAATAGAAACGAAAGATGTTCTAATTGAATTTGTTTGTTGAATTTTCTTGCAAATCGAATTCTACGGGAACCTCGACTGCACGCCATTTTATGGTCATAATGGTCATAAATGAATTCAAAAAATTGTTTCGTGCACTTAAATATACTATTAAAGTATACCTAAAGTTTGATAAATGTAGAATAATTATTTCTTAGTTTAAAAAATCCCTCAAAATTGCTTTATTTTTTTCCCGTCTAAATGTATAATCCACCTTTAACTCGTTTGCGTGAAAACCACCTTTTTGTGAACCTCGTACAAAATAACTCAAAATCTATCTGAAGGATCAATGTGAAATTTTTATTTTAGATAACGAAATTACCGTCTATGTGAACGTAAATTTTCTCGAAAATCATTTCAAATAACGACTTTTCCATTGACAAATACCATAGAAAACATTTCATGAAAAATAGTGCATTTTTCCAAACACGTACCATTTTTCGTGTATTCACTGTTTTTTGAGTTTTTTATGTGCACAAAGAAGGTCTTACAAATAAAAAATTTCTCGGCTTCGATATTTTTGCGATCAATGCACCAGACGCAAGGCTGTACGACGTGGAACAACTCAGGCCATTTTGAAATGTTAAAAAGAATAATTTGGAAAATTAAAAGATGTAATAATAATGGACAATAAATAGTTTCGACACAAAAAATCTTCAAAATTCGCTTATTTTCGGCTGCCCGAAGGAGTCTCCCCGCTCAATTGTCAGAAAACTATTCGTGCGATTAGATGATTTTTTCTTATACAAGTAGTATCCATATTAATAAAATGATCGGCAAAATTCAAAGAAAAAATGTAAGGATCAGCGAAGTTATTTATGCAACTTTCTAATTATTCATTTCTGCGCGGCAATCAATCACCTATCCAAGTATCGACGAAAATATCGACGCTTCTAATGGCTTTTATATCTTTTCCAGAAAAGTCGACCGATGGTTCTGTCGATACGGATACAGGTATGCCAAAAAACAAATTAAATCGCGCAAGTAGTTTTCTCACAATGCCGGAAATTGCCACCGATCTTTGGTACGTCACCGTATATCCCATTGAGATCAAAAGAGATACTTACCGGTGGAGTTTTTGTGATCAAATCCCTGTTCAGACGATCGCTGAAGCCCTGGAGGCACGAGTTTCCGCCTGTCACAACTACACTCCCGTACAAACTCTGCAACAAAGTTACAATGTTCTTTTGCTCACGCCTAGCTCAAGCATGAAAATGTACGAGACCCAAAAAACCATCTAGATTTAGTTGAAACAAAAGCTGGTTTTTCTGCTAATTAAATTTCTCATTTTGTCAATTAAAAAACCTCAAAGGCCCCGGCTTACCCCGCCTTCCCCTGTAAACCTACGTTTGGCTGTATGCGTGATAGCGTGTATGTGTGTGCGTGCATACGCGTGGCATTCAATACTGGTATGTCGACATCGTACTTAGCGCCTGAAAGTGGAACAAAGGTAAATTTGTTCCCGTTTAAGGTAGTCCTAACAACAGGCTTCAATCCATAGGATTTTCATAATTTTTTTTTGAGCTTCCCGAAATATATTAATAATCGTCTCTGTAAAATTTCAGGGTCGGTTATCGACCTTATTACAGAGAAAAAAATATATAAAACTTGTGTACTTTAGTGAAAGAATCCCGAGACAGGCTTCAATCCATAGGATTTTCATAATTTTTTTTTGAGCCTCTCGAAATATATTAATAATCGTCTCTGTAAAATTTCAGGGTCGGTTATCGACCTTATTACAGAGAGAAAAATATATAAAACTTGTGTACTTTTGTGAAGGGATCCCGAGATAGGCTTCAATCCATAGGATTTTCATAATTTTTTTTTGAGCTTCCCGAAATATAGTAATAATCGTCTCTGTGAAATTTCAGGGTCGGTTATCGACCTTATTACAGAGAGAAAAATATATAAAACTTGTGTACTTTTGTGAAGGAATCCCGAGACAGCCTTCGATCCATAGGATTTTCATAATTTTTTTTTGAGCTTCTCGAAATATATTAATAATCGTCTCTGTAAAATTTCAGGGTCGGTTATCGACCGTATTACAGAGAAAAAAATATAAAACTTGTGTATTTTTGTGAAGGAATCCCGAGACGACATACAAAAACCCAATTTCCGGTCGCTACAAAAGTGTATACAATAGTGAGAATCCGTCAGACTCTTAAAAATAATCAGATTTACATACTTAACACTTGAAGTAATCCAATGCTCTCAGAAAAAATACGCTTATTGACCTAATTTTCATGTAATATCAAGTTTAATTTGAACTTCCGGTATTAGATTTATTACCACTCGTTACGATAAAGAGACGTGACAGCCAGACAACAGCTGACTGTAGTCGTAACCTCATCCCACTCATTCGAATTTCCACACATATTTCATTTTTAACCGACATATTTCGCCGACACAAATTTTCCCCGCTTTTTTACCAGTCGTGGCCCGAATGCAATACTTTACATTTCCCGCACCTGCCATTGTTTTGACAGATCGACGTTGAAAAGCACGGAGGTAAAACTCGTCTGAATGAGTAAAAAGAGACGGAGACAGAACCAGTGTTGCCAAATATCAACCCTAGAAATACTACGCGAATCGTTGGAATAGCTATTTTTTCATTTTTCTAATTAATGTGAACATTCATTAAACAGTTTACAAATGAAAAATTTTAGTTATTACAAATAATTTTTTTCCATACGTTGAAAATATAAATTGTTCAGCCCTCAAGTATGATCAGTGGTATGACTAGTGTGAAGCGATAGGACTATCTCAAGGTCGCACGAGCGCGCAATCTTGATTTCTATAGATTTTGTTCAAATTTTAACCAGACATTGTTCATATCATCGTGCATGTTTGAGTGAAATTTTAGAACTGTTGAATATTTAGATTGGGAGATAATGGGTTTAAAAATTGCAACTTTTGACACTGCAGGGTCTGCATTGAAATTTCGACAGATTAATTTTCCGTGAAGAATATTTGTCCCCTATAATTAAAAAAAAAACGTATGGCAATACCGCATCGTTCCACGTATCCAATAACGTGAGTTTGCGCGGTATATTTAAAATAATACTGCAACACAAATTTTTATTTGGAAGTAATTTTTGATCGAACAAAGTTTCTAATTAGTTATGAATAAACCAACACTTTTATTTGTTAATAAAAATAACATGAACAATATAAAATATTGATATTTATAATGCAAATATTTTTTTATAACAACATTTTTTACTTCAGGAACACGATAATTATTTTTTTCTCGAAATATTGAACAATACTGTTTAATATTTCTTCTTATTATAGAGGAAAAATATTTTTTACGGAAAACTATTCTGCCCAAATTTGAATGCAGGCCCTGCAGTGTTAAAAGTTGCAATTTTAAAACCCATTATCTCCAAATCTGAATAGTCGATTGTTCTGAAAATTCACTCAACCATGCGCAATGATATGAACAATGTCTGGTCAAAATTTGAAAAAAATCGATAGAAATCAAGATTGCGCGCTCGTGCTACCTTAAGGGGTTACCCCCACTTGCGATTTTGAAAAAATCGATTTTTTTATTGCATTTTTATTGAAGTATAAGTATCTGAGAATATGTCCTGAAAATTTCAAGTCGATCCGAACAAAATTGACTAAGATATGAGCGTTGAAAGAGAAGAATCCGTTGTGTAGACGACCGGCTATTTGAAACCTTAAACGCGTTTTTCTCAAAATGGCATTTCTGAAGTCGGTGACCAAGATTACTCGAACACTAATGAACCGATCTTCTTGAAATTTTGCAGGCTTATTTAATACATAAAAATGTAGTCTTTAATCGTTCGATTTTTTTTTTCGAAATAAAATGGCCGTTTTATAGCCAAAAAACGGCCGTTTTTTTCGTTAAAATCGAACCATTAACTTTGACTGTCCGCCATTTTGTGAAAAATGAATATTTTTAAAATCCTTCGATTAAAGACTAGTCTATACTTATATTTGACTAAATCCATCCGCATTTTTTTTCCAGATGATCCACTTCGCCGCAATGTTGGTCACCGCAAACCGTGTATATAAAAACATTATTTCATTGACGGCCATTTGCCACTAAACAATGTAATATTTTTCAATAAAAAAATTACTGAAAGTTCTTCAAGATGTGTTCTTTAAGATGGTATATTGATCGATTAAAAAAGTTTTGTAGTTTTCTTTAAAAAAATTCATGAAAAAGGCCTTTTTTTGCGCTACAAGTGGGGGTAACGCCTTAAAAAAGTTTTGTAGATTTCTTTAAAAAAAATCATGAAAAAGGCGTTTTTTTTGCGCTACAAGTGGGGGTAACGCCTTAAGGCGTTGAACAGGAGTTCATTTTACATTTTATTCGAAGCTACTTTGTCACGTTCATCCCCTACCTTAGTGAGGAGCCGCAAGGTCATAATAGGCTGAAAATGTCGACTCGGGAAGAGAGGAAGAAATACAATCGTGCAAAAATGAGAGCACACGAGTTACCGGTCTAACGTCCATGTCGCACATTCCAACGCTCGTCGTGACGAGTGGACCAACTCCGAGGATGCTCGCACCCACGCCCTTGACGTTGCTAGGGTCGAAAAGAGCCTCGGGTATCATGAGCCTTATGGAGCCGTAATCGTCGTTGTATCCGGTTGGGAACTCGTACCGCTTCATGGGCAACGCGTTTGCCATGTCCTCGTCGTAGGGACCGTCCGAGACTTGAAGACTGTTCATCTGGAAGTCCTGCACGAGCTCGCGTACCATATACGCGAGCCAGGAAGACGTTGGCGTTGGCCCGGCTTTCCTCGTCCAACGAGGAGATTCTCGCTCTCGCACAATTTCTAAACGCAACGCCATTACGATCAATCGTCTTCCAACGATCCCGTCGTACGGAAAGCAGCTGCTTCGACTAGTCGATCGTCGAAGACTTCATTCTTCGGCATCGAGTGTTATTTCTACAAACCCTTGCTGGCGACCAAGCAGGCAGGCACGAGCTCGACGTTTTTCTCCTCGAAGAATTGTCTGCACTGCATCGTGAGGAAGTCACCGCCAAGCGGACTTTTCACGATACCCTGAGTGATCACGTAGCCATCGTGCACCGGTACCGCGCTCGTGTGAGTAGCCCCGCTGTCGACGACCATCGCCGTTGACCTGCCGTTCGCGTAAGCCGCCAAAACCGCGTTCTTGCAGATGTACATGGCAGGAACGTTGAACTTTTCGAACATCAGCTCGAGGAGCTTCTCCCTCTTGACTCTTGTGTTCCAAGGGCACTCGGTCATCAATATCGGATGATGCTCCGGCAGAGCGTGAAGACGCTGCTTGTACGTGTACTCGGCCAGACGCTCGAACATGTCCCAGTCCTCGATCATACCGTCCTTCATCATACTCACTATCTCCATATCTACAAACACGCTCGCGGAGTTGGAATCCTTTTAGGATTCTTACGCGTGAAAGACGGATCGTCCGTTTTCTGCTTTGTTGTTCCCATAGTGTATCGTGTTGTCAAGTCTTACGTTTGCTAATTGTAAGTGATATCTGGACATTTGGGTGCCTGTGCATCTTATCACCATAAAAGGGTGTCTCAAAATGACCTGACGTTTCAAATAGCGCGCCATTTTTTGTGGCGAACGCAGAGTACTAATCTTCGACAACTGGCATTAGGCAGTGTCGCGGTTCGGTCACGGAGAATCACACGATCGAGTGATGCATAGGAATTGTTATTTGCTGCTTTGCTACTGCATAGTTATTGCAGACGAAGTTTCATGGTCGTGTCATCTCGCACTGCGGCGATGTGAATTGGCCACGAAGATCTTGCGATTTGACGCCATTGGACATTTTTCTTTGAGGTTTTCCGAAAGGAAAAGTGTATGCCAATGATCCATAGACCATTTCGGAGCTCAAGGGAGCAATTGGACGTATCATTAATGAAATTAGTCAGCAATTATGCCAAAATGTTATTGAAAATTTCGTCAAAAGAGTGAACGTTTGCAAACAGGAGCGAGGCAGCCATTTATCGGATATTGTGTTTTACAGGTAGCCTGCATGCTTGTACTTTTGATTAAAATAAAAATATTCGTACTTTTAGAATAAATAATACGTTATATTAATAAATATAATTTTCCGGTCATTTTGAGAAACCCTATATTGTAGAGAACATCCTTCCTGCAGCGACTGTGACAACGAGCATCACTTCACTGTCCGCCTTTGATTTCGTTGAAATTCGTGTATGTGGTAGAGCATTAAAATGATCGGACACGTATCTTTTTATCGGCGAAAAATCGGTTTCGAAGGACGAAACCATCCCTCGGGGTAAGGCATGTCAAAGGTATCAGGATATATTGAAAAAAAATATACATTATTTAGTCTTATCTCTGGGGTATACTAATATATTAGGTTGATGAGAAAGCCTTACGGCCAAAGGTGGGCAAAGTTAATCAAGAACTTAACTTCGTTAATCGTTATTATGCTACTCAAAAATTCAACTTCGTTAAGCGTAATAACGATTAACGAAGTTAAGTTTTTGAGTAGCGTAATAAGGATTAACGAAGTTAAGTTTTTGAGTAGCGTAATAACGCTACTCAAAAATTTAACTTCGGAAATCGTTATTACGCCACTCGCAAAGTTAACTTCGTTAATCGTTAAAGCGTTAATTTCTTGAAAATTTAAAGCAAGTTAAAGTTATCCGTTAAAGTTAACAATGTATATAAAATATCACGTAATTCTTATTATTATTATGTTCTACCTAGCACTTATTTTTAAAGTAAGCCAGTCAAATTAGGATTTCCCAGTCAGATTGATACATGAATACTTTTTTATAACAGCATGCGTACACAGTACTACAGTAGGTAGATGTATAGTATAAAAGGGTCTGTAGGATAGGCTAGATAAGGAACGTAAATTAAAAAAACTAAGTAGAGTCGGTAAAGGAGAGGCGGGATATGCCCGCAACGGATAAATTTAGGTTCGGTAGTGTGCCGTTCCCTCGTTAAGGGGTTACCCACACTTGCGATTTTGAAAAAGTCGTTTTTTTTTATTGCATTTTTTTGAAGTATAAGTATCTGAGAATATGTCCTGAAAATTTCAAGTCGATCCGAACAAAATTGACTGAGATATGAGCGTTGAAAGAGAAGAATCTGTTCTTCGTATAAACTGAAATTGAAACTTTAAGACGGAATGACACCTCATCGCGGTCGGTATGGTAGAACAGAATTATAGATACCCAAAAATCTCTGAAACGGCTCTTCAGATCCCGTCGAAACTTTGCCAAACGACGTCAAATAGATAGACGAACAGCTTCCCGCCCCTCAAATTTTTTGAATTTGAGAAAAAAAAACGTAGATTGGCTTATCATGCGGAACTCGAGACCGAAAAGATGAAAAATCAGATGTTTGGCTAATGTCACGACTTAGAGAAAAGCTAGACCGGGTAGCCACATAAAAAACGAACAATTTGAGCTCTCAATCGCTGCACTTCGTTGCATATCTTAGGAGAAAGGTGGTAATCTAGATTTGTCGTGGAATTGTTGATAATTGCGAGCAAATGTCGCCCGAACTTCGACGTGCTCAGTTCACGAGAATTTCGCGCGCGGCGCTCGCCTCGTGGTCTGCAGACGACGCGCATCGAGGCCCGTGGCAGCGCCAATAACGTCTCTCCACACCGTGGTGTAGACGCGCACCGACACGCACGCACACATGCGTTGCGTAGCGTGTCGAGGCCCGTGGAAGGCGAGACGCAATGTCTCCGCGCGCGCGGCGACGAACGCGCGCGGTGACATCTGTCGGTGGGGCGCAGAAGCTCGATTGAGTTCTGCCCTACCGGTCGGAAGCCGGGGCCGCATCGAAGTTTCGCGTCGGGTGTCATTCCGTCTTAAACGCGTTTTTCACAAAAAGGGATTTCTAAAGTCGGTGACCAAGATTACTCGAGCACTAATGAACCGATCTTCTTGAAATTTTGCAGGCTTATTAAATACATAAAAATGTAGTCTTTAATCGTTCGATTTTTTTTTTCGAATAAAAATGGCCGTTTTATAGCCAAAAAATGGGCGTTTTTTTTCGTTAAAATCGACCCATCAACTTTACCTGTCCGCCATTTTGTGAAAAATGAATATTTTTTAAAATCCTTCGATTAAAGACTAGTTTATACTTATATTTGACTAAATCCATCCGCATTTTTTTTTCAGATGATCCACTTCGCCGCAATGTTGGTCACCGCAAACCGTGTATATAAAAACATTATTTGATTGACGGCCATTTGCCACTAAACAATGTGATATTTTTCAATAAAAAAATTACTGAAAGTTCTTCAAGATGTGTTCTTTAAGATGGTATATTGATAGATTAAAAAAGTTTTGTAGTTTTCTTTAAAAAAATTCATGAAAAAGGCCTTTTTTTTGCGCTACAAGTGGGGGTAACGCCTTAAACGCAGTATAGCGTTTCTGCTTACACGCACGCTATGCATAACTATTCATCTCACTCGCACTCGCATCACGGAAACTAAGTAACGGCGATCAATTAACGAAAGTTAAATTTAACTAACGTTAATAATAACGTTAATAGTTGTTGAATTTCACTTAAAAGTTACATCGTTAGGCAATATGTTAATTTCATTAATTAACGATTAACGGATTAACGTTTTTCTGCCCAGCTTTGTTTACGACACGAACGACACCTTTTCTAAATACATATAACATATTGTATCAAGATAAGATTAACTTATAACAAGATAAGAACGCCAGGCGTTCAGAAATCCTTAGGTCTTGAATTCAGACTCTTCAGAGGTATTTTGAAGACCGGTTTGATCATGTAATTGTCTATCACGCAAATATTTTTCCAAAGCGCGAAATAAATGATAATCTGACGGGGCTAAGTCCGGTAAGTGTGGTGGATGTAGTACTACTTTCCATTCTAATTCGGAAATAGTTTTTTGTGTCAATTTAGGTACGTGGGGCCGAGCGTTGTCGTGAAGAAGACGAATTTGTCGACGTTTGCGACGTTTTTGTTAAATAATTTCAGGCAGCTCGTGTAACTGTGTGGAGTAGATCTCGGCATTCATTGTGGTGTCAGACGGAAGAAGCTCATAATACAACAGGCCCTCGAAATCCCACCAACGACAAAGTAAAACTTTTCTCCCTTCACGGGATGGTTTAGGAGTTGATTCAGGTTTTTACCCTTGAAGCAGCCATTCGGTTAACGTATAACACCCAGCTGTCATCTCCAGTGACTATTTCTTTGAGCAAATCCTTTCTGTGCGAACGAAGCAACAATGAAAGGCAAATAGAAATGCGTGTTGCGTTGTTCAACTGACTGAGATCGTGGGGTATCTAAGATGATATGGCTCTTCTATATCCAAGGTCAAGTGTTCGAAGATCGTGGGGTGACTACAGCCGAGTTCGTTAGCTAACTTTCGTGACTGTGCATTAAGCTACATTCGTAGGAGAGATCGCAATGCTTGATTGTCAACAACAGTACTTCTGCCGGACCTAGGTTAGTCTTCAAAGGATATATCGCCAGAACGGAAACGTTCAAACCAACGGGATACTGTTGAACGATGTACTACGCTACTGTCGACCACACTGCACATATTAGTAGCAGCTGATCTTGCAGAACGTCCTTGTACGAATTTGTAATAGGCGATCATTCGAAGTGTCCTTTGATCCATATTTACTAAAACTGTCTGATCGCAACGAACGCGCACCCCATATACCCTTTGACATGGAAGTTCCTAGAATATTCTAACAATTTCTACTTTCAAGTGTTCTCAAACTCCATTGCTAGGAAAAATATTTAACCGCGCACTCGAGTGTCGCAAGACTTTCTTACCAACCTAATATTTGAATATTCAAAATTCAAAAGTAGTAGTTCCACATGTGTACACTTGCGGGTTTTGACAACCTCCCGTCTGTTCCCCAATTTCCTCTTTACTTTTTAATATCTTTTACAACGGTCCATCTCTCACAAGGAACATCCCTCAGGTGACACTCTTCGATTTTGTTGAAATTTGGATATGTTATAAAGCACCGAAACGTAAGCGATACGTATTTTTTTTATCGGCGGAAAAACGGTTTTAAGGGGTGAAACGCACCCTCAAAAATGGGGATGTTTTTCGTTTTTCGTTGATAACGTTTAACGGTACGAGATATAAAAAAAATTTCAAATTGCAACAATGTTTATTTTTTCGTGTTATATACGTTGGATATGAGAACGATAACGTTTTCGAGAAAAAACGAAAAACACCTCTATTTTCGAGGGATGGTTTCACCCCTTAAAAGCGTTTTACCGCCGATAAGAAAAAAATACGTATCGCTTACTTTTCAGTGCTTTATAACATATCCAAATTTCAACAAAATCGAAGGGTATCAACTGAGGGGTGTTCCTTGTCAGATGGACATAGTAAACAATATTCATTTACAAAGATATATTATTGGCACACTTGCTTTTCACGTCCGGTTCTCCTTGTTTTTTTTTTCGTTGTCGTTTTTCCAAGTAATGATTGGACGTTTATCTTTATCTTTATTTCCGATAATTGCAATTGTCCTAATTATTAGTATTAATTTAGTCAATTTATCAATAATAGTTAATATTATTCCGTAATTCATATTATTCCGATAATTGCAATATGAACGAAAGCAGCATAATACACAAAGATGATTTGATCATACATGCTTGTGATACTTTTTAATAGTACATATTATAAAAAGAGTTGCTTGGGTAATTAATATGATTATCAAATCAAATATGTTAACGTATTTTTGTGAAGTATTATTTACATATGATAAAAGCGCTGACGAGTAAAGGTTACCCCCTCCCCCCGCCGTTCTGAGGCCCACTGCAAATATGCAAGTACATACAAACATAAAATTCATATTGGCGACGGAATGGCAGCAGTTTCAACGGAATGCAGGGGCAAACATTGAACATAGCAAGTGAAAAGAAAACCAGACGGGGCAGTTTACCCATTGAGACAAACCTAATAGTTTCAAAAACGAAAAATTATCATTTTGGCGTTTGTACAAATATTTCCAATCAGCAGGCATATTCCAAACACAGAAAAAACAACAGCTATGAGGAAATTCAAATAAGGGTGGTTTACCCCGTTAAGCATGTTATCTCACGTAAATGCAAAAACATGTAAACTTTAATTTCATCCCCCCTTCAAAGGGATGCCCCTTTCATCCAATTGAATGCGCCTTGAAAATGCGGGACGAGGGGATGAAGAACGAAGGGGTGGTTCACCCCTTCATTTTTCGTCAATGCATCCCTACTGGATTTCTCATAGTTTTACACGAGAAGAATTTTGACGTTTTTTTTTTACTTGAATCGGTGGATCGCTTGTGGTTGAAAACTGCAAAGTTAGTCGTTGACACGCGAGGGGTGGATTCACCCCCTTAAAAATGGTTTTAAGGAGGTTAGAGCGGCCCAGGTGAGTCACATGACGGTTTATGAATTTTTCTTTCAATGGAACTCAAAAAATGCATACGAGGTATAGATTTATTCTGTAGATGCTAATTTTTCACGAAATATATAATTAAAGGGCAAAATTATGCATTTTTATATTTTTATTACGTAAATAGGAAAAACTTTTGTGTCACTACCGCCTTGAAAAAGTATAACATTATCGACGATTATTATGAAGAAAAACTGCCTCAGCGGATGTTTTATACAACTCAGAATGAAATTATGAATAATTTATAATTATGCCTACTTATATTTATGTGACGAGATTATTCATTATTACGATTAATTCATATTAAGTGTTATAGACTTAGTTAAAAAAATTATTTTCTACTTTTTAGTACATCGAATAAAAGTATGTTTTTCTAAATATTTATTTTTACTTATAAATTATTTCACTCTGGTGTCTCATGGTGAATATTTTTTTTAATTCGTAGACTCACAATCACTATGGTCTACGCAATAACATATATGATTTTTTTTCAAATTTAGTCCTGGATTATGGTTAACGCTCCAACCCCCTTAAGGGTGGAAACTGCACGCTTGTACAAAAAGATTCGTTAGAAATATTTTTTCAATGCTCCACTACGTGGGTGTCGAGGAAATCAGAGGCTGACACCAAAGTGATGTTCCTCGTGAGAGTTACAGAGTTCGAAACCTGCCTACCTTTGCGTCTGACTTGAATAGCCGTGACATCGATGTTGTAGCGCTTTTTGACGGGTTGACCGGGTTCATTGATCTCCATGGGATCGTCCCATACTCCAAGGCTCGTTGGGATTTCCGCTTTCGGGCTGTCCTCGCCGCCGTAGCCGACCCGCAAACTCTGATGGCCAGCGTCGAATATGATCGCACCGACTTCATCTGCGATGCAACATGCAACGCGAAACAATATGTTTTACTAATTGAAGAAAGAAGTGTCTTTTAGCCGGTCTTTACCTCCGCCGTAAACACCGCCACTCATAGTATCTGGAGGATGGAGGGAAAACTGCGCATGCTCGGGGGAGAGCGATGTATGTGATCATCCCCCGCGAAACAGCCGGCTCGTGGGTAGCGACGCGCGCAACTGTGCCTCAACCGAGGCGCCGGCTATCGGAGACTTTCGAGGCGCCAAGTTTGAACGGGTGTTTTCCGTCGACTTTAATAGTGGGAAGGGAAAAGATTGCATATTGACCTGATAGTATAGTTGAAGGTGTTACTTTTTTATAGAATAGTTTAAAAAGTGTTCGAAGGAGATTTTTTTTGTGGATTTTACTTACGCCTTGCTTGTCCCATCGCGATTACGGTGGGGTTTTTGGCATTTATAATGAGGAGCATTGGTGTATTGAGGGGAGAGTCTGATGAAGGAATTTGAGGCCTTAGGCCACAGTAACGGGTATAAAATGACGTGCGAATTTAACTATTTTTTTCGTATGAAAAAGTGATTCACTCATAAAATTAATTACACATCTATTTAGTATGAATATCAAGCTGTTAGAAATTTTTTTTTTTTTCGATGTACGAAATGGCCGACTACTCGAAACTGCTCGAAACAGCTTTTTTCCAATTGGCGTGACAAATAACTTCAACAATTTTCACTCGATTTACTTCAAATTTAAAAGTTATGTTCCTTAATGCATTTAGCAAAGAATTACGTACGGAATTTCTGATTAATCGAAAAATGCTCGTTTTATGAGCAGTTTTATACGAAATTTTTCACTGAAATTTAATTTCTTAAGTTCAAATACCTACAACTTTTGAATAAAACAATATTTTTTAAATTCTGTACGTACTTCTCTAGGTATTCTAATGTAGATTGACGAAAATTTTCGTTTTTTGTTCTAGGCAAAAAATTGGGGATACTAAACTTAGAAACTTAGGAAATTTATAAACTAACGAAAGTGTACAGGGGATACTGAGGACACGTGATCCTAATGGGAGACTTGGTACACGACATTTACAAAACTTCTGTGAACATTGCACTACTTTTAACCGGCAACTTTAGGTGTCTGTGGTACCCACAAACTTTCTGAAGTAGCACAGTCTGTCAGACTTGACAGCTTCGCTCGGACAGCTTGGTATTTGATGGTCAGAATTTTTATTATACCGTTATTCGGAACAGTTGTTCTAGGTGTTTGTTTGGGTTCGTTTGTTGGGGTAGTTTGCCGTTTTGCCCAGAAAACGAACCCAAACCCAACAAATCCAAAACCCGCAAAAACCAAAACAACCCCAACCAAATACAACCAAACCCCACGCAACCTGAGAAAACCAAAACAATATCGAACAAACACACACCCGAAACGACACGAGCGACGAACTTTTCTAATCGTCTCGATAAAATTAAAATAGCAATAACACGTCATGATTCAAAATACGATAATTTGAAAACTATTGCAGTGCACCAAAAATCCATTTCGACAGTGCTTTGCATAATCAAAAAGAACATCTGCGCAGAAAGCCGGTTGAATCGGGGGTAACAGTTATTCGGAAGTACTGCCTATATTTGCTAACAACATGCTGAAAGTTGTTTTTAGGTCGGGGTATGTCCTCTCCAGGTGAGGAATGAACTAGAGCCCCGTATCGCAATCAATATTGTATATTTTACAAAGTAAATAGAATACAAATAATCTACATAGTTGACTAAAACACAAAAGTGTCAAATCCGTGTATTTTTTTTCTTTTGTTTTCCTTACAATCCGTTCGGTATCCTTGTTCATCCAATTAATTTAATTCTCTTACCTTTCAATCTCTCGACGCATTCATTTTGCCGCCCGGTAAATAATTTATTACCATAAAGTGTATACGATATATTAACAGGAGATAGAGATGAGAGATAGAGAGACTGTGTGCGTGCGTGCGTGTGCGTGCGCGCGCGCTTGTTTGTCTTTGTGTGTGTGTGTGTGTGTGTGTGTGTGTGTGTGTGTGTGTGTGTGTGTGTGTGTGTGTGTGTGTGTGTGTGTGTGTGTGGGTGTGTGCGTGTGCGCGCTCGCGTGTGTGTGCTTGTTTGTGAGTGTGTGTTCGCGTGTGTGTTTGCTTGTTCGTGAGTGTGTGTTCGTGTGTGTGTGTGCGTGCTTGTTTGTGAGTGTGTGTTCGTGAGTGTGTGTTCGTGTGTGTGTGTGTGTGCGCGCGCGCTTGTGTGTGTGTGTGTGTGTGTGTGTGTGTGTGTGTGTGTGTGCGTGCGTGTGCGCGCGCGCTTGTTTGTCTTTGTGTGTGTGTGTGTGTGTGTGTGTGTGTGTGTGTGTGCGCGCGTGTGTGTGTGCGTGGGTGCGCGCGCGCGCTTTTTTGTGTGTGTGTGTGTGTGTGTGTGTGAGTGTGTGCGCATGTGTGTGTGTGTGCTTGTTTGTGTGTGTGTTTATTTGTGTGTGTGTTCGTGTGTGTGTGTGTGTGTGTGTGTGTGTGTGTTTATTTGTGTGTGTGTGTGCGTGTTCAATACATCTTCCTTCAAACGCGACTGTGTGCGTTCGCGTCAATGTCGACTGTATTGCGTACGTTTGTAAAATCCATTTTTTTTCTCTAAATGTAATTTAACATTTTTATTCCCTCGACGTGTTTGACATATAGCTCGGCTCCATTAGAATTTCGAAACCGAAAAATGATTCATCAAACGATTGGGGGAATCGAACGATGGCTGCGCTCGTTCTTCGCAATCTTTTCATCATTACTCCCATATTAATTACATATTTTCAATGTTTCGTTTCGTTTTTTTTTGCTTTTAATCACCAAAAAAGAATCAACGGAATGATTATTTTTCGTCGTTGACGTGAAGTGCAATTCGTACGTCCTCGCGTTCCGCGAGTGTCGAGGAATTGTATTTGTTTTTCTTGACGGGAGGTAGAGTAGCTCACCGGGAGAGAAAGTCGAGGTGAATGACGAAAAAAAATAAATAGAATTTGGAGAGGGAAGAGAGGAAGAGGGTTCTCGAACGCTTTGACATTTATTTACACCGCAATAACGAAGTCACGAATATGTCGTTGGCTACCGCCCCTTGGACGCCCACGATCTAAATCGCACTCGGCCTCACTTAGCTCATGCGAGTCGGTGAACCCCGTGGGTGGGTCCAGCTTGGGGATGAACAAGTTTCCCGATCCATCACGCTCCTGTTCCCTGCCGACACAGCTCGACTGGTGCTTGGAATTGCCAGGCCTGGGGATTGTCCCGAAATTTGAACGGGCCTCCTCGGTATGACGCGCCAACTGTAACATCCTGCAATCGAAGGTATTTTATTGAACTTTCTTCGTATGACCGCTCCGGTGACGGGTTACACGTGAATCGTGGCCGAAACGAGGATTTTTCGCGAATTTTTTCGGGACTTACGTTTGGGGGTTTTTAATTAATTTTTTTTTAAATAAAAAAGGATCGTTTTAAGTATCTTTGACGATTTTTGTATGGAAAAATGTTTATAAACGTGGTTAATATAAACTTATTAACTTCCTTTATATACCGTTGACGATTTACATCTATAGCGTGGCCGAAGAAGATTTTTCGTAAATTTTTTCGGGACAAACATCTGCAGGTTTTCTATTTTTTTTTTTTTTTTGACATCGGCGGATTGTTTTAGGTATTTTTGACGATTTTTGTTTTGAAAAATGTGTATAAATGTGGCGGATTGTTTTAGGTATTTTTGACGATTTTTGTTTTGAAAAATGTGTATAAATGTGGTAGATACTTATTAACTTTCTTTATATACCATTGACGGGTTACACCTGGAGCGTGGCCGAAAAAGGAGATTTTTCGTGATTTTTTTCGGGACAAACGTGTGCGGGTTTTCAATTATTAAAAATAAATAAAAAAGCATGGTGTTAAGCATCTTTGAGGATTTTGTATAAAATTTTTTTATAAATGTGGCACATAGTTACAATTTTCCCGAATCGGTGAATCTTCACCCGTCCCAAAACATAATTATAAATGTGGTAGGTACTTATAAATTTTCTTCATATACCGTTTCGCTGACGGGGCACGCTTCGTGGCCGAAAAATTAGACTTTTCCCGATTTTTTTCTAGGAAAACGTGTGCTGGTTTTCGATTTTGTTTTACATCAAAATTTGTTCTAGGGATCTTTGAACATTTTTGTATTGAAAAATATTTATAAATGTGGGAGATATTTAAAATAAGAATTTGTAAAACGTGCTTCGCAATGACCACTTCTGTCCAGGAAAAAATCATCCGAAATAAAGAAATCAAAGGCATTTAGTTTTTGTACAAAATGATCTAGCGCGTGGTCGAAGGATTTAATAAGATATTGATGTGTGGTAAAATGCCTGTACATCAAAGGGAAAGTATCAATCTTCGGAGAAAAAAAACCTCCATTTTCGTTGATAAAAAAAATTCCTTTGTTCGAGCACTGCTTTTGTATATGAAAAAGAAGCTTGTAAATTTTGAACTCGATCGGTCCAGTGGTTTTTGAGGTATCGTGGTCACCGATTTTGATAAAGGCATTTTGTGAAAAACCCACTTAAAGTTCGCCGGTTCGCGGAACCTATCTACAAACGCCCACAACTCCCTCAATTACGATCGTAAGGGCTTAACTTTTTCGGAGAATATTTAAAAAAATGTTGTTCCTTGAGAATCCGCCAAAAACGAAAAATCCCTGTTTTAAAAAATTTCGACAATGTGCAAGCGTTTAAAAGTGTATGGGAGGTACGATCCCAGGAGAAAGTCCCCAAGATTTTAAATTTCAAAAGTGAAATCGTAAAAAGCTAAAGTCACAAGTGGGAAAATATCTGGACCAAGCCTCAAAATTTCAAATTAAAGCATTCGTTTTTTTAATTATTGTTTCACCTGCATTTGTTAATATTTTGATTTATCAGGATAAGACTCTCGTGAGTCGATTTTTAATCCACATTACAATAAATTACACTACAGTTATGTAGCGAATGATTGCAAAAATTGTCAGAAAGATTCTTTCATACATGAATCAGCCACGAAAATGTTCAAACACATTCTGTACCTTTTCTTGGATTGCTTTTTTTTCATCATATCCGAAAGCAAATCAAATTAAAATTACTGAAACTTTAAAGTGTCTCAATTCTTCAGCAGGTTAGTGCCTCAATAATCAATGTTGCACACAGACTTCGAACGAAGGAACTAATTCAATTACCACTTAATTAATTAATTAACCACTTGAGTGTGTGACGTCGGTTTTGTTAAAACGCATATATGTGATAAAGCATTAAAAAAATCAGACGCGTATTTTTTTGGACCTGCGCAAAAACGGTTCTAAGGGTGAAACCACCCCTCAAAGAAAGGCGTGTCGAGGGGTGGTTTCGCAGTTTCACCTACAAGCAGTTCACCGATCTGAATGAAACAAACCCAAAATTCTTCTAATGTAAAGCGATGGAAAATCCACTACAGAATAATTGAACAAAAATAAAATTAAGGGGTGTGACACCCCTTTATTTGAGGGCTCGTTTCTCCCTTGAAAACGTTTCTCCGCAGATAGAAAAAAATTATTTTTTACTTTTATTTTTTATTTTTTTGTTGAAATACATATGTTTTTTTAAAAATACATATATGTATTTAAAAAACCTGGTAAACATACAGCGAGTGCTCCACACTCTTCAATCGAATCTTAATAAAAATAAAAAAAATAAAAAATAGCTGTTACTTCACGGTGTTTAAGAATCCCATAATATGAAAAATACCAAAAATCCGTTTTTCGTATTCACAATTCGGGAAACTTTAAAAAAATAAAATAACGAGTGTCTTTCTTTGAGAAAAAAAATATTTTTTAAAATTTGGGCCTGAAACGGACGTTTGACTTGCACAATAAAATCTAAATTGATTTGTTTCTGGAAGGCCATAAAAACACGCACATTTTCGTTTTTTACGAATGTAAATACGTCAAATCCTGCCAAAGATACAGCCATTTGAATGGAAAAATGTTAAAAAAATGTTGATCAACGAGAAAAAACGTCAGCAATTTTTTTTTTTTAATGTCGACACTCGGTGAATATTTTTCAATAAAGTAACTCGATTTTTCAAAATTATCTGTGGAATTTTTTTTTTACTGGCTGAAGTGACATGGATCGCCTCATATATGAGTTTCAACAAAATCGGTTGCGGACACTTAACCTCTTCGTTGGCAGAGAGAATTCGACAAAAAGTGCCCAAAATGGCAGGAATTTTTTTTTTATCCTGAAAACTTGTACTCTGGGGTTTTTGAGGGTGCTGATTACGAATCTGAACTCAAAATTCAGGAATACACAATGACGAACAAATATGGTGAATGAACTCAAGCTTCATATATTTGCACCTATTTATTGTACTATGCTCCATGTTATTAAATTCAGCATGAAAAAATTCTTCATTTTGAGTTCAGCAGACTGAGATATGAGCGGTGAAAGAGAAGAATCCGTGGATTGAAGAACTGAAATTGAAACTTTAAACGCGTTTTTCTCAAAATGGCATTTCTGAAGTCGGTGACCAAGATTACTCGAACACTAATGAACCGATCTTCTCGAAATTTTGCAGGCTTATTTGATACATAAAAATGTAGTCTTTAATCGTTCGATTTTTTTTTTCGAAAAAAGATGGCCGTTTTATAGCAAAAAACGGCCGTTTTTTTTCGTTAAAATCGAACCATTAACTTTGACTGTCCGCCATTTTGTGAAAAATGAATATTTTTTAAAATCCTTCGATTAAAGACTAGTTTATGCTTATATTTGACTAAATCCATCCGCATTTTTTTTTCAGATGATCCACTTCGCCGCAATGTTGGTCACCGCAAACCGTGTATATAAAAACATTATTTCATTGACGGCCATTTGCCACTAAACAATGTAATATTTTTAAATAAAAAAATTACTGAAAGTTCTTCAAGATGTGTTCTTTAAGATGGTATATTGATCGATTAAAAAAGTTTTGTAGTTTTCTTTAAAAAAATTCATGAAAAAGGCCTTTTTTTTGCGCTACAAGGGGGGGTAATTGCAAATTTGAATGGCAAATGTTTGAAATTCCGGCACTCACTTGGGTCGTCCCCGTCCAGGAAACGATTTTCTCTCAAAAATCGGTGAGGGTTCTGTAGACGTGCTAGATTCTGGTCCATGGTACAGGAAGTCTGGAACAGACGAGAGAAAATATTTTTCGTTGAGGAAAACACTCGCGACGGTATAGCAGAAGCAGTCTATCGATCGAGTGCTGATTCGAAGCGAGATCATTTATCGCAAACTTTGAGGAGTGACTGCAATAACCAGCCAATCGCAAACCGCCGCTGATAATTCGTCCTCCATGACGTTCATGCTGCACCGTTGGTATTGTTTTTTTTTGTTCTTCGAAATTAGCACCTACTTCCCTACTTCTTCCTGACTACCTAAAACCGAATGCAACGTCAACTCTCGCGCGGGGAAAATCCACCAAAACCCTACGACTTCGTGCTGCCGAAGGCACCTTTTTTTTCGCGTACTATCGCGGACCAAGACGATCGGTATTCTTTTTCTCCATCGAACTCATTTTGATTGTGCATTTTTCAACGAAAACTAAAAAAAATTTAAAAATAAAAAAATCAATCAAACGACTGTCAAGGGCCCCGAAAACAAACAAAAAGAACAGAAAACGGGAATAGTAAAATAGGGTGGCGTACTGTGGACACGCGGATCGGCTGCGAACGCCGAGTGGTGCGAATCGACGAGGTGATTGGAAGACTCGGTACGGCTGCTGGTCCCGACTTCCGTGTCGCTGTCCGAGCCCAGGGTGTCGTACTCCTCCGACTCGGACTTGCCCTGATTGACCTTGTGCGTTTTATGCAACGGCGCAGAGTACGAACGGCCTCCGCGAACCTTAGTGTACCGGTTGCAATCCGACTGCAATCAGACGGAATTCATTTGTTTTTTTTGCTCTCTTTCTCGCTTCGCTTGTTCTTTGCTACCAGAATGAATTTCGAGTGTTGCGTTGGGCGGGAAAAAAAAAATGAAGAACAGCATTTGAGGGAGGCGCGCGATGACGAACGACAACTTTTTTATTCTGACAAGGAACATCGCTTGAGTGTCCGCCTTCGATTTTGTTGAAACTCATATATGTGATGAACCATCGAAAACTATTAGACACGTATTTTTTTTTTGTGCGGAAAAACGTTTTTGAGGGGGGAAACGACCCCTCAAGGCGTGTCGCCCCTTAATTTAAGTTTTTGAATAATTCTATGGGGGATTTTTCATCGCTTTACATTGGAAGAATTTTGCTTCTTGTTTCGTTCAGTTCAGTGGACTGCTTGTGGGTGGAACTGCACACCCACCCCCGGACACACCTTTGAGGGGTGGATTCCTCATTTGAAACCGTTTTTCCGCAAAAAAAAGGTGTCTAATAGTTTTTAATGCTTTATCACATATATGAGGTTCAACAAAATCGATGAGGGACACGTTAGGTCGAAGTAACGGGTATAAAATCATGGGCGAATTTAACCATTTTTTTTCGTATGAAAAAGTGATTCACTCATAAAGGTAATTACACATCTATTCAGTATGAATATCAAGCTGTTGGAAAAGAATATATATGTTTTTGGTTCGATGTACAAAATGGCCGACTACTAATATTTTCTTTTTTCCAATTGGCGTGACAAATAACTTCAACAATTTTTACTCGATTTACTTCAAATTTAAAAGTTACGTTCCTAATTGCATTTTGCAGAGAAGTACGTACGGAATTTCTGATCAATCGAAAAATTTTCATTTTATGAGCAGTTTTATACGAAATTTTTCACTGAAAATTCATTTCTTGAGTTCAAATACCTACAACTTTTGAATAAAACAATATTTTTTTAATTCCGTACGTACTTCTCTAGGTATTCTAATGTAGATTGACGAGAATTTTCGTTTTTTGTTCTAGGTAGAAAATTGTGGATACTAAATGTCACGCTGAGGAGCGCCTAAACAAAAAGATAACAAAAGAAAATATTAGTAGTCGGCCATTTTGTACATCGAAAAAAAAATATATGATTTCTAACAGCTTGATATTCATACTAAATAGATGTGTAATTAATTTTATGAGTGAATCACTTTTTCATACGAAAAAAAATGGTTAAATTCGCACATGATTTTATACCCGTTACTGTGGCCTGACCCCTTAAATGATGTTCCTTGTGAGTTTCACGGAACTTGAGAGCTTTCAACCTGTACGGACATCTGTGCGAGTTCAGTACGAAGTCAGATAGAAAATCGCCATTCGACAGAAATCGAATGTCATCAGTACTGCTGATGATACTGACAAGGAACATCCCTCAGGTGACACCCTTCGATTTTGTTGAAATTTGGATATGTTATAAAGCACCGAAAAGTAAGCGATACGTATTTTTTTTTATCGGCGGAAAAACGGTTTTAAGGGGTGAAACGCGCCCTCGAAAATAGGGGTGTTTTTCGTTTTTCGTCGATAATGGTATCGTTCTCATCTCCAATGTATAGTACATGAAAAAATAAACATTGTTGCAATGTGAATTTTTTTTATATCTCATACCGTTAAAACGTTATCGACGAAAAACGAAAAAACATCCCCATTTTCGAGGGTGCGTTTCACCCCTCAAAACCGTTTTTCCGCCGATAAAAAAAAATACGTGTCTCAAAATTTTTGAAGCTCTATCACATATATGAGTTTCAACAAAATCGGAGGCGGACACCTGAGGGATGTTCCTTGTGAGACGTGCGTCGGACAAAAGTTCAATGGATCCAAGAGGCACGTACTTTAGCTGGTGTGAGCTTTCTTAACATTGCCGCGTAGAGGACATTTGAAGGTCAACTTTATTCTTTCTACGGAGTATATTTCGTTAAGGGGCTACATCCACCTAGAGGCCCGAAAAAAGTGGCCAAATTACGAGTTTTTTTGACAAAGGGTTGGTGAACCGTTGTCCAGAAAAACAATTGGAATTTGGCATTTTCTTCGGGCCTCTACGTAGCCCCTTAAGGATGTTGAGTCCTTGTGAAACATGTTATTGTTAATTGTTCAATAAATAGCTTCTTAATCGTCATGATATTTTTACACGACCTCCTGAATACTTCATGTAAAAACATACCAAATTTTCAGAATTCTATCATCATTACTTCAACCTCCTTAAGGGTTGAAATAAAAAATGATAAGAAAATTCAGAAAATTTGGTATGTTTTTGTATGAAGTATTTAAGAGGTCGTGTTAAAATTCCACGACGATTAGGAAGCTCGTTATTCAAAAATTAACATTTTGTTAAGAACAATTTTTAAAAGAAATAAAAAAAAAATTTATGAATAAACTTCGTTTTGTTTCCATTGCGTTCAGTATATTGTAGATATTATAAAATTGAGAGGTCAAAAAAAAAACATTGCAAAGTTACATCAGTTTCCATAAAACAACATTTAATTTGTGAATGTTAATTGTTCAATAACGAGCTTCCTAATTGTCGTGAAATTTTTACACGACCTCTGAAATACTTCATACAAAAGCATACCAAATTTTCAGAATTTTATCATCATTTGCGATTTGGGACTCAACATCCTTAATCCCTCGATTGGTGCATCGAGCCATATATCATTCCATTGTAGAAACAAATTTGGCCTTCATATGTGCTCTGTGCTTTTGTAGAAAATTATTTACACCAGATAAGGCGCCCCCTGAAATCACTTCAACGTTATAACTTTTGTCTGAGACAAGTATTCATATCATCGATAGTTTCGAAGATATTCGGACGAGTCGATTTAAATGGAGCACCGAGTATCTGAAGGACCTTTACTCCGATTGCGCTAGACGTCGATATTTCGAATCGTGCTGCCGTTTTAGACTCTTACCAGCTTGCTTATGATCATGATGAAGTCCGGACTTGAAAGTGCGAGATTATGATAATTGGGACGATGAAGTTTCGGTACACGTTGGCAATTGAGTTTTCTTCCTAGTTGGATGCAGCGCAATTGTTCGAATCTATTAATTTTTTCGAATTGTTCTACCGTTCAGATTTTTCAAATTCCAGATCGAAACGGAAGATTTCATAGATCTTTGGCAAATGTTGTCACATCAAGGCAAGCTGGCTAACGACAGAAAAATGACATCGATGACGATAACCGGACTTTTTGCTTTTCCTCAATGAAACTGGCACAGTTTTCCGCTTGCACGGATCAAGCTCAAGTTCTGTGAATAAGCGAAATAGAAAACGAGCGTTTTCAGCGTCTCCCTAAAATACAAATGAGCGTACCCGTGCAGAAATTTGTTGGGGGGTCTCCCGATCCTACCGCGTCCTTATAGGGATTCGATAGCGACGCCGCACGTAGGGAGTCCACATTGGAATCCAAGTGGATTCCGCGCTATTTCCCGATTGATGTCGTTTAAGGGGGGAAATCACAGTCAAATTTTCAATTTTTCGAAAAAAAAAATTTTCGCTTAAAAGGTGCTTTAGGGTCTTAAAAATAATATACCAAATGATGGAATACGCAAAAGTGTCCGAGTGCCCAAATTTTCCGTTCTGCGGTAACGCCGCACAGGTATGCTCCGAGCGCCTTTTGTGATCCCGGCGCGCGATGTAATTTATGACTATGGGTGCAGGTATAACGGCAGTCCATAGAGAACAAAGTGCCCTCCGAATAGTCTAGAATTTTAAGAATGCCTATAGGGGTCACTATATGGTCACTATTTTCATATGGTTTCTCAGTACCTAAAAGTTTAAACGCGTTTTTCTCGAAACCACTTTTTTTGAGCTCGCCGAAGACACAACTCGAGCAAATCTTTACCGATCGACTTGAAATTTTGACAGTAGCTTCGAAACATCTTTCTCCACGGAGCTACGTAGGATTTTTTATTTTATATGGCTTAGTTTTTTTTTATCGACGATTTTATGGCGTTTTTTTGTTGTTAAAAATTTAACTTTATTTTCAAACATGCACCATTTTGCGAAAAATCAATATATCGAAAAAATCCTACGTAGCTCGCTAGCTGTTGTTATATGGAAACTAAAAAATTTTGGTTTTTTCTTCCAGGTCAAAAATTAAGGAGTCTACGTCTTCGGCCATCGACACGCTTTCAAAAATAGGCGCCTTGGGGCATATGCTGCGCAGCCGCCATTTTTAAATATTTTCATTGACAAAATTACATTTTGTACTTTTTTAGTATTGCTATAAAACCTACTTTACAGATTTTCGATTGATACTTTTATTTAGCCAAAATTAATTCCCGAAAATATGCCTATTGTTTTGTGTGCTACTGTGATTTCCCCCCTTAAGAATTTTTCATTTGCAATTCTCAACCGGAATTCGCTGGATCCCCAAAGAACAAATATACTTTCGTCAACCCGTGCACAAATTTGTCGGGGAGTCTGAAGATGCATCCACATCTCTATAGGGATTTGTTAGGGACACCGCACATGAGGAGTCCTCATTGGGATCCAATTGGACTCTGCACTGTTCCCCGATGAACGTTCTTTGCGAATCCTCACCACGTTCGGATCGAAAGCGTGTGAAAAGTTGCGAGAACAAACTCGGCGTGTTGAAACATAACCTGTACGCTTCGTGGGCATGTACGTGTGTGATGCCGTCGTGTCAGAGTGCAGTAAAATACACAAAAAACGACAACTACAGTGGATTTTTACTGACGCGATTCAAATAGATTTTTAGGGTGTACTTTTTAAAGCGATTTATATTTTATTGAGATAAGATTTGTACGTTATCGAAGAATTTTTTTCGCGAACTATGAGTGTGTCTAATTGCTTAAAAACTCAATGTTTGAAAATGGTGGCAATCTACAGTTGATTTTCAGTTTTCAAGCGATTTGTACTTTTTTTTGTTCACGATCCACTCGTTTGGTGTATCTGTATATTTCGTTTAGAAAACTCGATGTACAGAATGCGATGGGATCAATCAAGAGTCGTGTCGGGTTCTGTTCGATACTCTCGTAATCCTTCTGCGTTCAAATTGGATTCGTACATTTCAATGGGGAATCCGATAAAGGGCCGTCTATAAATTACGTCATTTTAAAATAGGGGTGAGGGTCTGGTCGTTGGATGACGGTGACGGTAATTTAATTATGAGGATAGGAAGAATAGAATGAGTTCAGGGGAGAGGAGTCAAAAATTTAACCCTTAGCGGCCACACGGGGTAACTAGTTACCCCAGGCTCAGAAAAAGTGAAATTAGAGGTCTAAAGCCTTTGAAAGTGATACAAGTAACGACATCTGCCGATAGTAGGCAAGTGTGAGATATGATTGCGTTACATAGGAAGTCGAAAAAACGCGTGGCGGCGCTTTGAGCGTTCATTTTCTCGGCGTGGGGTAACTAGTTACCCCAGTGTGGCCGCAACCGTTGCTCGGCACAGAACTTTTTTTTTCAAATCGACTTGTTTATGGTGCCAACAGACAAAATAAAGGTAAGTTTTTGATATTGTAGAGCCTGCAGAAGACCGGCTTGCGAGGAACATCGGTTCCCTTTGTGCATCACGTTTGCTGGTTAATAAAATAGGATTCAAAATAATTTTTTTTTGTTCGAATATCATAAAAACATTTTTTTTTCACTTTTCTGTATGTAAATATGTATTTAGAAGCTAACAAACACACAAAAAAGCAAATTTTATGATTTGTAATTTTTTTCATTTTTCCCTGCAGTAATTTTGCAAAATAAATATACTTTTTGAATGATCGGCGGATACTGTTATTTTTTTACGGTAGTGGTATATGTTGTGCGCACAATCCTAAAATTTTAGCTCTTAATATTGAAAAATGGCGGAGTAATGAACTTTTTCCTGAAAAAAGCCATTTCCTGAATTTTCACATATACGACCAGTTTTTAGAACGCACCTATACGATAAAAATCATTAGAAATGTTGAAGAACCTTCAACAAACATGAAACAATAGTTTAGAAGTCTCAAAACACTCATATGTCTTGTACAACTAGGTTTTTCAGCGTGGGGTAATGAGTTACCCCATGTGGCCGCTATGTGGCCTGGCTGAGGGTTAAAAAAATCGATGACGTAATATATGGACAGTCCCTAATAATCCAAGGTCCGAGCGTGACGTTTTAGTATCGATGCGATGACCCATTGGATCCCTATCGAGCGTTTTTTTTCAGGTTAACTTTAACGGTAGAATTTCCGGATTTAATAATTTGCATCAAATCATATTGAAACTTTTATTGGCTTGGCAGATGAGTAATGAGCCATATGAGCTATAGTTTAGGTCCAGACGAATCGTCGCTCATTACTTATGTGCCAACCTAGCACGTAACATTTTTTTGGTATATTTTGGAGAAAAGTACCAAAGGTTTTGCGATACGTTGGAAAATCTTGTTGCTATGAAGATGTTTCGCGATGGGATCCATCAAGAGTCTTATTGGATTCTGTTCGATAATGCGGCAATTCTTCCGGATTCAAATTGGATTTGTACATTCCAACGAGGAATCCCGATAAGAATCCAATGTAGGAGCGCGACGTTTTAGTATAGGGATCCAATGCGACCAACCATTGGATCCCCATCAGGCATTAGGGTCGAGTATGGGAATCCAACTGGGTCCCTACGACGATTTCCGCACGGGTAACGCACTATCTTTTTCTTCCCCCGTATGATACGTGTGTGATGTCCGCTATATGGAGTATTCGCGAGTGGCCTGCGAAACGAAGCAAGGGGGGACCAGCAGTCGGTTTCGTTGAATGATGATCTCTTTTTTTTTCGTGTTCGATTATTTTCGCTACGTCACACTGCGAGTGAAACAGTCAACATGAATCGAGGAAACGGTGGATATGTAAAAATAAAACGAAACAAACGAAAGACGAAAAAAAAAAAACGAAAAACGACAGCGTTCGGCAAACATCTATTTGATGCACTGGTGCTACTTGATGGTTAATGACTTTGTCGCTACGACCAATTACGATGGATTTTCGAATGTTCTACGTCTATCTCAACGCTCGGCGATCGTACACGGAGAGAATTTTTAAGTATTTTTTACGGTGAAATCTCCGTAAAAATTACATAAAAAATTGGAAACCGGTGACAAATGTGCACATAGTCAAAAATTGACACTAGCTTTTAATATCTTGCTTTCATTCATGTAAAAATTTAAGCAAGTAGCATAATTTTTTACATTTCTTTCAGTAAAAATTCTGACACATTCTCATGTAGAATTTTCACAATGGGCTGCCTCAAAAATTCCAAGTTTCTACAGTAAAAATAACCTGGACAAACTTGAAATTTCTAAAATCCTTAGCGAAAAATTAATTGCCTATGATTAAATAAATACTCTATATACTGTATTTCTGAACATTTGTGTTCTTGATTGCTACTTATTTTAGCATATCATCTTTCCGTACCATTGTAGACGTCCTTTATCGAAGTTTCTTTTCACGTTTCTTTGTTTTCTTGCGTAGAACTGCGTAGAACACGTTAGACTGCACGAGTCCACGAGGCTTTCTTGGCCCATGCTTCGTACTATAATGCGCATGCGCGGTACCGCTGTTGCTAAGCAACGCGGGTCGGCGTCGTTCGTGCTCGTCATACTGCGTCATACACAAGCACACTCTCACAGCTTGCGTTCACGTATACGCACGCTCGCACACAGAGCTCACGCGTACGGTCAGGCGACCTAGCCCTAACTGATTTTACGATAAAGAACGTAAAATTCCGGTGGACGCACGGAAAATTTCGGCTTCCTTTTTTAAATTTTTATGGAAAACACGCATATTTCTCAATGTTCCACTGAAAAATTTCATTTATATTAGCACTTTTTTAACTTATTGTCGTAATCTTTACGTTTCATGAAATTTTACTATTAATTTCAGTAAAAATTCTGGAAAATATTTTAAATTTCTGTTACGCAAAAGTAAATTTTGATTCGTTTCCATGAAAATTTATAATTTATTTCCTAAAAACCTGAAGACTTGCACATTTGTCACCGAGTTACTGTGATTTCACAGTAAAAATTACTTAAAAATTCTCTCCGTGTAGGAAAGACGAGTCGCATGCTTTCTCGTCTATGCTCGTACAAAATAACGCGGCGCCATCTTTCCCTTCTACCTCTCGTCGCACTTTGATTCGCCAGAAGCAATGCAATCCACCGGATTCGACGAAGACGAATTTTTGTTTGATCTGTTTGCTTTTTTTTTTTGTACAAGTGCTCGTATCGGCAATTTCGACGTCACCGATCTTCGCTTGTTTTTTCATGTTGTTGTCTATGTACCTCGCGCAGTTGCAGAGTATCGGCAGTGGATTGGCGGGGGTCGTGATAAACGAAGGTCTGCAAGGGGGCGGCCGATTCGCAACGGCTGTCGCCCCCAGCCGGCACGCTCTCCTTCAGTTGAAACGTCGCGTAAGGATATATGTCCTCGGAGTATTCTGTAACAGTGTTTTGTTTTTCTTGTAATTCTCGACTGAACGTATCTGAAACAAGTAGGATTCGATCATATTTTGTGGCGTTGTTGACGAATTTGTTTGGGTTTGTTTGGGCGCGGACGAAAATTGAAATTACAAAGCCAAATTGTTAAGACGTTGAGTAAGTTCTCGCTGTTTTCCAACAGATGGCGTTACCGGAATTGCGTGCGTGTAGTTTAACCCGTCGACTGGACACGGGGTCATTTCGACCCCATTTTTTTTCTTCAACTTCTCGTATCGCAAAACGGGGTTATGCGATACGACCTGGGGTCGAAACGACCCCGTTTATGCAGTAGTGCGGTGAAAGTGAAAACATCTTTTTGTGAAATTTGGCGTTTTGGTACTACATGTAAATGAGTTATGGTAGAAAATGCTCATAGATATTTATTTATTGTACGCTAGTACACGGAGAAAAATACGGCCTCAAATTCTAACGCTGGTTGCCAGAATTTTAATATTCAGTGCTAGAAAAGTATAACAGTGTACTGCCAGTTCGGAATATTAAGACTTGTTATAGAAGTGTACAAGTGAGCGCGAAAAGAAGGCGCGAGTCCTATATGCTGTATAGTAAAAATAATGCGTGCTTTGTAAAATACCAACATTTATTACACGCTATAATTTCATATTGATTTTACTATACGTATAGCATGAATATTCGTGTATGTATAGATTTCACTATACGCGTAGCATAAATCTTCGGCGTATAGCGAAAAATATTACGAAGTTATTAGTAAATTTGACTCTTCATACCGTACTTTTTGTAGAATACTGGAAACTCATTGTTCCAATCACGTGGGCAAAATATTTTTTGAATACTACAAAAAATCACAATATGCCGAATAAAATGTATTATTTGTATCAGTTTACGTGCCATATCGTAGGTTAAAATTTAAATTTCTTCGTTATTACTATACCATAATTACGATTTTTATCTTCCATTCAATACTTTTTGATATTTAATGATATTTTTTTTAGAAGCATAGTATTAATTCTAAACTTCGAAGGCCCCTGCTTTCTCCCTGTACAGTAAATTATGTATTTAGAATGCCGATCATAAAACTAAAAGCAAGGGTCCGTTATGCAGGAGGGCTATGTGCAACGAGCACCGAATGTACTTATGCGTCGATTGCGCTAAATTTGAATATTTATAAGTCATTGACGTAAAAAAATGTGGAAAATATACGTTTTCGACAATTAATCTGCCGAAGGAGTCGATTTTTTCCATTTTCCACTATCCCGAAAATGCTCAAATTCAAACTTCCGAATAAATATATCTTTTGGAAAGACGGCAGATACTCTCTGTTTTTCGTATCTACAAACCTTTCTTTTTAACCCTTCGCGATCACACGTTTTGGCTGTAACACGCTGGTCACAAGGGGTCACAATGACCCCAGCCACGTTTCAAACGATTGTCCCGTTGACCATAACGTTCCGACTGACTCATAAAAATTCAGGACACTAGCTTGAACATTCAAGAATGTGGCATTCTCGGTCTTACATTTGAATCGAATTTTTAAAATGACGAAAACCAAAGTTAGCCCTGGGTCAATGCGTAAGAAAGCCCTTTTTTACTAAAAAAATCATAACTCTCGCAATATGTCATTTCTTTCCGTAAAATTTTAGGGCGGTACTCCTGAGATATGATAGTTTGAGGAAAAAAATAGCTCCGTAGTGGGAAATAGTCGAAGAAAAAAACAGCTCCGCGTCCGACCGTAGTTTGTACTTACAAAGGCTGCACCAAAGCACCGTTAGAAGGCAGGCCAGTCGCCTTGGTCGCCAACAACTTATAGCAGTAATTTTGGCTTAAAGTTGCGCTTGGGGTAATTTTGACCCCGGATGACCGCGGAGCGTTAAAAACCTGAGGGCTTTTTTTATACTTTGAACGAATGTTTGGGCACTTAATTTTCGTTTTTCTTAAGAAAGCAATTATGGGCCATAAAATAAGGATCATTGACTAGAAAAAAATGCATATTTACCGAAATACATCGATCTGAAAAACGTCTGGGGTCGGATCGACCCCACATGGAGTTAGAGCTTCTCGATGGAAGTGTGCAGCCTAAGGGTTAATCACGTCAAATTTCGCGACAAAAAAGAGTATTTGCGAAGAATTTTACTGCACTACTGTATTAAGGATGTTGAGTCCCTATGAAACATGTTAATGTTAATTGTTCAATAAATAGCTTCTTAATCGTCATGAAATTTTTACACGACCTCCTGAATACTTCATGTAAAAACATACGAAATTTTCCGAATTCTATCATCATTACTTCAACCTCCTTAAGGGTTGAAATAAAGAATGATAAGAAAATTCGGAAAATTTGGTATGTTTTTGTATGAAGTATTTAAGAGGTCGTGTTAAAATTTCACGACGATTAGGAAGCTCGTTATTCAAAAATTAACATTTTGTTAAGAACAATTTTTAAAAGAAATAAAAAAAAAATTTTCAATAAACTTCGTTTTGTTTCCGTTGCTTTCAGTATATTGTAGATATTATAAAATTGAGAGGTCAAAAAAAAAACTTATTGCAAAGTTACATCAGTTTCCATAAAACAACATTTAATTTGTGAATGTTAATTGTTCAATAACGAGCTTCCTAATTGTCGTGAAATTTTTACACGACCTCTGAAATACTTCATACAAAAAAATACGAAATTTTCAGAATTTTATCATCATTTGCGATTCGGGACTCAACATCCTTAAACAAAAGTCTGCAGGTGAAGGACACAAAATTCTTGGCAACACTTATGGCGACTAACGGAGGCTTACGGCACTTGATTTAGACGTTTCAAAAGATAATGATTTTGATGTGAAGTAACGCCTCCAATTGGCATTACTTCGTGAAGATTAATGTCAGACGCTAGCCGAACTTGCAGAATGGGGTGTTCATCACCCAATGGTTTCGAAACGTTCGAAAGCATTAGGAATGATTTTTTTTCCAATAAAACATTAATTTCCACGAAAAAAAAGCGAGAACTAATTCAACGTCCCAATACTTGGATTTGCCATATTTTCTTTTATCGTACGAAAGAGAATGATGTTCGGAGTGCTTTGTTTCAAAGATACACGCGATGAGTTTGTGACTTTGATCCTCACCGGGTATTCTCTCGAGGGTGCCCATTTCGTGTATCGGCGATCGCAGAGGTTTGAGCACCGTCGCGTAGTATTGTTCCCGTTGTTCCATATTTTGTTTGTTGTCCAGGGCTGCGGCGGTTTGAGCATCGTGGAGACTGGCTATGTCTCCCAACAGAGGACCTGATCAACGAGACATCCGTCGAGGTTACGAACGTCGTTAGATTCTCGGAAGCTCGCGAAAGCCGTGGACCAATGAAAAACAACAAATTTCCATGCTCGTATCCTGAAGGAATACTAACGTTTCCTGAAGCAATAAAAAACAGCCCCGGCGGCAGCGATGATGGCGAACGAGCTGAGGATCAGAGGAACGATCAGTTTGAGATCCGAATAGACCGGCGTCTGCTGAGGAACGTAGTGGTCGATTTCGATCGCTGGCACGGTCGACGTGCTGTGAGGTTGAAGCGTTGTTATCTTGTACTCGGCGCTCGACGAGCCGGCGTTGTTGTGAGCACGCACTCGAATCTCGTACGTCGTGCCAGGCTGAAGTTCGCTGAGTGTGTAAGATCTCTGTGGCTGTTGGGAATCGGAAGTGAACGTTCGTCGATCGGGTAAATCTTTATTATCTGGTGAAAGCAACGAATGCCCTTGGTCAGGATATTCTTAGCTTCGCCGATTACCTCGATATTGTTCGACACGAGGGTCCAGAAGTCTTCCTTGTTGCGTTTGTATTCAAGTTCGAAGTATGTTATCGGGCAGCCACCGTCGTTCCAGGCGCTGAGGTGTATGACGATCCAGGAGACGTTAACGGTGATGAAGCGATCGCCGTTCGTCGGCGACGACTCGGGCTTCGAACCGTCCGTCGTGGCGTTTATCGTCTCGCTTGGTTGTCCCATACCGATCCTGTTGTAAGCCGTCAGATAGATCTGATAGTCCGTCCCGCACCAGAGCTTCGACAGGACGAAACTGTTGATCTTCTGCGACAATTTGACCTCCTCCCACTCGCCAAATTTTCTCTTGTAATGGAGAATGTAACCGCGTATCGAGGCACCACCGTCGTCCGCATTTTTCCACTGCACGCTTATCGAATTGCTCGTTGCGCTTGTCGCGTGCAGGAGAGGAGCGGCCGGTGGAACTGAAAACACCATGCCGTCTTCAGTTCGGCGCTTTTGTGACGATTCAACGTTTGTCGATTGAATAATTCGCAGCGCAGGGTCTTAAGGAGGTACGATCACTTTCTCGGGGTCAAAAACGAGCCTGCATTTATTTTACCCACAGCTGCTCTGATTTATGTTTACTTGTGTTGATTATTCGTATTGACGATTATAGTGGGCCAAATGTGGTAAATGATGAACTTATTGCACGTGAACAAATAAAAAATCGAAAATTAGGTTGTCGACGACTCGGCAGTAGTCTTGATGATAATAATGTTAACATGTCTACCTTAAAAGCGGACTAAAAAGACGCATCGAAAAATCAGCTGGAAATCTATTAAGGGGTTACCCCCACTTGCGATTTTGAAAAAATCGGTTTTTTTTTATTGCATTTTTTTGAAGTATAAGTATCTGAGAATATGTCCTGAAAATTTCAAGTCGATACGAACAAAATTGACTGAGATATGAGCGTTGAAAGAGAAGAATCCGTGAATTGAAGAACTGAAATTGAAACTTTAAACGCGTTTTTCTCAAAATGGCATTTCTGAAGTCGGTGACCAAGATTACTCGAACACTAATGAACCGATCTTCTTGAAATTTTGCAGGCTTATTTGATACATAAAAATGTAGTCTTTAATCGTTCGATTTTTTTTTTCGAAAAAAGATGGCCGTTTTATAGCCAAAAAACGGCCGTTTTTTTCGTTAAAATCGAACCATTAACTTTGACTGTCCGCCATTTTGTGAAAAATGAATATTTTTTAAAATCCTTCGATTAAAGACTAGTTTATGCTTATATTTGACTAAATCCATCCGCATTTTTTTTTCAGATGATCCACTTCGCCGCAATGTTGGTCACCGCAAACCGTGTATATAAAAACATTATTTCATTGACGGCCATTTGCCACTAAACAATGTAATATTTTTCAATAAAAAAAATTACTGAAAGTTCTTCAAGATGTGTTCTTTAAGATGGTATATTGATCGATTAAAAAAGTTTTGTAGTTTTCTTTAAAAAAATTCACGAAAAAAGCCTTTTTTTTGCACTACAAGTGGGGGTAACGCGTTAAAATAGGCTTGAATTAACCTCGGCGGAATTAACATGATAGGCAGAATATAATTATACGTATTATTGATACGCGATGATAAAACTCCATGCATTGTTGTTTGCATATTTTGTGGCGGCTTCTATTCAAAACAATTGCAAAACACAGCTAGGTCGAGGGGCTGTTCACTATTAAGTGAGGTGTGGAAGAGACTTCCGTGTGAAGTCGATTTCATATGATTTTTGTGACTTCATAAATAATTCACGCTATTTTTAAAGTCATGTGATTTCACGTAGTTTCAGTTGATTTCAATTGATTTCATTTGAATTCATCAACTCAGTTTCAGGCGATTGCTGAAATCATTGGAGGGAGAAAAAAGTCCTAAAATGGTTAAATTTCTTTTTTATTTACTAATCTTGTGACTCAAATTTGAATTAAAATTTTTTTTGATGAAAAATGTGATTAAAAAAGACACGGATATAGATATTAAAAGATATGTTTAATTTTTTCATACAGAGTCATGTCAATTGACATGACTCTGTATGGCGAGTGCACTGGCGGTTGAGTCGCAGACTAACCGCTCGAACGCACGGACAATGGACTATGCTATGAAAAATCATAATAGAATTTCTTTGTTTCCAAAATCCGATGATTTCTAGTGATTTCCTGAATCAAGTGATTGCTGATTTCATACGACTTCAAAAAAATGTTAACCTGATTTCAGGGGATTTCAACCACATTCGAATAATGTTGATTTAGTAAGACGATTCGCGATTTCAGGCGATTTCTTGTGATTTTGCATTCGATTTCGAACAGAAGTGCTTGAAAGATTTCAAAAGTGAATAGCCCCTCGAGCTAGGTTATGTTCGCCAAATGTCAAACATTAGCTGTTACTCGCAACGTTGCTAAGCTGTGGGTGCTATTTCGTCGTTCTGACTATTTTCAACCGGAAATGGAAACTTTCTTGTAATGCAGTGCTTCAACTACACGGTGAAGATTGATTTTATTCTTTTTTACAATATCTATTACATCTAATCTAACGAATTTTAGGTTTCCAACGGGTTCAGTTGGATACGTGAGCAGGAAGACCGTGATCACCGCACTTCCGGTTGACCGTCTCCATAAGGCGACGTACTTCAGTAACTCAAAGTGCTCGGCTTTGCAATTTCATTGCAAAAAAACTAAACGGTCAAAATAGCTGAAATTTTGGCAATAGGCGCATAAAGTATTCGTCAAAATCATATAAAAATTTCAAATCCGAAAGTTGGATTCGTAATAATGATCGTACCTCCTTAAGGGATCATCACGGTGGATAATTGTCAGAAAATCGATTTTTTTTGCATTATCCGATAGTATAGACGGTTATTAGCATCGCTGATTGATCGTCAGTGAACAATTTATATGAAAATTTCGCACTCGAAACTTTAAACGTGATTTTCTCGGAATGTCGTGTTTCAAAACGGTGTACTCTCTCTAAGAAAGAGTTTTCAAGCTATCCATCTCAAATTTTGACGCAACATTCTTCACGTCATCCTTTATCTTGCTATGGACGTTTTTTTAAGTCTTCATTTCTTTTTAACGAAAAACTGCCGAAAAAAGACCCTAAATTCGATACTTTTTTTTCAAAGCGTCGCCGCCATTTTGTCAATTTTGATTTAAAAAAACCTCCATAGCAAGATAGCAGTTTTCGTACTGATTGATTATCTGGTTACAAATTTTGTTTCAGATAATATTTACGGCCACAACCGTGCACATTGTCAGGACTCCTTTTTTTCGAAGACATTTTCAACCGTTAAGAAAATATAAAAATAAATAAACATGAACGATTGAACATTTATTTTCTGTGTTTTGTGAGGGCTTTGATTTGACATTAAAAAATCAGACTGATTAACGTATTTTAACCATCGAAAAAAAACCGCGATAATCAGCTATTTTTAGACCCGTTACACTGTGATGATCCCTTAAGTTTGATTGGCAACTATCAGTATTTGACACGTAAGGTTTTTCGAATAGGATTAAAAATATATCGGACAACCCGAGTCGAAATTTTCAGCCTGTTTTGGAGGCCTTTGACTCCATTTAAGGATGTTGAGTCCCTATGAAACATGTTAATGTTAATTGTTCAATAAATAGCTTCTTAATCGTCATGAAATTTTTACACGACCTCCCGAATACTTCATGTAAAAACATACCAAATTTTCAGAATTCTATCATCATTACTTCAACCTCCTTAGGGGTTGAAATAAAAAATGATAAGAAAATTCTGAAAATTTGGTATGTTTTCGTATGAAATATTTAAGAGGTCGTGTTAAAATATCACGACGATTAGGAAGCTCGTTATTAAAAAATTAATATTTTGTTAAGAACAATTTTTAAAAGAAATCAAAAAAAATTTATCAATAATATTCGTTTTGTTTCCGTTGCTTTCAGTATATTGTAGATATTATAAAATTGAGAGGTCAAAAAAAAAACTTATTGCAAAGTTACATCAGTTTCCATAAAACAACATTTAATTTGTGAATGTTAATTGTTCAATAACGAGCTTCCTAATTGTCGTGAAATTTTTAGACGACCTCTGAAATACTTCATACAAAAACATACCAAACTTTCAGTATTTTATCATCATTTGCGATTTGGGACTCAACATCCTTAAACCTCTCTTAAGGCTACTTGATGCTAGAAGTCCCACTATGAGCTCCGAAGTCTCACCCAAATCAACTTTTGTGGTATAGGCAGAAGATTGGCAGCTAGGTTGTAGGCTCGATTTCATGTGTAGACGGAATCATTTAATCGAAATAACTCATTTCCGGTCAGGCAATGATGTGTTGTGATAATTGAATAAATAATTGAGGTCGAAGTCTCAATTGAGTATTGTGATTTATTTTGGCATTTTGCAATATTCCATGCAATTAGTAGACGGGCTGTGGTGCCTTGTATGTCATCAGTGTGTATCTGTATGAATAATAACGTGTATGTGCGTACGGATAAACGTGTGACATTCGAGAACGGTATATCGACATCCTACTCAATGCCTAAAAGTGGAGAAAACAGCAATTTATTCTCGCTTTCGACGTTAAGTCAGAGTCCATTATACGTTAAGGCCGTATGGTGTGAACGTCCATTTTTAAGGTGGTTTTTTTTCGGAACTCAATTTAGAGAAACGGTTAAATCTACACTGTAGGTATTTCACAGTTCTATGCATACATGTATGAGGTCCTTTGATGCCTTTTTTCGAGAGATAGTTTCACCCCTTAAAACCGTTTTTGCGCCGATAAAAAAAATACGTATCGCTTACTTTTGGGCGCTTTATAACATATCCAAATTTCAACAAAATCGAAGGGTGTCACGTGAGGGATGTTCCTTGTAAGTGTAATTATAATGTTTTCATCATACGTGTGCATTTACTGTTCTTCAAACTTAAATGCGCTTATCTCAAAACTATATTTTTCAATTTTTGGGCAAGATATTTCGAAAACTAATAAACTGGTTTATTTTAAATTTAAACCACATGTAGTATATGCTGATGTCTATTGTATAGACTAGAATCAAATCAATAAAAATATATCAACTATTTTCACATGCATCATAATTTATAATTATTGCGTGAAAATTCGTTATTTTCGGTAACACCATCCCCATTCTTTCAACAATATTTTTCTCTCTTTCTGTCTAGTAAGTGTAATAGCGACATGCTTATTTCATCAAATTTTTCAATATTTTTGTTTCAGGCCACTGGAAGCTGGAATATGTCCAAAAATGGCGGTATCCAGTTTTTCTAGCCATATTAATATACGTGTAATTTTGTTAATAATTAATTTGTTCTCTGGGGTTTTTGAGAGTGCTGATTACGAATCTGAACTCCAAATTCAGGAATTCACAATGACGAACAAATATGGCGAATGAAAATACAAATAATACAGATTGATTTCGATGACACTCGGTACTCGAGCTCCATCTATTTCCATCTATTTATTGTACTATGCTCCATGTTATTGAATTCACCATGAAAAATTCCTTCATTTTGAGTTCAGCATCACACTTAGCGTCCCCGAAAACTCCCGAGTACCAAGATTTGTCCAAATCGAGCTGTTTTTTGAACTTTCGTCCGCCATTTTAGGTCCGCCATTAAAATTTTTTGAATTTTGTGTTCAGATTCGTAATAAGCGACCTCGAAGATCGCAGAGTACCATTTTTTGTCTAAATCGAGTAAAATTTTCAATTTCGGTCCGTCATTCTAGCGCCGCCATTTTGCATTTTCAAATTTGAAGTTCAGATTCGTAATAAGCGACCTCAAAAATCTCGGAGTACTAATTTTCATCTAAATCGAGTAAAGTTTTTGATTTTTGTCCGCCATATTGGCGCCGCCATTTTGAATTTTCAAATTTTGACTTCAAATTCGGATTCAGCGAGCCGAAAAACCCCCCAGTGAGGCTCCGATTTCAAATCAGAGCAAGTTGAACAGGGAAATAAAGGTTGACGCACTATTGCGTCAATGCCACACAGGGCACGGAATTATTTGACGCACTATTGCGTCAATGCCAACGAAGGGGTTAATAAATCACAGAAACCCGAAAAGTCCTATATCTGATGGATTTCGAGAAAAACGTCTAAGAATGAAATTTGAAGAAGGAAATCTTGCAGCCATACCTTACTACCATTATCTTCCACCATTGTAAAAAGTAGGGTCAAACCGGCTGAAAATTTCGAGTCGTGGACTCGTCAAATCAAAAAAACTTTCTCCTCTTTTCTTAGCGACTGATTATTTCAGCTCTGCACTTTGACGCGACAGGCAGACGGCCATAATATCACCAGCGTTTCCAATGCCTGGGACATCAACGTGGAATGCACAATTGCCAACCGTGAATTGCCGAAGATTCGAACGTTAGAAACAAGTTGAAAATGGAATGTTTGCCTTGGACAGTCAATCGATGGGTTATCTGATCGGAACCGTGACGATTCTCAACGTGGCAAGTGTAATTTCCACTGTCGCCCCGGTGAAGATTAGTGATGTGGAGTGAGCCATCGCTGTGAACCGAAGTTCCTTTGCTCGGCGGCTTGATGATATGATTTCCCTGTTTCCAGGTCACCGAGGGCGTCGGTACTCCAACGCTACGACAGGGCAGCGTTACGTCCTGTTTCCACGGTACGACGGGACTCGTGCCAAACGAGTAAACTGCAGCTTTCACTGAATTGTCCAAATGAGCGTATTAACGTTTATAAATTCTCATCCGAGCAGGGGGTGGGGGGTGACAAAAGGATGAATTGTATTAGGACTTTGAATAAGTTCTCGCTGTTTTCCAACAGATGGCGTTACCAGAACTGCGTGCGTGTCGTTAACCCTTCCTTGGCACACTTATATTTGGCTATGGCTTTGAAACTTCGTCCACCTGCACATAACAACCCTTAGGTCGGTTTTTATTGAACAAAATCCGGGATACACTTTAAACATTTCTTAAAATCTCTGCATAATTGAAATTCGGAATTTTTTTTTACCGCCAAATCAGGGTTAATTTTTTTTTAAATCATAAAAATTAGTATAAAACTAGATGAATATATACTTTATAAAATGAGTATAAACCCGATCCTTTCATAATTAGTTATTTTTTTGAAAAAAAAAACGCGATTATTGACGACAAAGCACCCGTTACGTTACGGAATAAGGGGGGGCGTTCACGCCATGCGTTACGGTTCTGTTACATGGAGGGGGGGTAGGGTCATAAATTGGAGAATTTTGCGTTACGTAGTTTATCGACGCCCCCTAATAAATTGAATATTTCAAATATGCCAATCGTAAGATAGATAAATATGCCAGTAATAAACGCGTTCAGATCTTAATTACGTCGAATGTCTTTAGAATTACGAATATTCTCCGTTAGCATCAACATTGCCTTTCCCCTACTAGGAGCGAGCTTAAAACTCATTGTATGCCATTTCGCCGTAGTGTGAACCACTTTTTTCGTATAGTTTTTAAACATGTCAAATTTCGTGCCAAAAATCATTTTGCAGAACATTAGAAGTGCAGAATCGTTAAGGGGTTACCCCCACTTGCGATTTTGAAAAAATCGATTTTTTTATTGCATTTTTTTGAAGTATAAGTATCTGAGAATATGTCCTGAAAATTTCAAGTCGATCCGAACAAAATTGACTGAGATATAAGCGTTGAAAGAGAAGAATCCGTGAATTGAAGAACTGAAATTGAAACTTTAAACGCGTTTTTCTCAAAATGGCATTTCTGAAGTCGGTGACCAAGATTACTCGAACACTAATGAACCGATCTTCTTGAAATTTTGCAGGCTTATTTAATACATAAAAATGTAGTCTTTAATCGTTCGATTTTTTTTTTCGAAAAAAAAAATGGCCGTTTTATAGCCAAAAAACGGCCGTTTTTTTTTCGTTAAAATCGAGCCATTAACTTTGACTGTCCGCCATTTTGTGAAAAAAGAATATTTTTTAAAATCCTTCGATTAAAGACTAGTTTATGCTTATATTTGACTAAATCCATCCGCATTTTTTTTTCAGATGATCCACTTCGCCGCAATGTTGGTCGCCGCAAACCGTGTATATAAAAACATTATTTCTCTGACGGCCATTTGCCACTAAACAATGTAATATTTTTCAATAAAAAAATTACTGAAAGTTCTTCAAGATGTGTTCGTCAAGATGGTATATTGATCGATTAAAAAAGTTTTGTAGTTTTCTTTAAAAAAAATTCATGAAAACGAGTTGATCACGCAACACTTTCGAAACGTTTGAAAGCATTAGGAATGATGTTTGAAAAATAAACCATTAATTTTAACGAAAAACAAAACAGCGGGAACTTATTCAACATCCCAATATTTCATGGATCACCATTGCTCGTTGGCGAGGCAACAACGGAGGGAGTTCTCGGTCCCTCGCCGATCATCGTAACAGCCGCAACTTCGAACTCGTACTGGTGACCCTCCTGAAGATTCTCCGCCTGATAACTCGTCTGATGAGGCTGAAGCGTCTCCGAGTTTAATTTCATCTTTCCGCCGTTACCCCTGACGTAAGCGTAATACGATATTATGACGCCGTTGGCACGGTGGGGCGGCAGCCAGGATATTATTATCGAACTTGCAGAGCTGGCTACGGCCTTGATACCAGCCGGCACTTCCGGTATGTCCTCCTCGGTCATGCAGTAGAGAGGCGGTGACATCACACCGTCGCCCGCTCGGGTAAAAGCCAACGTCTGTATCGAATAATTCGTGTGCTTCTCGAGGCTGCTTATCACAACGGTAAGAGCGGACGTTATCTTTGTCTCTGACTTGGCCATCTCCGTCATCGAGTCCATGCTCTCCCAGGTCACTTTGTAACCCTTGAGAACACCGTTCAGACTCATGTCCGGCGGTGGGTTCCACGATACTTGCAGCGACTGAGAGGTCAGAGCCGTGCATCGAATCTCCTGCGGTGGATTGCTGGGCACTGCGGAGAACGAGAGTTTGTCAATTTTATTTTCGGTGCCAGGGCACAGGCCAGGGGCATTTGGGTGGATAGAGCGATTATCTCTAAAGGGGACAGGGCATGGCATTTTTTATTTTGCTGCGTTATTATCAGTTTTTTTTTATGCCAAGGTGAAATCATCGAGGCTCATGAGGCAAAAGGAATAGGATGCAGGTCGACCCTTTCGAGGCCTTTTTCTCTCGGATAGTAAATGGTGAGCGAGAGTTTGTTTGGGTTGCACCTCCCAGTGCAAAGGCTTAATTGTGTCATCAGTTCCCAGAAATCTATTGCACGCTTAAGGATGTTGTGTCCAAGATTGCAAATGGTAATAAAATTTTAAAAACTTGATAGGTCATTGTGTAAAACATTTGGAAGGTTGTGTAAAAATTTCACGCTGATTAGGAAGCTGGCTACTGAGAAATTGGAATTCACAAATTACACGCAGCCTTGTGGAAACTGAAGGAACTTTGCAATTATTATTTTTTTGTTTGTTACAAAAAATGATGGCAAAAATTTTAAAAAATCACACTTGAGGATAAACATATAAGAATATAGCGGCAACGTTGCATAGACCGAAAGTAGCGGGAAATTTAAATACTCATTTTCATTCACGGACGACGACTTTTGTTGTTGATATATTTGAAATAAAAAAACGATCATTCATAAATATTTCTTCTATTTCTTGAAAATAAATAGCAAAGTTTGCTATTTGCTGATAGAAGTGCAAAGTTACTTCAGTTTCCATAAGGCTGCGTGTAATTTGTGAATTCCAATTTCTCAGTAGCCAGCTTCCTAATCGTCGTGAAATTTTTACACACCTTTCGAATGGTTTACATAATCACCTATCAAATTTTTAATACTTTATCACCATTTTCAATTTTGGACACAACATCCATAAACTTAACCATCACGATGTTGGGTCGAAAACGTTGACTTTTTTGGGCAAATTTTCAGTTCATAGTCTCAATAATGATATCTAATTTGTTTTCGGTTGAAACGAGACGAGATAAAAGACTGAGGGGTGATTAGGATCTTATTCTCAGAGATTTCGTTATGAACGGAAAACTGGTACTGACATTTTATAACTTCGTTCTTGAATCAGCGTTTTTCTAAGTATGCTTTCACGGTAGAATGTCCCGAGTTCTTAAGGGGTAACACCACCGTAGATTGGCCAAAAAATGACTTTTATAAAATTGACTCAAGAGATGCTTTGATCCATCTAGAATAAGGATAAATAAACTTGGCACTTGTAAAACAAAGGTCCACAGGCCCGTGTGGGTCTGCGGTGGCAGTGACAGACCCGTGTGCGAGACGTCGATCGTTTTTCTCGGAACACAATTTTTCAAAACGGCACGCAACATAACTCCAACAACTATGATTTATTTCAATCTAAAATTTGAGCACATCTTTAAAATAACATTCCGAAGAGAAATACGTACGGGATTTTCCATGAGTCGATTATAACATTAGTTATTAACAAATGATTGTCCTTTTTTCAATATTATAGACTTTATATTATAGACTTTAGTAAAATTATAGACATTTTTATTTTTTCCCCAAATTCACATTTGCGTCAGTTGTTTTTTTATCCAAAAGTACTTTTGAGTCATAAAAACAATATGCAATGTATCGCAGATTAAAGGTGAACAAAAATTTCGAGGATTCAAGTGCTCGTACAACTTTAAAGGCGTTTTTCTCGAAACCACGTTTTTCAAACTGGGAGGACGGATTGCTCGAACACCTTTGCATGTATAGATTTAACATTTTGACAGTAGCTGCATAATTACATTCTCTATGGAAGTACGTAGCCTTTTTTAAAATTTAATGTGAACTTTTTTTTTCATAACCAATTTTCTGCTTATTTTTTAGACAAACAATCGATTTATTTCTCTCAAAGTGCGCCATTTTTTCGAAATTTGATTAAAAAAAATCTCTACGTAGTCCCATAGCTAATAATTTATAGATTATACATTTTTTTGGTTTTTGTTCCAGGTCTTATACTTTACGAGAAAACCGTCCTCCCGTGAAGCTATTTGTAAAAAACTCATTTTTCAAGATGGGCTCTGTCGTCGCCATTTTGTATGAAAAGTATTACATTTTAAAAATATTTTAATACGGGTTAAATAAACCCTCCCAAAAGAAATTCTATTCCGTTTTTCACACTCTCAAAATAAATTGTCAAAGTTAGGTAAAGAAATTCTATTCCTTTTTTCACACTCCCAAAATAAATTGTCAAAGGCCTTATTTTCTGCCGCTAGAGTGGTTATTTAATATAATATAATTTTTAAAATTGTTATATAATAATATAACTTTTTAAAATATAATTTAATATCATTTTTAAATATAATTTAATGCAATTTTCAAACATAATAGTTTTAAATATAATTTAATATCATTTTTAAATATAATTTAATGCAATTTTCAAACATAATAGTTTTAAATATAATTTAATATAATTTTTAAATATAATTTTTTATAATACAATTTTTAGTTTTGTAATATATTTTTTTTGTTCACTCGGAAATATCAATAATAACATCCTTGAATATTATTATTCTCTCCCCCGTCCGTTCACCAAAACAAAATCGCGTAAGATCACTCAATTTCAGACGTTTACAGTGGTGTAAGCCCTCAACGGTACAAGACGCACGATAGGGATTGAAAAAGTATTTTTCAATCGTGCAACTGGTATTTTCATCGAGTCGTCGAATTTCGCCCCTCTGCAGATAATTCTTGTGAACTTTGCCACCGCTGCTCGGAGAATTCACCGGAACGGTGCACTGCACGAAAAATAGAGAGGAGAAGCATCGCCAGGTATCCCACGTTCTCCAGGATTCTTCGGCTCTCCTATTCTCCCCAGTTTATAACTCGTATAATGCGAAATAAAATATATGGGAAGCAAACGAAAAAAAAAAGACGTACGGAAGATATTAAAACGGAATGACACGGCAGTTGTGAGTTAGAACTTGTACGGGGCAAATTCCATGCACGAAGGAACTTTACGATCACGTTTGCACGCTCACTTTCATCCACCCCTCACACACCCTCTGTGTAATAATATTTCAAAAAAATCCCTTCGCTCTCCGGAGGATTTCTCTTCATCCCCACGAACTGAGCACTAGGATCGTACGCTGAAACGAATAAATCGGGATTCGGACGGTGTGCTCGGAGTGCGAAGTTATAGGATCTCACACATTCTCGCTCGATGGTTATAAAACTCCCGGGCTCGCGGTATATAATCGAGAAAGGAGAGATCCTCCTATTACTCGTCACTCTCGGTTTCTCGAGAAATTTACGATTACCTCCACGTATTCGTCGACCGATAAAGTTCCTTTCCATTGCGGCATCCGTTTCCGTCGACTCGCGTGATGTCATTATCGTACCGATAATATTAAGCATGTTGAGTCCCTATGAAACATGTTAATGTTAATTGTTCAATAAATAGCTTCTTAATCGTCATGAAATTTTTACACGACCTCCTGAATACTTCATGTAAAAACATACCAAATTTTCCGAATTCTATCATCATTACTTCAACCTCCTTAAGGGTTGAAATAAAAAATGATAAGAAAATTCGGAAAATTTGGTATGTTTTTGTATGAAGTATTTAAGAGGTCGTGTTAAAATTTCACGACGATTAGGAAGCTCGTTATTAAAAAATTAACATTTTGTTAAGAACAATTTTTAAAAGAAATTAAAAAAAATTTATCTATAAACTTCGTTTTGTTTCCGTTGCTTTCAGTATATTATAGATATTATACAATTGAGAGGTCAAAAAAAAAACTTATTGCAAAGTTACATCAGTTTCCATAAAACAACATTTAATTTGTGAATGTTAATTGTTCAATAACGAGCTTCCTAATTGTCGTGAAATTTTTACACGACCTCTGAAATACTTCATACAAAAGCATACCAAATTTTCAGAATTTTATCATCATTTGCGATTTGGGACTCAACATCCTTAACACTAAGGTATTCGACTATTGTACGAAAGGCACTTTACCGCGGGAAGGTTGGAGGTCAGTCTTTGAAGTGCACGTTTTTTTTGCTTTTGATTTTTCGAAATTTTAGTTTCTTTTTCTGCATGTTTTTTTTTTTCATTTTTTTTCGTTAATTTTAGTTTCTTTTTGTATTATATACTATTTGTGCATTTTTGTTTGGGTTTGGTTTTTTTGTCGGGCTTGCTTGAGGCTTTTTATTTAATTTTGTTTTTTTTTTTACTTTGGGTTGTTTGGGCTTTTTGTTTAGATTCGTGTTTGGATTTTTTTTGTTGGTTTCGTTTCAGTTTGAATTTGATTTTTTTCGTTGGGTTTGTGTGGGCCAATGAACATTATCTATATTATTTCTGTTACCGATCCGTTACTATAGATAAGTAGATAATATCGAATCTAAGGAAGCTAAGCAATTTTTACTTATTGGAACATTATCCCATTTTTCTCCAAATGGAATGGTTTTAGACGAAAATCTACAGCTATACATAAATCTACAGCTTCGTAATAAAACTTTTCCTTCTGACTGTACTCTACAGTGTGAGAAATGCTATACCAAGCTAGTAACCCGACTATAGATTTCGGCGGATGAACGATCGTGGCAACACTGTAACGAGCTGTCGCGGAGCTGACAGAAAAATCTGAGCATCACGGAAATTTTCCGCGATGCTCAGACTTTTCTGTCAGCTCACTGTGGATCAAGCTAGTTGGTTATATTATCGGAAAAAAATAAAAATGTCAAACAGAATTCGTTTCAAAGGAAAGTGGCGGAAGAAAAAAGTCGTGGACAGTGAAATAAAAGCTCTGACATCAATGGCCGAAGCCGAAGAGAAAAAATGTGTTGAAGGTGTTGGAGTCGTTGAAAAAGAACACTCGACAAGCACGCTGTGTGATGGGAGACGTATCGTTAAAAAAATATATATTTCCGTTATAAATATTTATATTTTATATTGGTTATGTTATCTTCATCAACAAATAAAAGTGTTGGTTAACTGATAAATAATTAAAAACTTTGTTCGATTAAAATTTACTTCCAAACAAAACTTTGCGTTGTGGTATTATTTTAAATATGCCGCGCAAACTTACGTCCAGGAATACGTGGAACGATGCGGTGTTGCCATATCTCTTCTTATTATAGAGCACAATTATTTTTCACGGGACATTATTCTGTCTTCACTGAACGTTTTTAGCAAAACCGAATAGTAAAGGTAGTCCAAACGTTTTTTACTCTTTCATTAACTAGTTTGCTATGTAAAGATAATTTTTCTTCAAAATTTATAAACCCAATAGAATGGTACGACGAATTATGTGACCTGGCTTCCGGTCAATGCAGACCCTGCAGTGTTAAAAGTTGCAACTTTAAAACCTATTATCTCCCAATCTGAATAGTCGACTGTTCTGAAATTTCACTCAAACATGCATAATGATATGAACAATGTCCGGTTAAAATTTGAACAAAAACTATAGAAATCAAGACCACGCTCGTTCTACCTCAATAATAACGATACGAATTGTCAATGACGGTATTGCCGATTATAATTCCGTCGTTACCGTCTTCGAGAGTCGTGGCCACGACTTCAGACGTCAGAGGGCCCTCGCCAAGCGCGTTGTAGGCTTGCACGACGATGCTGTAACGCGTGAACTTCTTGAGATTCATCAATTGGCACTGACGACCCGATATGGCTGTTCGGGCCAATCCCAATTCCACACTCGCCGTTGATATTCGACTCTCCACAGTCCGATACGAATATTGCTCCGCTGACAGTCTGCGAACCATATCATTCCTCGTACCAGCATTGCCAACAATTGAATTGACAATTAATAACAAGTAATTCATTTTTCGAATATTTTCGTTGGATTCGTTTTCACTGAAAATGTGCGAATCATGTCGAGAACTTGAAAAAGTTACACAAATTCACCTGTACTCCTTGTATCCGACGTGATAGCCGAGAATCTCGCCGTTCCACAAGTCGTGATCCGGCGGATCCCAGCTGACCTTGAAATCGGTCGAGCTCACGGGATCGACTTTAACGTTTCTCGGTGGTCCACCGGGCTTTTCGCCGTCGGTCGTCACGTCGAGTATCTGCATGACGCAGAATCCAAATTGCAATGGACACATAAGAGATACGACTTTTCATAAGCGTGCACTTTAATGGGCCGATTAGTATATCCGGTTAGTTTTGTTATTCAGAGCTTTCCCAAACTCGTTAAAGTGAACGAATGCACCAAATTTATGAACTGCAATTGGAAATCGAAAATAATTCGAAACAGCAAAATTGCACTGAGGGCTTGAGGGGGGAGGTCCCTTTAAGGGTCGGAAGTCACGTAAAGACGAGCTCATGGCTGAAAATGAACTTCACCAAGCTGAGGAACTTCATTTAGTATGTCATTTAGTTATGACATTCTTGAGTCTTGAAACTTAAGGAGTTTCGGACAAATGACGAAATGTTTCCATTTTCTTCAAATTCATACAGTAAATTCTTCGTCGTACGCTGAATGCACTTTCCAAATTTCAAATCGATCGTCTACACCGTTTCTATAAAATGTACAGTTAAAAAATACTTTTGAATATAAAAAAATAAAAAATACTTTAAGAAAATAAAAAAAATAAAAAATACCTTTATAAAAAAAAAAATTAAATACTTAAAAAAATACTTTTAAAAATAAACGAAATAAAAAAATACTTTTTAACATAGGGAAAGATACTTTTTAACCTATGATCAGATAACATAAGGAGTACATTATGACACTGATAGAAAAATTGTCATAATGTATTGGGTAATTTGACGGTTTTGCATAACATTTTAAACATTTTTTCATAGATTTTTAATTTAATTTCATTAAATTTTACATAAATTTCATAGAAACGGTGTGGACGATCGATTAAACATTTTAAGAGTACATTTAGTAAATTATAAAGAATTTACTGTATAAATTTAAACCAAATGGTAATATTTTGTCAATTGTGCTGAAACTCCTTAAGCGCCTTTTCCTGAAAATCACGTTTTCGTGAACCTTGTACAAAATAACTCAAAAACTATCTAAACGATCATGTTGAAATAATTGAAGATAATTATTTTTTTAAACTACTTTTTTTTATTAAAAAATACTGTACTGAAAATTTCATGAGAAAAATAATATTTTTTCAAACACCTTTCGAGAATGTTCACTTTTCTTTGAATTTTGGAGGTTCACATAGAGCGTGTGGGTCTTGGAAATATAAAACTCCTTAGCTCTGATGTTTCGGATCCATGCGCTAGACGCTAGATTAATTTTCATTGGTTGATATAATACGCATTTTTTAATATTAAAAAAATTGTAAAATTGAAAGATGTAATAATATGTTCATAAAATTTAAATTATGTAGAATAAATAGTTTCGACAGAAAAAACCTTGAAAATTTGCTTATTTTCGTCTGCCTAAAAGGACCCCCCCCGCCCCCCTCGATAGAAGAATACGTCTCTGTATCTTCCTACACTGAAATCAATTCTTTTCGCTCGATGGTGTGTACCGTGAGTCGATGTATATCGAGTTGAATCGTTCGATTTGGAGGAAAAAGTAATTAACTCCGAAGTTTCTCGGCTGGAAAAAGTTTTTGAAGGATTTCGAGGGGTTCGACGACGAAAAAAAGGCCAGGTCAATGGTGAAAAGTATAGCTGTACAAGAGCACCGTGAGTATCAATCGACGATCGAATATACAGCCGGATCGAGGGGCAGAATGAATGAGACTGAATTTTCGTCCTACGAGTGACCGAAAATTAATTTACGCCGTTGCACTTTATCCGGCCGTGTTGCAGTTCACGTGTATATACGAACGGATCAATCCGATACCCAGCATATATACCTACATCGCTCGCTTGACTCCGACCCAATTCGTTCTCGGCGAATATTCGAAACTGATAATTCATTGCCGGTCGCAAACCGGTCACCGTGCCGTTCACCTGTGAGCCCGGTACGGTCGCGTGAAAGGTGTGATCGTGCCAAACTTCTGCAATGGCCAGTAAACGAACATAATGCGTCAGAGGCGTGAAAAAAAGTATTTCAAATACGAGCATTTCATGAGAACAGATTTATTTTCGTGGAACGATGTGTGGGGTACTTTCGTATTGGCCAGCAAGCTTTAAGGCGCCTACAATTGCTGGAAATGTCTATAATACGTTTTTTTTATCGCATTGGTTTTTAGCCTGGGTGAAAATTTCAAAAATTGGCCGAGTTGTGACGATTTTTGTGAAGGGTGAAATCGCTATTTCGATTTTCTCTTTTGCGTTTTTCTCGAAACTACATTTTACTAAACAAGTCGGATATTAAAATCTATTCGTCCGATTCACTTCAAATCCGGACGGAGCACAGTTTATAACATTTTCTATAGTTTGACGGAACAATTTTTTAATATGTATATCCATTTGTTAATAACAAATTATGAAAGTAGTTTCTTTTTTGGGTGTAAATCGAATTTTCTTTTCGCAGCTTGTCATTTTCGTAATTTTGAACTTTTCACCAAAATGTCCCGTGACACGAAAGTTATATTATTGTACTGAAAGTAAATTTTTTCATTTTTCATTTCGAATCAACCCTGGTCCCTTTCGATTGAACAAAAACTCAAAATTGGCGAGATTATGTAGTAGTTATATTTTATTCCTTGTATACCCTTTTTAAGGATGTCTACATGAATGTCCCTCTCCCTTCTCATTGACATCAATTAATTCACATTCGTTTTTTTATATCTATCCTAGTTGCTAGTTTCTCAAATTGTCTGATGTAATCGCATAGTTGCTTTGACGGCTGCATTTTCAGTTGCGCTTCTATTTTTCGTTCAATTTCCAACCCCTGCTATTTCCCAACCATTGGCTCTAGTTTATGTACCATTTCTGGGTTCAGTTTTCCCTCAAATTCTGTACACTTGCGAATACCTCTCAAATTTTCAATTGCCGGCTTGCATCTTCTACATTTGGCGTCTACATGCCCCTTTTCCTCGTTTTTTCCAACATTACCACATCTTATCCTCACCTATGTTTCTTTTATTCTCCGCCAATCATCTGTCCTGCCAATATCTTTTTTTATTCGTTTTTTTCTAAGGTACACGCTGCTGTTGCGTTTGTTACCTATTTTTCCCTACTGTCACTGTTTCTTTCCCCCACTGTTTTTTCCACATCCCTTTTCTTTCACTTTTTTCTCCTTGCCCCGCCCCTCGCCCCTCTTGCGGCTGCAGCCCACTTCCCCCTCTGTACCATATTCATGACATTTGTGTCATGGGTTTGGGGAAACTGCGGAAAACCTATACACCAATACAGCCGGTCATCAAGTTCGCCCCCCAGTCGTGGAACTAGTCTTATTTCGTCGCGAAATACCGAAGAAAAAAATTTCACGACGAAATGTACACGACTGGGATTCGAACTCGGGACCTCTCGGTCCGCAGGTTTAGTGGCAAGCACGCTAACCACTAGACCATCGCACCGGTTCCTTGACTAATCCATATTTTTCCACATTTATACCAGTTTTTTAATGCTCTTACTCCTTGCAGTATGTTGACTCATCATTTCTGCCAAATCTTATTGAATTTATTGTTGAATTTTGATTTTCATGCTTCTTACTCTTTGTCTTTCCAGCTCCGTTTCCGTTCCATACGGCTTGCCAGAGCGTCCCCTCACCTATGCTTTCCATTGCTCCTTTAATTTATTTTTCCCATTTTTCTGGCTTACCATTGATAATTACTCTCGGCAAGATTATGTATGGATGGGGTGGAAAATCCTGACCTCGTCATCCCAAAACTCTCATCAGAAAAAATATTGATAATCGACCTGCTTTTCGGTCCTAAAGCAAACCCGTTCAAATTTGGGGCTCAGAGAGTACTTACATCAATACAAGGGCCCTTGGAAGTGAATGGGTAATTTAGTTGGACTAGGTGTGAAAAATCGCATTTATGGACACTAGACTACTTTTCGATTGACTTGAAATGTGCAAATCTGGTTAAAAAATGGCGGAAAGCAATGTTGCAGGTGATGTTTGCAAAATAAATGAACAGCTTCATCATGCATCTTTTTTTATTCTCCGTGCCTCTTTTTAGGCATCCATTAGGGTTTATTAACCCTAATGGGGTCTTCAAACAACTGGCAATAGTGTAGTGACAAGTGTAGAAGAAAGTGAAAGCATCGTAATTGTCCGCAAAGTGAAATAAGAAGGAACGTATCGAAAAAAGTCTATAAATATTAATAAATATGATTTTGTAATGAATATTAACAACATACGTGGTGTTAGCATCCAAAGTTGTAGACTCTCACCTGGATCAGTCTTATATTCGATGATGTATTGGGTTATCGGGCTATTGCCATCTTGGCTCGTCGTCCAACCAAGTATAATATAACGACTGCCCTTTGCGATAACGTGAATGTTACGTGGGAAATCTGGTGGTTCTGGAAATCGACGATTTGCCAAAAACAAAAACAGGCACAACATTGACACGTCCGTGAGCACTCGAACAATTGAATATTGATTGAACCGGAGGCCGTTTTTTCGTTCGTCGAATTACCTTGTATGTACAAATGCATCGTGACTTCGTCCCTTCCGTACGAATTCGATGCCATGCAAAAATAACGCCCGCTATCCTCCCTCGTTGTGCTGAGAAGTTCGAGGGTGCTTACAGCACCGTCTGTCGTATTCATTTTCTTAACTACGTAACGGTAATCGGAGTCTGTTGGCTCGAGGCCGAGGGAAGAGCCGGCTCGTCGCCACACTATGATCAACGGATGATCGCCTTTTGCCTCGCAGCGCAAAGATGCTTTTGAGCCTAATCGGGCAGTTTGATTTCGATGTTTGTCGACTATGTGAGCAGGTGCTGGAAAACGATCACGACGTTTCATTTTGTGAGACTGAAAAATCGACTGGCAACTGAATTGCTGGGTGGAGGTAAAAATGTCGAATGACCAAATGTAGAACGACAAAGATTTCGAAACGGTAGAATTATGAACTCTCAAAATAACGAAGGTTCAATTATTCGAAATTTTATCTGTCGACTGATAAAAAAATTGAATGACTATAAATCGAACCATTATTTATTGGAGAGCTAATTTATTCGAAAACGAATATTCAGATCGTCTGCAATTCGGAACATAAAAATACAGAATCGAAAAATGTAAAACACCCATATTTCCGAAACAGAAAATAGCGAGTGCCTAATATGCGTAATATCGTCTATGGCGAAAAGCAATAAATCGAAACGCAAAATGTCGAACGCCGAAAGGTCGAACGGCCAACATGACGAACGTGGTGGGGCCCGTCACGTGGATGACTGCCTTACAATATTTTAGCCGACTGACCGACAGCGCCATCTCGCAGCTTCACTCTGAAGCGCAAGTAACGTATTGCTCGCTTCGCCATCCGGGCCATTCTACATTTTGACCCTTCGCGATTTTAACCACTCGACTTTTTGGCCTTCGCTTTAATGATTTTCTGCATTGTGAACCGTCGCAATTTTTTTAATTCGTAGAATTGTCGTCTCGAATTATTTGGTGTTATGCATACAGGCCCATCGATATTGTGTTTTTCGCTATTTTATTAAATCTGATTTTTGTTTTTCGCTATATATCAACTTCCGAGATGTTCATATTCGTAATTGTTATTTTCGACTTTACAGACTCTAGTAAGATTGACCCATCTATATTCGAACATTCGGCATTGTCGAATTCGACATTTTGGCCCATCTGCATATCGATCGTTCGACATTTTTCCCCCCACCCGAATTGCTCGTGAATAAGAAAAAAAAAAATGGGTCGGCGGGTCTGCGTAAGCTTGAAATTTCAAAAACACGTTTCTCTTTTTGTGGCAGAGTTTTATAGCGCAGCTTCTTCACTTCAATTTGCAACGACGGTTTGGTAAAAATTCCAAACATTTTTCGGACAATGTATAGTTTATAAAATGTTCTATCGTATGATGGGATGATTTTTAAATATGTTCATCCATTTGTTGATGACAAATTATTATAGCTGTTTTTTGGTCGAAATTCGATGTGTTTTTTTCTATAGTTTGGCTTTGTCTTGATTTTTCGAATTTCGAAAATGGATCCGGCCGTACAGAAGGTTTATTATTATACTGGAGGTGCATTTTTTTATTGCTTATTTCAGATGATCCTACCCGTGCAGAAATTGTCGTAGGTACCCAATTGGATTACCATGTCTGTCCCTATTTTGTGATAGAGATCCAATGGGTCATGAATCCCACAAGGGCATTGGATCCCTATAGTAAATGACCTTGTACGTTGGACTCTCATCGGGATTCCTCATTGGAATGTACGAATCCAATTTGAATCCTAAAGGAATCCCACATTATCGTACAGAAACCGATGCGATTCTTGATGGATCCCATCGCATTCTGTACGTTGAAATTTCCAAACAAAATATATAGATATGCAAAGTCAATGGATCTTAAGGGGTTGGGCCACAGTAACGGGTATGAAATCATGTGCGAATTTAACAATTTGTTTTCGTATGAAAAAGTGATTCACTCATAAAATTAATTACACATCTATTTAGTATGAATATCAAGCTGTTAGAAAATATATTTTCTAACAGCTGAACACAATTTTTGGCCTAGAGCAAAAAACAAAAATTCTCGTCAATCTACATTAGATGCCTAGAGAAGTACGCACGGAATTTAAAAAATATTGTTTTATTCAAAAGTTGTAGGTTTTTGAACTTGAGAAATGAATTTTCAGTGAAAAATTTCGTTATAACTGCTCATAAAATGAAAAGGTTTCGATTAATCAGAAATTCCGTAAGTACTTCTCTGCGAAATGCAAAATGCGATATTTGTCACGCAATTGGAAAAAAGCTGTTTCGAGAAGTTTCGAGTAGTCGGCCAGTTTGTACATCGAAAAAAAAAATATATATATATATTTTCCAACAGCTTGATATTCATACTAAATAGATGTGTAATTGATTTTATGAGTGAATCACTTTTTCATACGAAAAAAAAATTGTTAAATTGGCACATGATTTTATATCCGTTACTGTCGCCTAACCCCTTAAGAAAGTATAAATCTTATCTCAAAGAAGCATAGATCGCTCAAGAAAGTATAGCTTAAAAATTGATTTGAATCACCACACTGAAAATTCACTGTAATTATCGTTTGTTATTTATTTGACTGCACTTTTACATGAGAGCACCACACACGTAGACGCTCACGAAGCGTGCAGGTTATGTTCCAACACGCCAACTTTTCACATATTTTCGATTCGAACGAGGTAAGAATTCTCAAACGGCGTTCATCAGGGAACAGTGCAGGATCCAATTGGATCCCAATAAAGATATGAGTCCATCTTGAGACTCCCCATCAACGTCATGCACGGGATCACGAAAGAATATTTTTTTGGGGAGATCCAACATATTGCGATTTAGAATTTCATATAAAAAATTAGAATTTCATATAGAATTCCATACGGCGTCCTTATGAAGTTCTTTTAGGGATGTGGCAGTCCCTGGGGACCCCCCAACAAATTTCAGCACTGCTAGTTGCCACAACAACCTACTGCGATTGGCCATGCAACACCTGCGCAGTGCTGGGCAAAATTGCAATAAAACATTAACAATTACAAACTGCTAAAGGTAATTTGTAATTAAATCGTATTCCATTAAAATTACTTTTAGTAATAATAATTGAATCGGAGTTCATTAAAATTACTTTCGATAATTGTAATTGAATTAGAGTCCATTGAAATTATTTCCAGTAATTGTAATTGAATTGGAGTTAATTAAAATTATATTGAGTCATTTTAATTAAATCGAAGTTCAGTAAAATTACTTTCAGTCATTGTAATTGAATCAGAAATCATTACAATTATTTTCAGTGATTGTAATTAAATCTGAAATTATCAAAATTACTTTCGGTAATAGTAAACCACGCAATGTGGTTTCATTAAATTGTTTGGCTTGAGAGAATTCTATGCATCGAAATGAATATCTCGTTTTTTTTCTCGTAAAAACGAAGCTTTTTTATACAATATTTTGCAAAAATATTGTATAAAAAATAATTTTAAGTTTATTTTTTAAGGTTAATCGTAAGAAAATTGTAATTTATATAAAAAAGTAACAATTTTCCCAAGTAATTGTAATGAATAATACAAAAAATACTATTTTTTCCAGTAATTGTAATTGATAACGGAAAAATTACAATTCTTCCAAGTAATTGTAATTAACAGCAAAAAATTACAATTATTTCGAGTAATTGTAGGTGATAATCACAAAATTACAATTGTTTATAGTAACTGTAATTGATAAATAAAAATTTATAATTGTTTCCCGTAATTGTAATTAGTGACTAAATATTGCAGTTATTTACAGTAATTGTAATTTACGGGTAATGAAATTACAAAAGTAATGTCTGCTGCCCAATTCTGCACCAGCGGCACTTTTCGCAAATAATAACCTGGGGGTTCCAGTTTATTTCCAATATTGATAAGAATATTGACAACATATTCATTGTTTATCAATATTCTTCACTAAAAAAACTCAAACTCGGCAAGACTGTGTATGAATTGTGTGAAAAATCTCAACCTCGTTATTCCAACCGCATCAGGAAAACATATTGAAAATCGACCTGTTTTTCGGACCCCAAGCTTATGCAGACCCGTGAAGGGGTAACACGATTATTTTCAATAAATCTCATTATTTTTTCGACATCCAACTCCGAGCCTCACCACTTTTAAGGATGTTGAGTCCCAAATCGCAAATGATGATAAAATTCTGAAAATTTGGTATGTTTTTGTATAAACTATTTCAAAGGTCGTGTAAAAATTTCACGACAATTAGGAAGTTCGTTATTGAACAATTAACATTCACAAATTAAATGTTGTTTTATGGAAACTGATGTAACTTTGCAATAAGTTTTTTTTACCTCTCAATTTTATAATATCTACAATATACTGAAAGCAACGGAAACAAAACGAAGTTTATTGATAAATTTTTTTTTATTTCTTTTAAAAATTGTTCTTAACAAAATGTTAATTTTTTAATAACGAGCTTCCTAATCGTCGTGAAATTTTAACACGACCTCTTAAATACTTCATACAAAAACATACCAAATTTTCCGAATTTTCTTATCATTTTTTATTTCAACCCTTAAGGAGGTTGAAGTAATGATGATAGAATTCGGAAAATTTGGTATGTTTTTACATGAAGTATTCAGGGGGTCGTGTAAAAATTTCATGACGATTAAGAAGCTGTTTTATTGAACAATTAACATTAACATGTTTTATAGGGACTCAACATCCTTAACGTTAAATTCAACGAAGTTTCTCATTAAAAATATGAATGGTCACGTGCTTACCGTTGACGGTCAAGTAGACGACTTTACTGAGGCCGGCACCGATCCCGTTGACCGCCTCGCACAAATAATAACCCTCGTGATCCTCCTGTACACGACCAAAAACGAGGGATCCGTTCGAGTGTATTCGTAACTCTTGGGCGTGCTCGTGGCTCGCGATGTCCCGATAATTTCCAGGCCTAGTGCCGGTTCCTCGCCTCCAAGTGACGGCAGGCGGTGGAAATCCATCGGCGTGACAGTGCAACACCAATTTCGACATGCCCTCGGGCGCGTGCACGTCCTGAGGCTCCATTACCCAACGGGGTGGCACTGAATCACCCCGAGGATTCGAAATTAACAAAATTACGTTTAATACATCCGAGAACGTTTGCTCGCCAGAAATTCGCCGAACGTGAACTTTCGAAGAGACGTATCGCGTTGAAAAATTACACCAATAAAGATAATTCTCGTCAACAATGTTGCTTTGAAAAATGCGTTTCAATGACATTAGCGGTACTACTGTGCATTGTCGTATTCATTAACGATTATCGTTAATTAAGCAATTGGCAATTAACAATAAGAGCAAAATATACAATAATTGAAAGTTTCGTTTTTTTTATTTAAAAGTATTAAGGAGCTATACCAGTGTGACACTTTTGAAAAATCCATTTTTTTGCCTTTTTCGACAGTTTATACTTTCAAGAATATCCTGTAAAAATTTCGAAGCCGTATCTCTAATACTCTCCGAATGGCAGCCTTCTAAAGAGCAACCGCTCGTAGGTAAGAAATGCCCCAGTTAAGTCTTTAAACGCGTTTTTCTCGAAATTAGATTTTTCAAAGTTGCTGCCATTGTTACTCGAAGGGCAATTATCCGATTGACTTGAAATTTGAACTGAGTAGTCTTGAATGGATTTACTCTATAATGACGTAGGATATTTTCGATTGGATGAAAATGGACGATTTGGCATTGAAAAAAACGACCATTTTATAGGCAAGAAAACAGACTTTTTTTTTCATAACTACGCCGTTTTGTTAGATTTTGATATTTTTCGAAAATCCTACGTCATTGTACAGGAAATACCTTTCAGTTTAACGAGATTTTTTTCTTTTTCGGTTCGGCTACTCGATCGGCCGGAATCATGACAGCAGTGGAGGAACTTTTTTTTTAGCGCCTCCGAAGGGCAGCGCACAAGTCGCTTGGATCTCAATATTTTTTTATGAAAAAATTATGTAATATAGGTCAAATGTAGCCAAATATATTATTAATTTCCGAAACATTTAATCGAGTACTTTTCTTTCAAAAAATTCCTGAAAGTCACTCAAATTTTCAGCGTTCACACTGGTATAACTCCTTAAGACTCAAAAATTACAATAATTCAAAGTTTCCTTGTTCAATCATTTAGAAGTGCTGAGATTTAAAAAATACACTAATCAAAAATGTTTTTTTTTTTACTTAGGAGTACTGAGACTCTTCGAGAAAATCTTCGAAAATTTTCGTTCAGCTTTCACGAAAGCTGCCGCTCAAATTTTGCGCAGGAGGCAGATACGAGCAAAATAACGTTTTTTTTTTTGCTACTCGCCTACTGCCAAAATTCTAAAAAATCTTGGAAGGAAAAAAATGAAAAAGAAATGGCTCGCTCGCGAGAAAAATTCATTTATTTCCGTTCTCCGGGCGAGTCATTTCGTCGTTAAAGTGCTTGTGCTGACACTCAATATTCAACGATATTCAGTGTCTCAGGTGCGTACGAAAAGTAAGAATTTGCGACAAAAAGGGTGCGTACGAGGAAATGAAATACAGAGTAGTGCGGTATGCAGAAAAAAAGGGACAATTCCCATGAAAAGAAAAAAAAAACAAACATTGGTGAATAAAAATGAAGAGTAAGAGGTGTGAGTGCTTCTATATGTGCGTGTGCGAAAGTATATATAATTTATATACGCAGAGAGATGGATATTAATTCGATTCGAGCCAATTGTTTCGCGAACGGAGCAAAACTTCGAATACCGGAGACCGGAAATGGACAGGTCGATCGGACCCTCGAATTAGCGTGAAGATTGGTTCGAATCGTTGATAAAATCTTGCTCTGGGTATACAACGAAAAATTAGTGCCGTTACGAATGCGCGGGGTGCTTTTTTTGGCGTGATTGTGCTTGGTGATCCGTATATAATAAATATACGTATATATCGTGAGCTGCTTTTTTGTGCTTTATTTCGGATGCCGCGGTCAAATTGCTGGCGTCGCTGCTGCTGCTGAAGAAAAAAAGGGCAAAAGTGCGTTTTAGTGCTTTGGGCGAGTGCTCGGTGCTTTTGTTTTTTTGCTTGCTTCGTATCAATTGCTGCTGCTGCTCTAATATTTCTTGTCTCGTATTGCGTTTTTTTTTTGTTTGAAAATCAATTGTAGCCGGAAGTGCTGACTCGGTATACACACACAGGCGTACGAATAAGTGCTAAAAAAATGTTTCCGGCTCTTTTCGGGCTCTACGTTGTTTTTTATCGCTCTCATATTATTTACCACGAACGACCAACTCAGCGGTCCAAGAGACCTCGGAAACCGCGTTGCTCGAGACGCAAGTATAATTTCCGGTGTGCGCGGCGGTCACGTTCTCGATACCGATGGTACTAGAATGGGCGTCGAAGCTCGTGACTCGCAAACCACTGAGACCCGAATAATCGTAATTCATCGTGGATATCGGATTATTCGATATCGCAACACCGTCCTTCAACCAGACGATCTTGAACGGCGGATCACCCTGCTCGATGACACACGTCACTTGGGCACGTACACCCTCAGATAGATCCTTGTTAAAGCTAAACGGTGCTATTTTTGGCGGTACTGAAACCCATACGAATGAAAAGAACAAAAACGAAAACGTTCGATTTTTGATTAATTCTGCGCACGAAAGTTCTACGGTTTCAGTGTCAATTTTTACGACGCAATTTTGGACGTAATTATTTTGGTTTTTATGTCGTTGCGGCTCGCGTTGAATTCTAAAAAAAATGGTAGGCGCGTCTGGCTTGGCTGTGGAGAAAGAAGTACTTTTGGGAAATTCCCTGCCGAGTCGCGAGTGCCTACAGCAGGTGAAAATAATGATCGAACACGTGGGTGGAAAATGACGGGTGACAAAAAATTATCAATGCTCGTACGGAGGCCCGAAACGTAGATGTGAGTTGAAAAATTTGTTATGTTTAATGGAAGAACATGGAAGAGTGTGAAGTATTGAATTGTACACGAGCAGTAGGGGGCACAATTTTAAACGGAGTTTTTAAAACTTTTTCTCACTATCCAATTATCTTCTTCGAAGTAAAAAAAAATCGACGCCAAAACTAAGAGCCGTCAAAAAATATTTAGAGGTCGCGCACATATTTCAAGCCGCCCAAAAATTCAAATTTTTATTTAAGGGGTTACCCCTACTTGCGATTTTGAGAAAATCGATTTTTTTATTACATTTTTTTGAAGTATAAGTATCTGAGAATATGTCCTGAAAATGTCAAGTCGATCCGAACAAAATTGACTGAGATATGAGCGTTGAAAGAGAAGAATCCGTGAATTGAAGAACTGAAATTGAAACTTTAAACGCGTTTTTCTCAAAATGGCATTTCTGAAGTCGGTGACCAAGATTACCCGAATACTAACGAACCGATCTTCTTGAAATATTGCAGGCTTATTTAATACATAAAAATGTAGTCTTTAATCGTTCGATTTTTTTTTTCGAAAAGAAAATGGCCGTTTTATAGCCAAAAAACGGCCGTTTTTTTCGTTAAAGTCGAACCATTAACTTTGACTGACCGCCATTTTGTGAAAAATGAATATTTTTTAAAATCCTTCGATTCAAGACTAGTTTATACTTATATTTGACTATATCCATCCGCATTTTTTTTTCAGATGATCCACTTCGCCGCAATGTTGGTCATCGCAAACCGTGTATATAAAAACATTATTTCATTGACGGCCATTTGCCACTAAACAATATAATATTTTTCAATAAAAAAGTTACTGAAAGTTCTTCAAGATGTGTTCTTTAGGATGGTATATTGATCGATTAAAAAAGTTTTGTAGTTTTCTTTAAAAAAATTCATGAAAAAGGCCTTTTTTGCGCTACAAGTGGGGGTAACGCCTTAAAAAACGATTTTTTTTTCGTCCACTTCTCACCCATGAATTCTACACTTTATCATTTTAAAAATAACCTCGCGAAAGCTGTAGCCGGCCAATGAATATTTAGTGGTCCAATCATTCTTTTTTTCTCCCAATTAATTCTTTTTTTCTTTAGAAACCGATTGTTGAAACTTACCACACACTTCTAACCGAATAAAACAAGCTTTAGTTTTGTTTACGGACAAGAGCTGTAAAGAATTATTTTTAGAGAACAAAGATTATAATTCTTGGGTTAGAAGTGTGAGGTAAATTTAAAAAATCCGTTTCCAATAAAAAAAAGGATTGATAGTTTTGAAAATTTTACAAAGCGTCAAATTTATGAGTGAGAAGGGTTAAAAAAGTCCCGAAAATTGAACATTTCGAAGCTCTGTAGCAATCACTAAATATTTCTTGGCCGGCGAGAATTTTCGCGAGGGTAATTAAAAAAATACTAAGCGCAAAGCTCAAGCCTGAGAAGTAGACGACAAAAGGAAAAAAATCAATTTATTTAAATGAAAATTTGAATTTTTGGGGGCGTGAAGCGACCTCTAAATATTTTTTGACCGCACGTAGCTTCCCCGACATTTTTTGGATGGTGAGAAAAAGGAAAAACAAAATAGAGCTTAAAATAATGCCACTCTAATATGCAGCTTTCGTGCACTCGAAGTGCATGGACGCAATAAAAGGAACTTCCCTACAAAGCGGTGGAGCGCTGTGAGATCGCACTTTTTTGAAAGATGTCTTGGCCTCGAACAAAAACACACCCACATTTTTCGCACTTCGCCAAATAATAGCCAGAAAAGTACGCGGTTTGTTTTGAAAATACTGTTTCACATAGAAATGCTGAACGCGAAAATTCATTTTGCGAAAAAAATCATGAAAATTTGTTTGTAACGAATAAAGAAATCGCTACGTATTTTTACGAAAAAGTTAGCTCGTACGATACTGCAAAAATTTGAAGTGAATTTTCCAAAATTTATTTGAGTTCAAGCCATATAAACAAAAGTTGCTTCAGGCAAAACGCCTCTAAAGCTCCGTCGCATTATTACGAACTCGACAGTGAAAATTTAGCGGTTGAAATAAAAAAGTGAACAAATAATCCAATTTAAAAAATTGGATTAAAAAGCCCATTTTTCCATCTCTATGACGTTTCTCCTTGAGCCAATTGAATATCCTATTAAAATCTTTCAATGTTCCTATATCACCAGAATACATGCGCAATTTTTCAATAAGCCATTATCGTCAGACAGATAAATTGCCAGTCGCGATCGTTGAAAGTTTCGTCGATTAATCACTAGAACGTGGGATCGCGTTACAAATATCTGTAGCGCGGCTATATAAGTCAATTTTCCATCGATTATGAAATTTGCTCCCGATAAAATGGTCCTGCTGAGCTGCGGATAGGACGTTATAAACTCGTCTATTCCGTGGGAAATTGCCGGCCCCAAGTCCCGACGGTCTTCCTCGGCACTCACGAGTACGGTTCTGTGTGTTGCGTCTACGCGCGCACACGAACGAGATGTCAATGGAAGTTGGCGAGAATTTCTCAACGCGCGATCTCGGGCACAATTGAACAGCTTTTCGACGAGTACGATTAATCGAACTTCTCTTTCTATCTCTCTCTCTCTCTTCTCTCTCTCTCTCTCTCTCTCTCTCTCTCTCTCTCTCTCTCTCTCTCTCTCTCTCTCTCTCTCTCTCTCTCTCTCTCGCACGTATACGCGCAAGTTCTATCGCTGCGTGTTCAGAGACCGGAGAAACTTTCCCGCAGTTCATGAACGAAAGGGAATAAAGGGGACGAGCCATACTGTGTCTCAATCCGAACGCGGAGAACTGAGTAAAATATTATTTTAGAAACACTAGTGGAGCAATTAACGTCAGAGCTTCGATAGTCGAGGATTTTAAAGAAAACAAGAACAATTGATGATGGAGAGAGCACGATGTTTTTCTTTTTCGCTTATTCAAAGTTAAGGGGTTACCCCCACTTGCAATTTTGAAAAAATCGATTTTTTTTATTGCATTTTTTTGAAGTATAAGTATCTGAGAATATGTCCTGAAAATTTCAAGTCGATCCGAACAAAATTGACTGAGATATGAGTGTTGAAAGAGAAGAATCCGTGAATTGAAGAACTGAAATTGAAACTTTAAACGCGTTTTTCTCAAAATGGCATTTCTGAAGTCGGTGACCAAGATTACTCGAACACTAATGAACCGATCTTCTTGAAATTTTGCAGGCTTATTTAATACATAAAAATGTAGTCCTTAATCGTTCGATTTTTTTTTTCGAAAAAATGGCCGTTTTATAGCCAAAAAACGGCCGTTTTTTTTCGTTAAAATCGAACCATTAACTTTGACTGTCCGCCAATTTGTGAAAAATGAATATTTTTTAAAATCCTTCGATTAAAGACTAGTTTATACTTATATTTGACTAAATCCATCCGCATTTTTTTTTTCAGATGATCCACTTCGCCGCAATGTTGGTCACCGCAAACCGTGTATATAAAAACATTATTTCATTGACGGCCATTTGCCACTAAACAATGTAATATTTTTCAATAAAAAAATTACCGAAAGTTCTTCAAGATGTGTTCTTTAAGATGGTATATTGATCGATTCAAAAAGTTTTGTAGTATTCTTTAAAAAAATTCATGAAAAAGGCCTTTTTTTTTGCACTACAAGTGGGGGTAACGCCTTAATGCATGACGAAATGTGTGCTACAGCCTACACTGACAATAAGATAAATTTATGGCGTTTTTAACCATATTTTTACTATTATTACTTTTAATTTAATAGTAATAGTAATTTTAGTATAGTAATTTTACTTAAATTTAGTATCTAATTTTAGTATAGCAATTTTACTTAAATGTAGTATCGAATGTTACTGTAGTACTTTATACTATAGTACTATTATTACAGTTTACTATGGTACTTTAATTTAGTATAATAATTTTTAAATTTAATAGTAATAGTAATTTTACGAGTACTATTTTTACTAGCCTACTCTGACAATGAGATAAATTTATGGTGCTTTAACCATATTTTTACTATTCCTGTGATTAATAGTAATATTAATATTAATTGTAATTTAATAGTAATAGTCATTTTAGTATAGTAATTGTACTTAAATTTAGTATTCAATTTTACTATAGTACTTTATACTATAGTACTATCACTACAGTTTACTATAGGACTTTAATTTAGTATAGTAATTTTTACATTTAATAGTAATAGTAATTTTACTGGTACTATTGGTACTAGGTGAGCAACTAAGTTCCCGGGTTTCATACATGGATGGCGCTAGCGACATATGTAGTCGGAATACAGGTCTGAAATTGGGTGTCTTTATAGCTTGGACATCTGTTGAGAATACCCAGTCGTAATATAAACAAATATCGTAAGACAACGACCTTTTTTCTAACCTCGAAAATGTCAAAGTTTGTGGCAAACGTAACACAACGACCTTTTTTCTAACTTCGAAAATGTCAAAGTTTGTGCCAAACGTAACACAACGACCTTTTTGCTAACCTCGAAAATGTCAAAGTTTGTGCCAAACAAAGTTTGCGCCAACAGAAAGAGTTTCCTGCATCAAATTGTTACTGGCGATGAAAAATGGACATATTTCGAGAATCCCAAACGCAGAAAATCGTGGCTTTCACTTGGCGAAGCGTCAACATCGACGGCACAGCCAAATCGCTTCGGAAAAAAGACAATGCTATGCGTTTGGTGGGACCAGAAAGGAATCGTTTACTATGAGCTGCTGAAACCGGGCGAAACTGTCAATGGGCATCGCTGCCGACAACAACTAATCAATTTGAACCTCGCATAGCTCGAAAAACGGCCAGAATGGGACACGAGACGCGAACGTGTGATATTGCAGCACGACAACGCTCCGTGCCATCGCAGTTCCATCGTCCAGGACACCGACAAGTGTGGAGAAAGTAAAAGGGCCGAGGTCTTCAAAATTCCTAAGGGCGTGGAAAAGAGCATCAGAAAAGCAAAGCTATATGAAGTTTGTTTTTTTTTAACTATAGATCTCTAGGTATTTCCATAGCGGCGCTCTCTATTATCTCATAAACTTCGGAATACCCCACCATAAAGTTCCGTTAGCCCGGAGGGGGTTATCACAAACTATTTCCCTACCATATTGAAATACCATCAAACTTTCCCGTCTCTGGCTCAACTCCTCTTCAGGTCCACCAACTGATGACCCTATTCCTGATGCTTGGATGAACCCTCAGACCCTCATCGACCAATTGTTTACAACTATCAGTTGTTTCTTTGCGCAAAGCCACATCTGAAAGCTTTCAGTTTAATCGAACGTGTCTCAATTGAAGATCAGAGGAAGAGCAGTTCCAGGCATGTCGTTCGGCCGATGGAGCGAAACCATACAATTGCATCCTTCCACGTTATTCCTCGATGATGATTGATCGCTTGGCCGATGTATGACCGAATTAAGCTACCCGGTGCCAAAAATGGGTAGAACATTTTTAAAAGGAATAATGGAGAGCCTGTTTCGTGAGGAAATGTTATTTTTGGAAACAGGCTCTCAATCATTCCTTTAAGAGTTATTCTACCCTTTTTTGAGCAGGGTGATTGCATTTGGTCTTTACTCATTGTCAGCCAATCCGATCAATTGTTATCAATGAACTGTTCTAACAATGGGTTCAATATGTTTGAGAAGAGTAATTGAGGGCCTGCTGCCAAAAATGTTACACCCTCATGTACTATTTTTGAAAACAGGCTCTCGATCATGCCTTTCGAAAATGTTCCACCCATTCTTTGAGCAGGGTGCCTGCATGTGGTCGCAACTCAGCCAATTCGATCAATCGTTATCGATCGACTGTTTCAAAAATGGGTAGAGCATTTTTCAAAGGAATATTTAAGAACCTGTTTTCAAAAATAATACATGGGGATGTAGCATTTTGGGTAATAGGTTCTGAATTAATCCTTTAGAAAATGTTCAACCCATTCTTGGAACATGGTGCCTGCATTTGGTTGTAATCCAGTCAACCTGATCAATCGCCATCAATCATCTGTTCCAAAAATGGGTAGAACATTTTTGAGAGGAGTCATTGAGAGCCTACTACCAAAAATTTTGTAGCCTCATGTACTATTTTTGAAAACAGGCTCTCAATCATGCCTTTCGAAAATGTTCCACCCATTTTTTGAGCAGGGTGCTTGCATTTGGTCATTGCTCAGCCAATTACCGAGCGAGGCTGATGGGGATCAGTTAAAATCACTCATGGCATGTCCGGTCGGATATACTCTTACACACATCGACATTAACTGATGGGCTATCGTCACCACAATATCGCTGATTAATCGGAAGTACACGAGTATAGTTGTGTCGAGCACAGTTTTAAGGGATTACCCCCACTTGCGATTTTCAAAAAATCGATTTTTTTTATTGCATTTTTTTGAAGTATAAGTATTTGAGAATATGTCCTGAAAATTTCAAGTCGATCCGAACAAAATTGACTGAGATATGAGCGTTGAAAGAGACGAATCCGTGAATTGAAGAACTGAAATTGAAACTTTAAACGCGTTTTTCTCAAAATGGCATTTCTGAAGTCGGTGACCAAGATTACTCGAACACTAATGAACCGATCTTCTTGAAATTTTGCAGGCTTATTTAATACATAAAAATGTAGTCTTTAATCGTTCGATTTTTTTTTTCGAAAAAAAATGGCCGTTTTATAGCCAAAAAACGGCCGTTTTTTTTCGTTAAAATCGAACCATTAACTTTGACTGTCCGCCATTTTGTGAAAAATGAATATTTTTTAAAATCCTTCGATTAAAGACTAGTTTATACTTATATTTGACTAAATCCATCCGCATTTTTTTTTCAGATGATCCACTTCGCCGCAATGTTGGTCACCGCAAACCGTGTACATAAAAACATTATTTCATTGACGGCCATTTGCCACTAAACAATGTAATATTTTTCAATAAAAAAATTACTGAAAGTTCTTCAAGATGTGTTCTTTAAGATGGTATATTGATCGATTAAAAAAGTTTTGCAGTTTTCTTTGAAAAAATTCATGGAAAAGGCCTTTTTTGTGCGCTACAAGTGGGGGTAACGCCTTAATAGCCCGGGGTTATTAGAGATCACAGGAATGCTGCTTTTGGTTATTTGCTCAAATGCACAAACGCACATATATACGTGCGATTGGGTACATCGAGGTACCATGTGCCCAAACAGGGTCTCGATTCACAAACCGAAGAGCTCGAATCGGGGATGCAGGCGAATGGCTTGGGCGCACGTGTTTTGGATTTATTCGTGTTCCGGTTGGTTTTGCGTATCCGCGAGCAAGTAATTGAGAAAACGGCGGGAGCCGCCGCATAGGCTCATGCCGAATGGTCCGTTCCATCGCTGTATGTGGCGACAGCCGTAAGGGTTGGGGCTTGTAAAGCTCAAAGAGCCGTGAAACACCACCAACCTGTCCCCCTATAGGCATCTCTGCACGCAAGTATACACTCGTGAGCACATTTTTTTTTTAGATGTCGCGTGTAAAGCAATGCAGACATCCATGGGGCTTTCCGGGTCGAGCATTTTACTTTTCCGTATCGATAATTGATTTTTTGCCTCGTTGCAAAAGTGCCTTTGAAAAAAAAAAATATAATTTTTTAATACATTTGTTTTCTAGATCACCAATTTTTCGGTAATTTCTTTTTTACATGGACGTTTCTTCTAATATATTTTTTGAATATTCTTTTTTAATAAAGAATTTTGAGAATGAAAAAAATCAAATTAAAATAAACTGCATGACTTAAATTGACGACTAGAAAGAGGGAAAAAGCTCGCTCAGGATGGAGAGAAGTATATATATATATATATATACACACACACATATATATATATATATATATATATATATATATATATATATCTTAATTTCGATAAAATTTATCAGGTCTCGGGAAAAAAATCCTCGTTGATAAAAAAGTTTTGCAAATGATGTAAAGATACTCGATTGTGTAAGAAAGGGTCCTCTCTTACTTTTTCAAACAATAGTATTTTGGATACAAATAATAGTATTTTATAATACTAGTTCTATAATACTATTGTATTACAATAATAGTATTGTAATACAATAGTATTGTAATAGTTGTAATAATCGTAATAATTGTAATAATTGTAATAATTGTAATAATTGTAATAGTTGTAATAATTGTAATAATTGTAATAATTGTAATAATTGTAATAATTGTAATAATTGTAATAATTGTAATAATTGTAATAATTGTAATAATTGTAATAATTGTAATAATTGTAATAATTGTAATAATAGTAATAATTGTAATAATTGTAATAATTGTAATAATTTTAATAATTGTAATAATTGTAATAATTGTAGTAGTAATACAATAGTATTGTAATATTGTAATACAATAGATACAAATAATAGTATTTTGGATACAAATAGAATTCGTGCCAAATTCACGTCAGGAGAATTCAGTCTACGTTCAAACTTGAGAAACTTAACATTTATTGAATATTTTTTGCACCCACTCGATCCTCATAAGTGACATTTGCCGGTGGGAAAGTTTCTTCAAAAATCCTGCCAACGTAATTTTCCATAAACTACAGCTATCTCAAAAATATTGATATCGAGACTTTTTAAAAAGCTGTCCGAAGCCGTGGCTGTCAGCTTCCACCGTCTTCAACCGGATTTGCGTAATATTAATCAGTCGTCGAGTTCTTCAAGTCTGAACGTAAATAGCGTTTTTTCTGTGCGAATTAAACGGGGAAACATGATCTCGGGCGCTACTCAGAGTGAAAGGGCCTCAATTCGAGGCGAATGTTTTTTCCACCAATTCGTTTGAACGGACAAGAGTTACACGTAATTTTCGACTCGCCCTGATGAATACAGAACCGAAGATTTTGAATGATATTTCGAAAAAATCGTGTGCACAAAGTACCCCGTACGTTTTCGACCAAAGGGACCCTCGTCGAGCAACGCGCTCCGAAGTATGTGATTTTTTGGTTCCAACGTCAAGGGTAAAAAAAAAGAATGTGACAAGCGAAATCACCCCCGGGGCAGGGATGTTCGCGGCGAGGGTTACCGGCTGTATTCGGTATATATTTGTGTCGGTTGGTAACTCGTGTGTGTGTGGAGAGATAATAAAAAAAACGGGCGGAGAGTTTCGTCGTTCAGTCATGATTTCTTCGTCCAACCCGGAGGACCATGGGACATTGAGGGGCGCCAGGGGGCGAGTTGAGATATTCGTTAAAGGATGCCGTTTTTTCTTTCACATATAAAAAAAAAGACCACCGGTTTTTCTCGTTTTATTTCTATGCGGATGTAAAACAAAATGGAAAATGAAAGTCCCGCAATGTCGCGTGTGTCGTCTCGCCAGTGAATTACCACGAGAAACAAAAGGGAGTATAGTTCGGGGGCTGAAATATGTCACGAGTGTCGCGACTCTCGTCGTAACGTTTATCGTGAGTTTAAAAAAGAGCGCATTGCTTTTTTTAACCCGAAGGACCATATATCGAGTGAGTGAAAAAAATCATCAAAAAATACAGAAAAGCAACAAAAACATGGCCGCCGGCCGATGATGTAGTTCTCCAAGTCGGCGGACATGATATCTCGAGGACCACTCGATGGATTCTTTCGAAATTTACAGGAGATACGACGAGATAGATTTAAAGGTCGTTGACGATCTCACTTTTTAAAAGGCGATCTTCATTTTGGTAATTATGCAGTTTGAGAGTTTTTCCGAAAAAAACAACGGATTTTTTTTTTGCCATGAGCTGCCTTAAGGGGTTACCCCCACTTGCGATTCTGAAAAAATCGATTTTTTTTTATTGCATTTTTTTGAAGTATAAGTATCTGAGAATATGTCCTGAAAATTTCAAGTCGATCCGAACAAAATTGACTGAGATATGAGCGTTGAAAGAGAAGAATCCGTGAATTGAAGAACTGAAATTGAAACTTTAAACGCGTTTTTCTCAAAATGGCATTTCTGAAGTCGGTGACCAAGATTACTCGAACACTAATGAACCGATCTTCTTGAAATTTTGCAGGGTTATTTAATACATAAAAATGTAGTCTTTAATCGTTCGATTTTTTTTTTCGAAAAAAATGGCCGTTTTATAGCCAAAAAATGGCCGTTTTTTTTCGTTAAAATCGAACCGTTAACTTTGACTGTCCGCCATTTTGTGAAAAATGAATATTTTTCAAAATCCATCGATTAAAGACTAGTTTATACTTATATTTGACTAAATCCATCCGCATTGTTTTTCCAGATGATCCACTTCGCCGCAATGTTGGTCACCGCAAACCGTGTATATAAAAACATTATTTCATTGACGGCCATTTGCCACTAAACAATGTAATATTTTTCAATAAAAAAATTACTGAAAGTTCTTCAAGATGTGTTCTTTAAGATGGTATATTGATCGATTAAAAAAGTTTTGTAGTTTTCTTTAAAAAAATTCATGAAAAAGGCCTTTTTTTTGCGCTACAAGTGGGGGTGACGCCTTAATTGGTCACCACTGTTGATATAACGTCGGGGGGGGGGGGCGGGGCTAACATTTTCTATTTATTCCATGAGTTTGTTTGGGTTTTGAAGTTCCCGGAAGCACGTAATAAAGTGGGGCATTTTAAAATATTTTGACGACTACATTGGGGGTTGGAGGTGGGGGGATTTATAGAAGAAACCTTCCTGAATACAATGTCGAAGAGAAATCGCGGCGTTCACTTCCCTTTTAATTCGGCCATTTTTTTCGGGCCTCTTGGTAGACGCAGCCCCTTGGATAAAAAATGGCGTATCAAAGGGTGCACATGATAAAATCTTCGTCGATAAGGGTGCTATCAGCTCTTCTGTCGAATGTCCGGTAATGTTTGTATATTGTTGTTTTATTGTTTGAAAAAAAAAACAATTGTTCCAGTGTTTTTCTGTTTGGGGATGATGGGGGAATAGGTAGGCTTCGTTTTCATTTTCTCGCGCGTTCTCTCCGCTCAATTTCATTCGCGAGCACTTCCGGTGTTACTAGACAATTATTTGGTCATTTCCGTAAGTTTGACCAGTCGAACATTTTTTCGATCGAGGGTAGTAGAATTGGCGAGAAAGTGAAAGGGGGAAAAAAACAGGCCGGGATGTTCGTTTGGAGGATCGTAGGATGAGTCGATCGTTTGATCGTTTGATGTTTCGCGGTCCCCCTACCATGAACGATCAACGGAGCTGTGTGAGTGACCTTAGCGGCGTCGTTGCTCGCGACGCACGTGTAATTTCCGTCGTGCAACGGCGTCGCGCTCTGTATTTTGAGGGCAAGATCGTACTCGTCGCTCTGATGCGTCGTTATCTCGCCGGGGGCCTCCTTAAGGGGCCTACCGTCCTTCAGCCACGTTATCTTGATCGGCGCGTCGCCCTCGCTCACGACACACGTCACGTGTACCCTCGCACCGGCCTGAACGTTCGCGGGAAATCTAAACGGATCGATTCTAGGAGGGACTGTAAGTTCACATACGAAAACAAAAATCTGAAAAATCACGTTGGCATTCACCATCGTTTCGTACGTACATTCGTCAGAGAAATGTCATTTTCGATTATGACGAAGTTTGCGTGGGTGGAACGCGATGAAAATCATGTTTCTTTGAGGGGGAGGGGGGAGATCCTTTTGCATCGCAAAGAAGAGGCTATGGCCGAAAATTAAGGACGTTGAGTCCCTATGAAACATGTTAATGTTAATTGTTCAATAAATAGCTTCTTAATCGTCATGAAATTTTTACACGACCTCCTGAATACTTCATGTAAAAACATACCAAATTTTCCGAATTCTATCATCATTACTTCAACCTCCTTAAGGGTTGAAATAAAAAATGATAAGAAAATTCGGAAAATTTGGTATGTTTTTGTATGAAGTATTTAAGAGGTCGTGTTAAAATTTCACGACGATTAGGAAGCTCGTTATTAAAAAATTAACGTTTTGTTAAGAACAATATTTAAAAGAAATAAAAAAAAAATTATCAATAAACTTCGTTTTGTTTCCGTTGCTTTCAGTATATTGTAGATATTATAAAATTGAGAGGTCAAAAAAAAAACTTATTGCAAAGTTACATCAGTTTCCATAAAACAACATTTAATTTGTGAATGTTAATTGTTCAATAACGAGCTTCCTAATTGTCGTGAAATTTTTACACGACCTCTGAAATACTTCATACAAAAACATACCAAATTTTCAGAATTTTATCATCATTTGCGATTTGGGACTCACCATCCTTAAGGGCAGATATACACCTAGGAGCCGGAAAAAGGGTCATTTTTGTGAATTTTTTTCAAGGAAAACTATTCGAAATTTCGGATTGGGGTTTTAATTATCCAAAAGTATATACATTCAAAAATATGTTTAATATTTTTAATTAATTAATGAATTAATTAAATTCAAAAAAATTAATTTACATCAAATTAATTAAATATTAATTAAATATTTAATTAATTAATGTTAAATAATTGATAAAAATATGTCAATGTTATTTATTTAAAAATATCAAAAATATACAAGGATATTGTACGATCCTTGGAGCGTCGTAAAAAAATCGGTACCCAAAATTTCTCGAAAACCAATGAACCGATTGCCTTGAGGTTTTTTGTGGTTAGTCTATACACCATTATCTAGTACTTGTCATAGCCGATTTTGAAAATATCGATTTATGACAAAATGACGGACGTTTGAACATAAATAGTGATTTTTGGGCCAAAATAAGTTATTATTTTGCCTATAAAACGAAAACTAAGTAGCGGGAAAAAAAGTCCTATGCTCCACAAAATACGGCCCTTTGCGAATGGAATACCTTAAGGATGTTGAGTCCCAAATCGCAAATGATGATAAAATTCTGAAAATTTGCTATGTTTTTGTATGAAGCATTTCAGAGGTCGTGTAAAAATTTCACGACAATTAGGAAGCTCGTTATTGAACAATTAACATTCACAAATTAAATGTTGTTTTATGGAAACTGATGTAACTTTGCAATAAGTTTTTTTTTGCCCTCTCAATTTTATAATATCTACAATATACTGAAAGCAACGAAAACAAAACGAAGTTTATTGATACATTTTTTTCTATTTCTTTTAAAAATTGTTCTTAACAAAATGTTAATTTTTAAATAACAAGCTTCCTAATCGTCGTGAAATTTTAACACGACCTCTTAAATACTTCATACAAACACATACCAAATTTCCGAATTTTCTTATCATTTTTTATTTCAACCCTTAAGGACGTTGAAGTAATGATGATAGAATTCTGAAAATTTGGTATGTTTTTACATGAAGTATTCAGGAGGTCGTGTAAAAATTTCATGACGATTAAGAAGCTATTTATTGAACAATTAACATTGACATGTTTCATAGGGAGTCTACATCCTTAAGGGGGTAACTAGCCCTTGAAGAAGTGTCACCCCTTCATAAATTTTTTTCAATACTTCTATGGTGGATTTTTCATCGCTTTACATTGGAAGAATTTTGACTTATGTTTCATTCCTTTTCACATATTTGTTTCATTCCTTTATCACATATATTAGTTTCGACAAAATCCTGGTTGGCAAATTTTTGAGTTTCGAACGTTTTAACACGTTTTCCGGAAAGCCACTTTTTCGTGAACTTCGTACAAGATAAGTGAAAAGTTGTCGGGTCGATCATTTTGAAGTTTCGCACACTTTTACAAAACACGATTACCGCATTTGAGAACGCAAAAGTCCTTGAAACTTATTTTTGAAAAAACTACTTTTTCATTAACAAATACTATAGTAAAAAATTCATGAAAAATAGAACAGTTTTTCGAATTCGTACAATTTTTCCAATTTTCAGTTTTCTTTGAACTTTTTCTTAGAGGTCTAGGGTCTTAGAAATAAAAATATTCTTGGTTCTGATGTCTCAGATCAATGTACCAGACGCTAAGTAGTACGTCGTGGAATAGATCAGGCGGCAACTGTCTCTGGAGCAAGTGTCGTAGAGCCACCGTTTATAAATATTATTTTTTCGTAAAATTAGAACTTGTAACAATACCTTATATTTTAATTATGTAGGATAAATAGTTTCGGTACAAAAAAATCTTGAAAATTCGCTTAATTACGATGCTTAAAAGGATCTCCCCACTAATGACAACTTTTTAGGCACTTCCGGTCTACGAAAATCGCCCATTGTTTCAAACCTCGTTCGAGAGCTGCAAATAAATCCGCGAAAATGAATTATGGACAAGAACGGTAAACTAATTTGAAAAATGAGAAAGAATTCGCGGTGCGTTCCAACAATGCAAACTTCGACTCAAATTCCAACAAAGCTGAAAAGGTAAAACAACATTATTGTTAAGAGCAAATAAAGCGGTTTCGTAAAGTCAGCAGGAAAAATGTATAAATTCGGCATAATATTCAGTCGAAATCTCTTCGAAAACGGTAATTATAAATTCGTTGTGTATGACACAAAAGCATCGATATTATCAACAATTATTGCACGCAAGAGGACGACATAATCGATATGTTCATCAGTAATAATCAACCAATCATGATATTCAACATGCCAAGAAGCTGTGCCTTTGGGATCACGATTAAAAATGACAAAAAACTTTTTCGAATAGGAAAAAATGTTTTTACGCCTGTATCGGTAGGGAAAACAGTCGGAATAAAAGCAGCATATACACATGCGTATAAATCTCGAATTCTCGAGTTTTCCTTCGTTATTTTTTCTCGTTTTTACGAAACTGCTGTCCGTCCGGCGCGAGTCGGCTGGAAAATAAAAAAAAACGTTGATACACGAAGTTATTTGACAGAGTGGTGTGTTTTCTCTCCGGCCTTTTTCGCCTGCGAAAATTTCTCGTTTTTCACGATTTTGTTTTTCCTTCTTCTCCATCTCTCTGACACGGTGAATTTTTCTCCGCATTGCCCAGGAACGCTTGACAAGTATGCTGCTACAAAACGGAACGCCACCTGGTTTGAATGGCCGTCAAAAAGGGAAGCAGAAAGGATGAAAAAAAACGAAAGAAACGCGAGAAAAGAAGGAACTACGGTAGCGTGATATTAAGGATGTTGAGTCCCAAATCGCAAATGATGATAAAATTCTGAAAATTTGGTACGTTTTTGTATGAAGTATTTCAAAGGTCGTGTAAAAATTTCACGACAATTAGGAAGCTCGTTATTGAACAATTAACATTCACAAATTAAATGTTGTTTTATGGAAACTGATGTAACTTTGCAATAAGTTTTTTTTTTGACCTCTCAATTTTATAATATCTACAATATACTGAAAGCAACGGAAACAAAACGAAGTTTATTGATAATTTTTTTTTTATTTCTTTTAAATATTGTTCTTAACAAAATGTTAATTTTTTAATAACGAGCTTCCTAATCGTCGTGAAATTTTAACACGACCTCTTAAATACTTCATACAAAAACATACCAAATTTTCCGAATTTTCTTATCATTTTTTATTTCAACCCTTAAGGAGGTTGAAGTAATGATGATAGAATTCGGAAAATTTTGTATGTTTTTACATGAAGTATTCAGGAGGTCGTGTAAAAATTTCATGACGATTAAGAAGCTATTTATTGAACAATTAACATTAACATGTTTCATAGGGACTCAACATCCTTAACGTGCTTTTTTGCATGTTGGCGAGTGCTTCCGAAGGCTGCAAGTTTCAATGTTCACGCGATAAACACACCCGGAGCAGACCCAAACGTTACGAGAAGAATTTATAAAATGTGGAAAAACAGATAAAAGATCGAGCGAACAAAGTGTATTTTAATCTCCCACGGTACCCAGCCGGAGATCCATCTCCGTTTCTATTTTGCTTCGAGATTCGCTCCTCGCCGCCGATTGCTCTTTAATTAATTCAGGAATCAAGGAAATTCGATAGCGTCGACGCGCCAGACGTTCGCAGCTCGATTCGAAAATTGTGAAAGGCTTCAAAAAGGCTTCTCTTTTGCCACGAATGAGAAGGGGCCGAGAGCGGACCGAGAGATCAACTCTCGCGGGTCTTCCTCGCCTTTTTTTTTGCTCCCTTTCACGAGGGTTCGCCCTATACCCCGGAGCTTCGGCAACGATGGAAAGTCTCGGCGAGACTTTCCTCTCGACAGAAGCAGTGCTGGGCAAAATTGTAATAAAAAATTACCAATTACAAACTACTAAAGGTAATTTGTAATTAAATCGTATTCCATTAAAATTACTTTTGGTAATAATAATTGAATCGGAGTTCATTAAAATTACTTTCGATAATTGCAATTGAATTAGAGTCTATTGAAATTATTTCCAGTAATTGTAATTGAATTGGAGTTAATTAAAATTACATTGAGTCGTTTTAATTAAATCGAAGTTCAGTAAAATTACTTTCAGTCGTTGTAATTGAATCAGAAATCATTACAATTCTTTTCAGTGATTGTTATTAAATCTGAAATTATCAAAATTACTTTCGGTAATAGTAAACCACGCAATGTGGTTTCATTAGATTTTTTTTGCTTGAGAACACTCTATGCATCGAAATGAATATCTCGTTTTTTTTCTCGTAAAAACGAAGCTTTTTTATACAATATTTTGCAAAAATATTGTATAAAAAATAATTTTAGCGAAATTTAAGTTGCGCCATTCGAAAGAGCAGCCTTGGAAATAGTCGATAAGGTACTTGAGGAATTTTTTCCCCGACATTTTCATGGTAAATAATCACGTCGGAAAGAAGACTTGTGAAAAGTGTCTTTGTGACGTTAAAGGGTTAATAGTAAGAAAATTGTAATTGATATAAAAAAGTAACAATTTTCCCAAGTAATTGTAATGAATAATACAAAAAATACTATTTTTTCCAGCAATTGTAATTGATAACGGAAAAATTACAATTCTTCCAAGTAATTGTAATTAGCAGCAAAAAATTACAATTATTTCGAGTAATTGTAGTTGATAATCACAAAATTACAATTGTTTATAGTAACTGTAATTGATAAATAAAAATTTATAATTGTATCCCGTAATTGTAATTAGTGACTAAATATTGCAGTTATTTACAGTAATTGTAATTTACGGGTAATGAAATTACAAAAGTAATGTCCGCTGCCCAATTCTGCATAGAAGCCTCGGTAAATGCTCCCTACAATTTTTTTTTTAACGAGCACGTCATTTTGCTCCGATGAGAAAAAAACACGGCAAAAGGATAACTGATTGGATCCACATTATCAAAGCCCGTTTTGTACTTAATTACTTAACGGTTGTATATAGATATAGTACGACAAAATTCATTTGGGTTTGCTCCGGCTTGTTGGCAAAATCGTCAAATATTTTTTGGAAAAAGTAAATTTTCTTTGGGATCAAGTTCGTTTAAGTTCGTTCGAAAAAAAATTATATATTCTTGGGAAAAAGTGAGATCGATTTCATGTTGTTCGGGCTTATTAAATACGTTTGGCCAAATTTTTAGTTTTTTCTTTTTGGCAAAAAGTATGTTAACGTTCGTTTGGCATTACTTATAAAGATAGAAAATATTTTTATAAAAGAAGCATGATAAAATTCGTTTGAGTTTTATTGAAAAATATATTAATGGTAAAATTATCAAATATTTTTGGGAAAACGTACGTTCAAGTTCATTTGGGTTTTATTGAAAAAATAAATATATATATATATATATGTGTTTATTTTGAGAAAAAGTAATTTTGTTCGGCTTGATTAATAATGTTTTGCAAAATTCTTTTTTTTGGGCAAACTTATGCCTTTTGGCACAAAATGACACAGCATTTTGTGAAACTCATGCCTCTTTGGCACAGCATGGCATGGCATTTTGTGGCAAATATATTAAATCTTTTTGGCAGAATTAATAAATACTTTCGGCAAAAAAGCACGTTAAAATTCGTATTGCATTACTCGTAAAAATAAAATTAAACAAAATGGAAAAAAGTACGATCATATTCGTTGGGGTTTGTTTACAAGAAACAGGAAATATTTTTCAGAAAAATGTTAAATCAATTGACTTTGGGTTTGTTTGGGTTTGTTTGCAAAATTAGGAAATATTTATGGAAATTATGGGATTATGAAAATTTATGGAAATTGTGGAAATTAGGGAATATTTATGGAAATTATCAAATATTTTTGGGAAAACGTACGTTCAAGTTCGTTTGGGTTTTATTGAAAAAATAAATATATATATGTTTATTTTGAGAAAAAGTAATTTTGTTCGGGTTGATTAATAATGTTTTGCAAAATTCTTTTTTTTGGCAAACTTATGCCTTTTGGCACAAAATGACACAGCATTTTGTCACACTTATGCCTCTTTGGCACAGCATGGCATGGCATTTTGTGGCAAATTTACTAAATCTTTTTGGCAGAATTAATAAATACTTTCGGCAAAAAAGCACGTCAAAATTCGTATTGCATTACTCGTAAAAATAAAATCAAACAAAATGGAAAGAAGTACGATCATATTCATTTGGGTTTGTTTAGAAGAAGCAGGAAATATTTTTCAGAAAAATGTTAAATCAATTGAATTTGGGTTTGTTTGGGTTTGTTTGCAAAATTGGGAAATATTTATAGAAAAAAGTGCGATAAAGATACAATATCGCGAGGAGTTTTTATGGTAATAATTATTCAGCATTATTGTTCGAAAAAACTGTGCTGTTGACTTTTGGCGTGACAAGTTCGTGGTCGAAATTCAGAAATCACTCAATTTAAGTAACACATCCATGGAATTTCATTATCATTCCTTCGACATGACTTTTCCATCCAACAAAACTGAGAATAAATTGTAAAACATTGTTTCTTCTTGTCTACCTTTGACTTCGATGTGAACGGTTTGTGAGTCCAGGCGGCCTTGCTTGTTCTTCGCTGTACACGTGTAAGCCCCGGGATCAGTTTTGCTGTCAACTTGCCGAATAACGAGTGTCCCATTCGACGAGACTTCCTGTCGTCGATTCGTCGGCAGAGGTTGATCGTCTGGAAAGAGTAGATACAAAAATGTGTATATATATACACACATTTTCCTATATATATATACGATATATTACATTCGATATATATATATATATATATAAATATAAATATAAATATAAATATATATATAAATATATAAATATATAAATATATAAATATATATATATATATATATATATATATATATATATATATATATATATATATCGGCAAAAATTTTTACGCCATGGAGAGAGGCAGCTTTCAGGTTTTCCTCAGTTTCCTCGTGCCCTCGTGAAAATACGACACGCTAGCTTTGAAATTGCCAATTCCCCAATTAATAGAATTGACTGGAAAATACGACACGACAATTTTGAAATTGCCAATGTCACAATAATTATAAACTACCAGAAAAGACACTAGAAATATCCGTGCAAAAACAACCCTGCCCAGAATTATCGAAAATGTCCTGTAGGGTAGCTCTCTCAAGAAACTTTTCTTTCAAAACGAAAGGAAAAAGGAGGTTCGCGATCTTGTTAATACGATTCCGATGTCACTCCGTGCCTGTCGGGACGTCGGTAAAAAAACCTTCTCGCGATTCCTGTCAGCGACGAAACTTGGAAAAATGCGTTTTCGCTGGTCTTTTTATTCTCAGACTTTTCTTTGCCAATGACAACGAGAGGTGTATAACTTTTCCAAACAGTGTTTTACACGGTACGTCGGACTCGTGACTTTTATATGCAGCTGTAAGTATTATGGGGCACGTAGTACGTGTATCGAACTGTGCGGTGTGAAAAAAGGGTTTGCGAAAGTTTCAGGGCAAAAGCAAGAAAAGGGAATGTACCAGTTTCCCTCTAGCTTTCTCGCACGGTTCAAAAAGTATCGTTGAGAACTTGAGTTCATCATTACGAAGATATATATATATATATATATATATATATATATATATATATATATATATATATATATATATATATATATATATATATATATATATAGAGAGAGAGAGAGAGAGAGAGAGAGAGAGAGAGAGAGAGAGAGAGAGAGAGAGAGAGAGGTTGAGATAAAGTTAACTTCGGAGACCAAGTGAGAGACCAGTTTGCCAGCGATAGAGTACATTCAAGAAAAACTTTTCTCTCCCTTACTTATAAGCTCGTGAGACAAATGGAGTGAGGGAGGGAGAAAAAAAAGAGCGAGGACAAGAGCACATACTGTAGCTGGTACCTCGGACTCCCAAAAAGACCCAGTTGAAAAAAAAAGGGTCGATAAGTCTTTTCTCCCTAGCCACGAACTCTAAACGAGTCAACAACTGTTTCTCTCGGGTCTCTCGTCTTGCCCACGTCCGTCGACGTCGTCAACGTGATTTTGCAGAGCAGTAAAAAAAAAACACGCCTGGACCCAATGAAGTTTTAATTTACAGTGGAATTCTTGAAGAACTTTGTCAAGACGTTCACGATCGCTCGTCTCTTTGATAAGGGATGCTATAATGACTTTGGGCTAACGGTGGTGAGAGATGTACAAAGAACTAACAGTTGGAGCGAGTGGAGTTTCAATTTGGAACTCTTGCAGAATTTTGACAGTTCTTATGAGATCGCTTTTGTCTTTTTTGTGAGAGATATCATAATGAATTTGGGGCAACGGCGATGGAAATTGGAACGATAATAATTAAGGGGTAAAGCTGGTCGAGGATTTTCAAAAATCGATTTGAAGAAATAAAAAAATACTTCAGGATTTCGACAACAAGAAACAACAGGTTTTATAAGCTGGAAGATTGCCAAAGAGATTTTTCTCGTACTGTCGAGGCACCCCTGTGCGCGCATCGATCCCTCTTGCCCAAGTGCAGTGCGATTTTTGAGCGACTGCAAAAGCTGCTTGACAATCTTTTAAGGATGTTGAGTCCCAAATCGCAAATGATGATAAAATTCTGAAAATTTGGTACGTTTTTGTATGAAGTATTTCAGAGGTCGTGTAAAAATTTCACGACAATTAGGAAGCTCGTTATAGAACAATTAATAGTCACAAATTAAATGTTGTTTTACGGAAACTGATGTAACTTTGCAATAAGCTTTTTTTTTGACCTCTTAATTTTATAATATCTACAATATACTGAAAGCAACGGAAACAAAACGAAGTTTATTGATAAATTTTTTTTTATTTCTTTTAAAAATTGTTCTTAACAAAATGTTAATTTTTTAATAACGAGCTTCCTAATCGTCGTGAAATTTTAACACGACCTCTTAAATACTTCATACAAAAACATACCAAATTTTCCGAATTTTCTTATCATTTTTTATTTCAACCCTTAAGGAGGTTGAAGTAATGATGATAAAATTCGGAAAATTTGGTATGTTTTTACGTGAAGTATTCAGGAGGTCGTGTAAAAATTTCATGACGATTAAGAAGCTATTTATTGAACAATTAACATTAACATGTTTCATAGGGACTCAACATCCTTAAATCGACCAGAAACGAACCCGGAGAACTCGGAAGGCCAAATGTTCGGTGCTGCCATTGCAGATTGAAAGTAAATCGAGAAGTTCTATTGGTAAATGTTAATTCAAACTTTAAACGCGTTTTTCTCGGAATATTGTTTTTTAAGCTAGCCGAAAACGTAACACGGCCAAATATGCACCAATTCACTAAAAATTTCGAACGTATCCTTTGAGATGCATTCTCCATGGAACGACCTACGAAATTCGCGATTCGTTGTTATTTTTCTTTTTGTACAAACAATTGCGCATTTGATTTTTTGCTCAAAAGTGAAAGTTTTCATTCAAATCCGCATGACTTTTTTTTGAAAAAGAGATTTTCTCGTTTCCGTTCGCAGTTTCATAACTTTTTGTATATATTTCAAAGATTTCATTTGTTTTTTCTTCCAGGATGAAAAGTACAAGAGAAATCTGTCTGGCCGCGGAGCACTTTGCACGAGAGGTACGGTTTTGAACTCTGACGCCGCCATTTTCAATTTCAAAAATATAAAAACATCTTTCGTACACTTAAAACTAAGTGTAATAAAATTTTCCATTTCAATTTTTTACTGTTCTCATCGTACCCACAAAAAATTCTTAAAATTAGACTTTCTCGAAGCGCTGGAGTGGGTTTACCCCTTAAGGCCGAACACGACTGTGACGGGTCAAAATAATCGATTTTTTTCGCATTCTCCCAAAGTACAGATATTTAAGAATATGTAAAAAAATGTCAAGTTAAAATACTGAAAAATGACTAAGTTACGAACGATTTAGTGAGTGCAGGTAGCTCAACGATTTACGTGTACTAAAACTTCGAATCGCGTTTTTCTCGAAACGACTTTTCTCGATCCGGCAGGAATCATAATTCTAGCTATAATTGTTCGATTGTCAATTTGAAAAAAAAAACGAAAATTTCCGTAATTGCCGTAGTTATCGTTGTACGTAGCGTTTTTTTGGAATTTGGTATTTTTAAAGCCCCCGAATTATGCAAAAATTTCGCCAAAATTAGAGTTTTTTTAACACCCGCCATTTGGTAAAAAATTGTTTCCGCAAAACTGCAACGTACAACGAGAGCTACATTTATATATGTAGATTACAAAACTTTTCGATTTTTACGATTAAGATAACTATTTTCAAGATTACAAAATATTTACGATTAAGATTGCTATTTTTGAGGTTACGAAACTTTTCTATTTTCATTTTTCAGACCAACCATCGTCATGTTATCGATTTGGCCATTGAACCACATTTTTTATACAGAGACTATATTATCTATTATACCTCCATAACGTTGTTAATTTTCAATTTTTCTAAATTAAAATTGACACGAAATAAGTTCAATGAATGTTTAATAACGTACGTTTTTTTCCCAAATCACAAATCAATAATCTAGTACACAAAAAAATTTCGCAAAAACGCCCATTTTTCGGCCCGTCGCATTGGTGTCCTTCGTTTATGGAAGACAAAATCGCAAAAAAAAATGCATGCTCACTCAACTCAACAAGATCATATAACTACGTATTATCACGACGTTGAATTGTGCATCGTTGGCCTGCCATCATTTTTCTAACATCAATTTTTTTTATCCTCATGAAAATCGGCCGTCGTTTTTCAGTTATAAAATTTTGGATAATTAAAAAAAGACGCAAAAAACGTGAACAAAAAACATTTCTATGTATTCCAAGGCTGCAAACGTCAAACCCAATTATTGATGTATTCGAATCGGGAAGCTTGACAATACTGACCTTTTTCCCACGTTATACTGGCGATTGGGAATCCTGCGACGGGACATTTGATGACTGTTGTCTCACCGGCAACAGCCGCGTATTTGCCCATCGGACGTACGTGAGGGAGGCCGTAAATGTTGAGACGTGCCGAGTGATGGACTTTGGCGACCCTATTAACGGCCGAGCAACGATACTCACCGCCCTCCTCGACCCTCACGGCGCTTATATTCACGTGCGATATAACGTCACCGTGTACGGTCACGTACTGACCGATCATGAACCTGATACACGACAGTTAGAGATATTTAATAAGGGTGGGTGTCTGTGTGGGTGTATACGACGGTACTTGTCTATTTCACGGCTAATCCGGATGGGACTGCGGGATAATCCGAGCAGATCAAGGATATTCCCATATGCGTAGTCGCGTCCAAGCGGCTGACATTTTCGGAGTACGTTATAGTCCAGTAAAAGAGACGAAAACCAAGCACGTTTAGCCTAGAATTCGATTTTTTTGTACTGAAGCTGGATGGTTGCACAATGAAGTTAACCCCAATGAAATTTTGCCCCTCAACTCGCCCCGACCAAGACCCAAGAAATAGGGGTTGAAAACTGAAAAATTGTCCTATCTCGATAACAAATGGCCCGATGAAAAAATGGTTTAAACAAAAGTTGTTTCGAATAATAAAATACGTATAAAGTTATCTGACGTCCAATCCCCTATCTTTGAAACCAGCGGCACAATAACGCATCAACCCCGAATGTTGTAATCGTTTTTGTGTCGCTATTTTCAAAGATAGGGGGTTGGACGTCAGATAACTTTGTACGTATTTTATTATTTCGAACAACTTTTGATTGAAACATTTTTTGATCGGGCTATCAATCATCGAGATACGACGATTTTTAAATTTTCAACCCCTATTTCTTCGGGTTGGGGCGAGTTCAGGGGTGAAATTTCTCTGGGGTTATTTTAAAGTTAAAAGGGTTAAAAGTGCTGGGTTTTCGTCTCTGTTACTGGACTATTAGTCGTAGGGCCGTTTGAGACGTGAAGATGCCGTAAACGTCTTGATAGAACAAACACTTGATAAGGGTCGAGCGATTCATCGATTGATGCTGATGGGAACTGAATTTCGTTTTTAGACGTAAATACGACGGATAAGAGTTTGTTTGGGTTTGTCTGCGTTTGTACTAGAACTCGTGGAACCTGAAGTTAATTTTGATCTGACGAATCAACATCGAAAAAAAAGTCAGCATCCCTTAAAGTTTGTAGGCCTTGAGTTCTCTTGGCAAGGTGAAAGACACTCAACCGGTAAAAATCCCGCTGGGTATTTTTCTTCAAGACAATTGGCATTTCGAGAACAAGTGGAGCCCTTCTTCTTTTTAAAGAGCACGAAATGAGACTTATTTTTTCCGAAATGTCAGAAGTCTCTGAGAATGGAGGATTTTTAGTTATTTTTTTGGACTTGCATGCAGCGTGGTACATCGTTCATTTTAATTGAATATTGGGGAAAAGGGAATGTTTATTTTAATCCACATTTGTCATCCTCAGTCATTGCTCTTGTTCATTATCTGAGTTGAAGGAAAATGTGTCGGGTTGTCGATTTTAAGGGGTTACGCCCCACTTGCGATTTTGAAAAAATCGATTTTTTTTATTGCATTTTTTTGAAGTATAAGTATCTGAGAATATGTCTTGAAAATGTCAAGTCGATCCGAACAAAATTGACTGAGATATGAGCGTTGAAAGAGAAGAATCCGTGAATTGAAGAACTGAAATTGAAACTTTAAACGCGTTTTTTCTCAAAATGGCATTTCTGAAGTCGGTGACCAAGATTACTCGAACACTAATAAATCGATCTTCTTGAAAATTTGCAGGCTTATTTAATACATAAAACTGTAGTCTTTAATCGTTCGATTTTTTTTTCGAAAAAATGGCCGTTTTATAGCCAAAAAACGGCCGTTGTTTTCATTAAAATCGAACCATTAACTTTGACTGTCCGCCATTTTGTGAAAAATGAATATTTTTTAAAATCCTTCGATTAAAGACTAGTTTATACTTATATTTGACTAAATCCATCCGCATTTTTTTTTCAGATGATCCACTTCGCCGCAATGTTGGTCACCGCAAACCGTGTATATAAAAACATTATTTCATTGACGGCCATTTGCCACTAAACAATGTAATATTTTTCAATAAAAAAATTACTGAAAGTTTTTCAAGATGTTTTCTTTAAGATAGTATATTGATCGGTTGAAAAAGTTTTGTAGTTTTCTTTAAAAAAATTCTTGAAAAAGACCTTTTTTTTGCGCTACAAGTGGGGGTAACGTCTTAATAAAATCTCTTGTATTCCCGTGCAGAAATTATCGTAGGGAATCAATTGGATTCCCATACTTGTCTGTACATCCTAACAGACATCCAATGGGTCATCGCATTGGATCTCTATACTGAAACGTCACGCTCGTACGTTGGATTCTAATCACGACTCCCCATTGGCAATCAATCAATGCATAATCCCTATAGAGATGCGTGTGCATCTTGGGACTTTCCAACAAATTTGTGCACGGGATCACGAAAGGATATTTTTTTTGGAAGATCCGACAAATAGCGGTTGAGAATTTTTATTTGAAATTCTCAACCGACGGCAATCGGAAATTAGCGCGAAATCCATTTGGATTCTAACGTGGACTTCCTGAGTGCAGGGTCCCTATGAAATCCCTATAGGGATGGGGAAGGATCAGGGGACTCCCCAAGAAATATCTGCGTCGGTTATTTGCGAAATTTCTTTGCCATTTTCGTTGCTTACCTGTCGTTTTGCGGAAGTGGAAATCCGTCGAGGGTCCAGGTGAAGTGTGGCGTTGGATTTCCCGTGGCTATGCACTTGAGGGATACCGATGGTCCCGGCTGAATGGTTTGCTCGATGAACTTATATACAAGTTGAGGCGCGGCATCTGACGGAAAGTGAAATCAATTATATTTGCTCACGTAATTTCCCTCTAACAAGGAACATCACTTAAGGCCTTAGGCCACAGTAACGGGTATAAAATCATGTGCGAATTTAACAATTTTTTTTCGTATGAAAAAGTGATTTACTGATAAAATTAATTACGCATCTATTTCGTATGAATATCAAGGTGTTAGAATTTTTTTTTTTCGATGTCCAAAATGGCTGACTCCTAATATTTTCTTTTATTATCTTTTTTTAGGCGCTCTGCGGCGTGACATTAAGCATTCACAATCTTTGACCTACACTAAAAAAAAAATCGTTCATCCATCCAAAATTCAGTTGGTTTAACAAAATGTATCTTTAAATACGTTCAACTTAATTTTTGATTGGCATAACAAAACAGTATAGTTGGTGGTAAAACCGTATAGTGGTGTGAACTGTAGCTTATTGGCATGCCTGAGCAAACTGTTAAAACAACAAAATTTCGAGACAACAAAATGCATTTTGCACATTCGACGATATCTTTTTTTCAGTGTAGAACGAAAAACAAAAATTCTGGTCAATCTATACTAGCATACCTAGAGAAAAACGTGCGGAATTTAAAAAATATTGTTTCATTCAAAAGTTGTAGGTATTTGAACTTAAGAAATGAGTTTTCAGTGAAAAATCTCGTTATAACTGCTCATAAACTGCTCATAAAATCAAAAGTTTTCGATTAATCAGCAATTCCGTACGTACTTCTCTGCGAAATGCAATTAGGAACATAACTTTTAAATTTGAAGTAAATCGAGTGAAAATTGATGAACTTATTTGTCACGCCAATTGGAAAAAAGGTGTTTCGTGAAGTTTCGAGTAGTCGGCCATTTTGTACATCGAAAAATAATCTAACAGCTTTATATTCATACTAAATAGGTGTGTAATTAATTCTATGACTGAATCACTTTTTCATACGAAAAAAAATAGTTAAATTCGCACATGATTTTGTACCCGTTACTGTGGCCTAAGGCCTCAAGTGTCCGCCTTCGATCTTGTTGTAACCCATATATGTGATGAAAGACAATTGTTTACCAACTCCGGGTAATTATTTTTTCAATCCAGCGGAAATAAGCGGACGGAATAAAAATCGATGGAAACAATATTATTTGTAAAATAACGGAATTGAAAAAAAAATATAACGTTCGGTGAAAAAAGTACAGTACGTGGCTTTTTTTGCCCAGCTCATTTTCTTGTATTTGCCATCTCCGTTAATTTACAGGTGGGCGAGTAAAGTCGTAAGACGAGGAGAGTACGTACATAATGTGGACACAATCTTTTGAAGTGCGGAAGTGTGTGAGAGGCAGGGTCTCCCTTTCTAGCACGTCTGCGAGAAGAGGAAAGGGATAGAGAGGAAGAAAGACAGGAGACGGGAGATCTAGTGAGCCTGGACGCGTCGGATAGTACGATAATGAAGGAGAACACTGGGATGTAATTAATGATACTCCGGACATTAATGGACGTTAACGCAATATACTCTAAGTAGGGCAAGGATAGGGGAATATCTCACTGTCTATGCTCCGGAAAGCCGGGTACGGTATACCTGCTAAAGGCTCAAAATTTGCAGAGAAAGCTCTCGTGAACAACATCTACGTTTTATAGACGTGGGTTGCTTCCTCGGCCGGAACACGTGTACCCTATTTTGACATAAAAAAAATGCCGTAAGGGGCAACCTCTGTCAAACTAAATTTGACATGTGGTTTGGTGAACTTTTTTCTTTTGCCGTTTATAGCAGTGCTTATTAAGAGGTCGGTTCTGAAAAATATTCTCCGTGATGAGAAAAATGGGATTCAACTGAAAGCATCAGCATGTGATAGGGTGGAAGGTATATGTAGTATATAAGATTAAATTTCAAAGTTTATTTCTCAAAGTTTCTGCCTTTTTCATTACATGCCTTATTAATCGGCTAGTCTCAAGTTATATATATATATATATAAGTTTGCAAAATAAACTTTTACACGTACCTATATGTTATATTTTGCTTAGAGTTTAAAATGATGAATATTATCATCGTTCCATATATATATGGAATATATATAAATTTAAGAGTTCGTTAGGGATCTGTATAAGCTGGGAATTATAAAGATGCGATTTTTTATTGCACAGTTTTGTACCACGGAGTCTTAAGGGGTTAGCCCCACTTGCGATTTTGAAAAAATCGATTTTTTTAATTGCATTTTTTTGAAGTATAAGTATCTGAGAATATGTCCTGAAAATTTCAAGTCGATCCGAACAAAATTGACTGAGATATGAGCGTTGAAAGAGAAGAATCCGAGAATTGAAGAACTGAAATTGAAACTTTAAACGCGTTTTTCTCAAAATGGCATTTCTGAAGTCGGTGACCAAGATTACTCAAACACTAATGAACCGATCTTCTTGAAATTTTGCAGGCTTATTTAATACATAAAAATGTAGTCTTTAATCGTTCGAGTTTTTTTTTCGAAAAAAAATGGCCGTTTTATAGCCAAAAAACGGCCGTTTTTTTTCGTTAAAATCGAACCATTAACTTTGACTGTCCGCCATTTTGTGAAAAATGAATATTTTTTTAAATCCTTCGATTAAAGACTAGTTTATACTTATATTTGACTAAATCCATCCGAATTTTTTTTTTCAGATGATCCACTTCGCCGCAATGTTGGTCACCGCAAACCGTGTATATAAAAACATTATTTCATTGACGGCCATTTGCCATTAAACAATGTAATATTTTTCAATAAAAAAATTACTGAAAGTTCTTCAAGATGTGTTCTTTAAGATGGTATATTGATCGATTAAAAAAGTTTTGTAGTTTTCTTTAAAAAAATTCATGAAAAAGGCCTTTTTTTTGCGCAACAAGTGGGGGTAACGCCTTAATATTAATTTGCAATAAGAGAGGGTGAGGTACCCTGCGGTACGGCTTACCGTCTCATTGCGATTTTCCCTTTTTTCTCGCGTTTTTCTCGAAACTGTGTTTTGTGAAAGGGTGTACTCGTATCTCAAAATCTATTCGTCTGGTTCACTTCAAATTTTGACAAAGCGTAATTTAGAATATTTTCTACCCTATGATGAAATGATTTCTTAAATATATTTATCCATTTTTTAATAGCAAATTATCAAAGTTCCTTTTTTGTCGTAAATCGATATTTTTTCTACAGCTTGCTATTTTCGCTTGCCTATAGCTTACCAAAGTATGTATTAATTTTGGAATTTTTCAAAAAGTACCCGATGATACGAACATTTTATTATTGTACCGAAAGTATCTTTTTTCTTTTCAGATCACTCTAGTTGCATACACCTACATTAGTTGGCCATGCAGCATTTTTTAGGGGGTTACATCCAGTAGAAAATTTTGAAAATGTCGCTTTGTGTGAATCATTCCCTGTAAGTTTCAAGTCGGTCGGTTCAAAATGTAGGGAGTTCTGGGCGTTTGGGTAGATTCCGCGAACCGGCAAACCGTGAAACGTCGAACTTCGAACACGTATTTTTCAAAATCGGTCACCACGATATCGCGGAAATCACTGCACCGATCAACTTAACATTTTACGAGCTTCTTTTGCTTATCAAAAAGCAGTACTTGAACGAATTTTTTTTTCGATGCATAGTTTTGTCTTCATCAATGAAAATACAGCGATGTCTTCTCACCACAAATCTATACTTCCACTTTGGACTGCGATCATTTGTTTGAAAATTTTTTAAATTAAATCGTTCGTCTAGGCACTAGATGACTTTATGCAAAACTGAATGACTGATTTTTTTCTTCAGATGATTCGGTTACTGCGAACTTTGGTCAAACTGTTTATCAATATTGCGTAAAATCCCGATTTTCTCATTCCAATACTCTCATTAGAAAAAATTATTGACAATCAACCGATTTTTCCGGGCCGCAAGTTGATACAAACTTATTGAGCTAATTTCAGTAGAAGAGTTTATTATCAGGCCACTTCTTAAATATCCTTAAGGCCTTAGGCCACAGTCGCGGGTATAAAGTCATGTGCGAATTTAACAATTTTTTTTCGTATGAAATATTGATTCACTCATAAAATTACTCAACTACTCGAAACTTCTCGAAACAACTTTTTTCCAAGTGACGTGACAGATAACTTCAACAATTTTCACTCGATTTACTTCAAATTTAAAAGTTATGTTCCTAATTGCATTTCGCAGGGAAGTACGTACGAAATTTTCGAAAACTTTTCATTTTATGAGCAGTTACAACGAAATTTTTCACAATTCATTTGTTAAGTTCAAATACCTACAACTTTTGAATAAACAATATTTTTTAAATCCCGTACGTACTTCTCTAGGTATTCTAATGTAGATTGACGAGAATTTTTGTTTTTTGTTCTAGGTAAAAAATTGCGGATGCTAAATGTCACGCCGCGGAGCGCCTAAAAAAATATAACAAAAGAAAATATTTGTAGCCGGCAATTTTGTACATCGAAAAGAAAAATGTCTCACTCTTTTCATATTCATACTAAATAGATGTGTGATTAATTTTATGAGTGAATCACTTTTTCATACGAAAAAAAAATTGTTAAATTCGCACGTGATTTTATACCCGTTATAGTTGCCTAAGGCCTTAACAGTGAAAAAATAGTGATTGTTACGAAAAGTTCGGTTTCGGGTAAGATTCCGACGCCCACCTTTCCGATCGAGCTGAAATTGTGCACAAACCTTCAAATATTTCAGGACACCCCTAATCAGAGGGGGCGTTCGGAACCTTACCCTTAAAAAAAGCTTAACAAAATCAATATCTCGAAGACTGTTGCAAGTCCCCAAAAATCCCTTTAGGGGTTGTCTTAAAACATTAAAAAGAAGGTTTGTGCAAAATCTAAGCTCAGCCGTAGGGTGTCTTTCGGAACCTTATCCTTCGTTTCGAATAGCACGTGTCTACATAGTATGTGCATGGTATGTACGTTGCCATGTAAAAAGTTTATTTGTCAGGTACAGCTGACCCAAACGACAATCCTTCACTCGACTCTATATATTTTTCACGCGACTAAACTTTCGCAACTTTCCGAAATTTATCCCGTCAAAGTTTTCCCACGGCAACAAATTTTATTGTGAAAAAAGAAGAAAGGACGAGCCCGTGCCCGCAGGTGGGTAAGACATTTTTATAAAGTGGTTCAGGTGCGTCGTTCGAAGTCCCCCCCACCTCTCTTACGGCCCAGCGTTTTTTCATTTTCTTTTTCGAACTCGTTTTTTTTTCATGCAAGTTTTTAACTCCTCGCTGTCCTTGTCATCGTCTACGCGACGCGGCCGCTTCTCTTTGTACGTGCGCAGCCTCAAGGCGAGTTTGCGGTTCGCTTTGAAGTTACGCGAAGCGGCACAAAGTAATCGGGGACGCAACTTTATTTCATCAAGCCGGCGACTTATCGGTGCGACGCGACGATATTTAATCCGTTCGAGTATAATGGAGTGCGCGAGATGGCGATGGCGAGGAACCAAAGCAAAAGTGCACGCGTCTTTCGGGATGCAACGACTTTGCGCATTGCATGTTGCACATGCGATAGAAAGCGGACAATACGGATTTGTACGAGTGTTGTGGGGGATTTATCTCAAGATTACGCAAATGGCCCAATTTCTGGTTGAGTCAAAATAGCAGGCGGGAAGAAAAATTGCGATGGTATTTAAGAGGGTACTTTGATTATTTATGAATTTTTTTATAAGTATGATTTTATGTTGACAAGTAAATTGTGTCCATTTTTCAATTGTTTATTGTCATTCTATAGTCTTTCACCATATATGATGATGATATATGTATGAAAATTTTACATAAGATCTTTTTCCATAGTTTTCTTAACATTTAAGATTAAAACGAAGATTTTACCATATAGTACGAATAAGCAAGAGTATTCTCTTTTAAACCGCGTCAAAAACGCTATCTTTTATTGAAATGGTAATCGAAAACCCAAAAGCAGATGATAATCCTGCAACCGTCAATAGGTCAGATCATGTCCTACTATATGGTGGAATTTTAGTTTAGTAAAAGTCCCTCGGTGTTGAAGATAAAAATCATCTGCTTTTGGTTTTTCGATTACCATTTCTAAAAAAGATAGCATTTTTGACACGGTTAAAAAAAATACTCTTGGTTATTTGTTCCATATGGAAAAGTCTTCTTTTTAACTTTAAATGTTAAGAAAACTATGAAAAAAAGATCTTATGCAGAATTTTCATACAAACCAATTCGAACATCTGACTTTGAGAGTCTGCAGTGTAAAAAAAAAATGCAGTACGCATATCGTGCTAATGACTTCAAAAGGTTGCCTAGTTATTGTCGATTCATATCATTTGTAGAAATGGCACATAAAAAACCAAAAGCCGATGATTTGTTCCAAAAAATAATTCAAAGCCCGAAAACTGTGAGACTATTAGTGAACTGAAATTCCAGCATGTAGTGGGACATGATATAGACATGCAAATTTAACAGTATTCAAGAGGGTATGCATGATTTTATAATTTGATTTTTTTAAATGTGATTTTATGTTAACAAATCTTTTGTTGCCATTTTCAAATTGTTTGTTTTCATTTATAGTTTATGCCACTCCTTTCGCAATATATATATATATATATATATAAATCGCTCTTTAAACACGAGAACTCGATCGCGTTTTCTCCGCGCGTCTCTAGTAGAGAAAGTTCGTGCTAGCTCAGCCGCCAAATTGGTTCCGGAGCACAGTAATCTACATTACCGGGGCAAACGACGATGCTTCGGCTGGCGGGCTAGGGGGAGAAAGGTGAAGGAAAAGGACGAGACTGTAAGAACCCCTTCCCTCCGTCGCCCCGTATCTGTGGAACGTTTAGCTTGTACCCACGTCTACAAGTTTCGAGCACCTCGCGCGAACTATCGCACCAAAATCACCCGCTCGTACTCTCTCACTCTCTCTCTCTCTGTCTCACGCTCTCTCTGTCGCTCTATCACGTCCGAACTCCGCTAGAACTCGGTATACATTAACCGGTAAATTCGTAAACACATCGCAAACCTTGCATCCCAATTTACATAAATAATTACGGTCTATTTGCTCACGATATTCCGCGAAAAGGATAATTGCTCGACGAGAGCAAGAACGGCAGCGCCGAATTAACAGTTCGACTTTGAAAGCGTTGCATATGGCGCGCAAACTTTTGATCGTACTGCGACATATCCGTAGACCGATATTTTTCGTAGAGCTGAATTGTTTCCAGTGTGATATCTCGTCGTGGTATTTACGAGTAGGTGCAAATATGTATCATCCTTTATGCGATAAACTCTACACGCATTACGAAACTTTCGAGCACCGAGTTTTTCGGACCTAATAAATAAACTAATACTAATTAATGAATGAAATATTTTTTTGTCCACGACAACAAGGAAAAATTCCGTATCGAGAATTCTTTTGGTGCTGTCTAAAAATTTCCCGCCGCGAGTACCACGGCGTTTTTCGTTTCT